>JAVIAB010000156.1:7366819-7861819 GCA_032433765.1 Megaustenia siamemsis | reverse complement strand
TGGCTTGCCTTAATTATTGTTTGTTCCCATATCATTATTAAATAAATGCATTTAATGAGTAAATGGAAGAGAAGACAATAAGAATATTGGAAACACTATCAACATTTAATGAGTAATTGGAAGAGAAGACAATAAGAATATTGGAAACACTATCAACATTTAATGAGAAAATGGAAGAGAAGACAATAAGAATATTGGAAACACTATCAACATTTAATGAGAAAATGGAAGAGAAGACAATAAGAATATTGAAAACACTATCAACATTTAACGAGTAAATGGAAGAGAAGACAATAAGAATATTGGAAACACTATCAACATTTAATGAGTAAATGGAAGAGAAAACAATAAGAATATTGGAAACACTATCAACATTTAGTGAGTAAATGGAAGAGAAAACAATAAGGATATTGGAAACACTATCAACATTTAATGAGTAAATGGAAGAGAAACAATAAGAATATTGGAAACACTATCAACATTTAATGAGTAAATGGAAGAGAAAAAAATAAGGATATTGGAAACACTATCAACATTTAATGAATCTCTACCCATTACCGTCGGGTGTATGTAGTCATGATATTTGGGCAGTTTACATGACACTTACTTTGAGCCAATTAGTGTTAAGGTAAAGCTAAAGGTAAAGGTTAAGGTTACGGTAAAAGTTAAGGTAAAGGTTAAGGTTAAGGTTTAAGTTAAGGTTAAGGTTAAGTTTAAGGTTAAGATAAAGATTAATGTAAAGGTTGAGGTAAGGGTAAAGGTAAAGGTTAAGGTAATGGTAAAGTAATAATAAAGTACAATACTTGAATCTGCATCTTAGCACGAGAGTTTTCACCCTTATGTGCTCGACCGCCTATCCAGATGTTTTCAGAGACTTCTGGACAGTGTCGCTTCAAGCATCGAAATTCAGGATGCGAGACGCCACTCCTCACCTTCCCAGAGTACTACTACTCTGGTACCCATTTCTGCCAGCGGCTGGGTCGACCCTCGGAAGTACTTTTATTTCAACCAGGATTACAGCTCACAAGCTGCTACCAACGGGAATCCAACACAGGTTGTCCGAACCTCGTTAGCCCAGTCGAGTGGTAATCATTAGTGTCGGTTAAAGGCCATATGCATGAAAACTCACTTCCGCTTTTGTCACGTGACATCATTTCAGTATAATGAACTCCTAAAAGACAAATTCAATCTATTGCCTTCAAAGATTATGTGTACTTTTTGTACAAATCATAGTGGACAAAGATTTAACGTTTCAAAATGTAATGTCTTCAAGTGGTGTAATTGTGATCTCTCAAATTGTGATGTGTAGAAATGACATCATTTTATTTCTTGCAATGATTATATCTGATGATGTTTAAATTACTTAGTCCTCAAGAGAAGTATAACAATACAATACAATACAATACAATACAATACAATACAATACAATACAACGCAACTCTAAACAATACACTACAATAGCAATCTGTGTACGCAGGCAGTTTGTTGGGTCATTGCGGGAGTCAGCAATACATAGAGTCACTTTGTCCACGCCCTTAGACATGCGGGAGTCAGCAATACATAGAGTCAGCTTTGTCCACGCCCTTAGACATGCGGGAGTCAGCAATACATAGAGTCAGCTTTGTCCACGCCCTTAGACATGCGGGAGTCAGCAATACATAGAGTCAGCTTTGTCCACGCCCTTAGACATGCGGGAGTCAGCAATACATAGAGTCAGCTTTGTCCACGCCCTTAGACATGCGGGAGTCAGCAATACATAGAGTCAGCTTTGTCCACGCCCTTAGACATGCGGGAGTCAGCAATACATAGAGTCAGCTTTGTCCACGCCTTAGACATGCGGGAGTCAGCAATACATAGAGTCAGCTTTGTCCACGCCCTTAGACATGCGGGAGTCAGCAATACATAGAGTCAGCTTTGTCCACGCCCTTAGACATGCGGGAGTCAGCAATACATAGAGTCAGCTTTGTCCACGCCCTTAGACATGCGGGAGTCAGCAATACATAGAGTCAGCTTTGTCCACGCCCTTAGACATGCGGGAGTCAGCAATACATAGAGTCAGCTTTGTCCACGCCCTTAGACATGCGGGAGTCAGCAATACATAGAGTCAGCTTTGTCCACGCCCTTAGACATGCGGGAGTCAGCAATACATAGAGTCAGCTTTGTCCACGCCCTTAGACATGCGGGAGTCAGCAATACATAGAGTCAGCTTTGTCCACGCCCTTAAAGTGCGGGAAATGAAAAGAGCTGAAAGAAATGGAAAGCACAGACTGGCTGGCTGTCTGTGCTGTCGTTGAAACTCAACCAATGGATCAGGCGGACGCCATTAGTGCCCTCCGAGATGCGGGATGGGCACACAACTTCGACAACCATGAGTCCACGTCAATCCTTAAGATGAAAAAGATGGGAGTAAAAATGGGCACAGCCAGAAACGAGAAACTTAGTGGGCGTGTAAGAAGACTTGTCAACCAACACAGAACTGGGGTCGCCAGTCGCTGGACGGGACTTGCTGAGGAGGGGATCTGAGTACCTATGGACATGTTCGGAGTGCAGTGATGATAATCCACAAATAACTTAATAGCTAAATGGCTCAATAATTCAATAACTCATTAGCTCAATAGCACAATGAATCAATAGCCCAATAACTCAATAGCTCAATAGCTCAATAACCCAATAACTCAATAGCTCAATAACTCAATAACCCAATAACTCAATAGCTCAATAACTCAATAACTCAATAACTCAATAGCTAAATAACTCAATAGCTCAATAACTCGCTAATTCAATAACTCAATAGCTTAATAACTCACAATATCGCAATACAATATAAGGCAGCTAATTAGTGATTGAAATGCAGGGGCGAATGTGGGCCTAGACTAAATACGATACAACTTAGGGCCTCACGGAGACCGCACATTTGTTATATTCTAATCTATGATAGAGACTCTGTGGTGCAAAATTTGATAATAGGGATTCTCAAAGTTTCGTTGAGTCAGGGCCTCACCAAGTCTAACCCAGGTCATGTGACTACCATTTAAACGTGTCCTGCATAACGTCAGCATCTGTCCTAGTCTTGAGCCATTCATTAAATAACACTTACCATGTCAGGTAAGCTAACACTTTCTAATCTTTTGTTTATTGAATCCACATACCTCCACCATATAATTATCCACCTCCAGCTATTTAAATACCTTTCTACATACCTTCTTACCCCGCAGACCTCCACCATAGAACTAGCCATATCCAGCTATATAAATACCTTTCTACATACCTTCTTACTCTACATACCTCCACCATAGAACTCGCCATATCCAGCTATATAAATATTTTTCTACATACCTTTTCACTCCACAGACTTCCACCATAGAACTATCCACCTCCAGCTATATAAATACCTTTCTACATACCTTCTTACCCCGCAGACCTCCACCATAGAACTCGCCACATTAACATCAAAGTTAATGAGACATCAGAATCGTGTGGCAGCAGCTACAAGAAGGGAGCGGAGAACATCAAGTTCTGCTGCTATAAAGGAGACTTGCCTTGCTATCCCAGAATTGCCTTAAATGGGATCACTGTAGTTGAAAACTTCTCCTCGTGTGTAAACTACACATTCACATCTAAGAGTGAATCAGTGAAGGCCACAAAATCATATTCTCTCTGTGGTTTTACTAACTACAGGTCATGTGGCTTCTGTTGGATTGGAAATGGCAAATTACCACCACTGTGTGTCTATATGTTTGGAATTAAAGTCATCAATGACGGCCTAACATCATCAAGTGCTATGACGATCATCAATTTCGGGAGGACGTGAACTCCCATGGTATATGGTGGATAGGCGGCAGGAACCATTGAAGGCTATGTCTGAAAAGTGTTCCTTCTTGCAGTTTCCTCATATTCCAAGTCCGGCTTGTTGCAGGAGCTACTGAGTTAAGTGCTCTGTGCACACCGTGAGCTGTGTGTCTCATCCGTTTTGATCCTGCTTCGATATCCCGCTTGTTTACGATGAATGATGATATCGTATGACAGGGAACAGTTGGCTGTGTTCACTTTTTGCGCGGTTTCGCCTTATGTCTTTTGGCGTGTGCTGAGACTGCTACGATGGGGACTACATTTACCTTTCTTTGTTTGGGAGATGAGTTGGTAATTCGGATGATTCCACTGGCACGGGCGGTTGAGCAATTATGGATTTTAATTCGTTTGCTGTGATGCCGAGGCCTTCCATAACCAATAACCAATAACCAATAACTCGCCACATCCAGCTATATAAATACCTTTTTACATACCTTCTTACCCTGCAGACCTCCACCATAGAACTAGCATATCCAGCTATATAAATACCTTTCTACATACCTTCTCACTCCACAGACTTCCACCATAGAACTATCCACCTCCAGCTATATAAATACCTTTCTACATACCTTCTCACTCCACATACCTCCAACACAGAACTCGCCATATCCAGCTATATAAATACCTTTCTACATACCTTCTCACTCCACAGACTTCCACCACAGAACTATCGACCTCCACCTCTATAAATACCTTTCTACATACCTTCTCTGTCCACAGACTTCCAGAAGGGTATGATGTGACCTCTTTCCTGCAAGTTTGTCAAATCTGTGGACAGTTCTACGGCATGCAGCACTCCAGCGACTGTGTCTATGACAAGACGTTCCTGACATTTGACATGTGCCTCTCGTCTGTGCAAAGCAGATAACGAAGGCGAGACCCAACACTGGAAAGCCTTGCGTTAAGTCAAGAACAGACAACTCTCACTCTGCTTGGGAAGATAACCTCGCAATGTCAAAATATCTGATTTGTAAATTTAACATCTTAATCTAGTAACAGTTACATCATCATCATGTGCCATACCTGTCGGCGTAGGCGATCATGTCCTTCCACAATCTTCTATCTACAGTGCATCGTATCAGTTCTGTTGTTGACTGTTTTCCATGCCATGACACCAAGCTATCCAGCATTCTCTCTCTTTGTCGTCCCCAATCTCTGTTTCCTTTTATTTTGCCAGTTGTAACAAGTATTCCAACTTTCCTCTTCTCATGATGTGCCAGGACCAGGAAAATGTTGATTGTTTTCTTTCTGATGTTTTTAGGAGCTCCCTTTTTGTGTTGGCCTCTTTGAGAATTTCCTCATTGGTCTTTTTAGCTGTCCAGGGAACTTTCAACATTCTTCTGAGAAATCCCATCTCTGTGGTCTCTAATTGTCTTTTCATTTGTTTGTCTACTGTCCATGATTCGCTTCCATAGGTCAGAATTGGTTCTATATAGCACCGATGAACTCTCTTTCTCACTTCTATTGATATAAATTTGTTGCATACGATATTTTTCATTTTCTGAAATGCTATTTTGGCCTGAGCTATTCTGCTTTTTATTTCTGTGGTGCATCTCCCATCTGATGTAATTATTGTGCCCAAGTATTTTTCACACGTTGCACTTGTTTTAGATTTGTCGCGTTTATTTTTATGCTGCATGCTGGTGATGATTGTTTCTTCGATATAACCATTACTTCTGTTTTCTTACTATTCAGACTGAGACCTTTCTCGATGCTTTCTTTTACTATTATGTCTATCATTTCTTGTAGTTCTCTGTCTCTGCTATTAAGACTGTGTCATCCGCACATGGCAAATTATTACAATATAGCTTCAGTTTTTGGAACATTCTGCAAATAATGAAAGGCTTTATGACTTTAGTACTATTTTGTAAGTATTTACTTCATGTAAAGCTGGTACAGTTTCAGATACAGTTGCTTAATTCAGCATAATTGTGGTATTTTAGTTCAACTTTAGTTTGTGACATTATCTTCAAAGCTAAAAGATGATTAAAAGTTGATGATATAAACTATCCAATAAGCTTCTTCCATTCCTGACACGTGACTGTAAGTGTTAATATCAACTTGAATAACTGTTGGGAGGGCCGACCATCTAAGGGCAGAATCCCCCTACAGAAAAGAGCATCTGCTGCCTTGCAGGAAGATTGGGGACAATCAAAGGCTAAGGAAAGCTAACCTGAATAAAATGCTGGCTGAAATCGGATGCACTGGGCCAATGGCGCAGAACACAGTGCAACGTTTTAACGGGTGTTCACTCAGAGTGGATCTGGCAGACACTAATTGTGATGTTCTGTCTGTGGGGGTGATCAACACACTTAACCTGACAGCTGACTTCATGTGAGAGTCTGGAGTCCTACTATGATTGAGTCCTGATCGCAGAGAGGAGAGAGAGAGAGAGAATAACTGTGACTTCCTTCATTCCCTTATCTTAATGTTCCTCGTGAGCTTACATAGCCCAGAACCCTTGATGTTTACTTGTCATCTTTAACTCTGACCTTGTTTCGTCACTCGCTCGTCGTTCACTTGAAGTTGATCTTAGTGGAGCTTCACGAGGGCGGTATATGACCACCTCACCGAGTGACCTTGGTGGACTGGAACTTCTGACTTTGATACAAAATGACCAGCTTCATCTGTTGAAGTTAACAAGACAGACAGTCAACAAGAGGGAAGACAGTGCTTGTTAATAACGCTGATTAGGAAATATATAAATATGTCGCGGAGAAATGAAACAAACAGAAGAAACGTTATGGTTGCTTGCTTGCGTTCCCCCGATTACTAAAGGAGCACACCTCTTCGTCATCCGCCCTTAAAATGACGTTAAGTGGGCGTGTCTGCGTTGTGTTGTGATTTGCAGTATAACTGTGATATTTGCACATTTCGATCCAGCACATCCGACTTCAGTACGAATGGTATGGCTAAAGCTTTACGGAACTTGAGCACAGCATAAACTAGAACAACGTGTCACCTCAATAGGCCTTCAGCAGGAACAAACATACAACACACACACACATATGTACTAGAGTAAACACGTAGGACGATATAGACACATCAAGTAGCAGCATTAGTGTACTAGTGGGGTACAAGCAAAGAAATGCATGCAGTTGCGAAGCTGCAGTAAAGCTCATTGTGTGGAGAAATGAAAACAAAATAGAGATAGTCGTTCTGACTTGTGGTCTCCACTTCTTACATGAAGCTTTAACTAACCTAGTTTTTTTTTCTATATCTATTTTTTTGTTTCCTTTCTCCTCACAAATAGCGTCACTGCAGCTTCCCAATTTTATCCATTTATGGGTATTTCTTTGCCTTGATCGTATATTTATATAGGGCCTCTGGCGTCTTGGCAGACCGTTGGTAGCAAGGAATCGTGATAAAACTGTAGTTTGGTCAAAATGTTAGTGTCTTATGCTGGATGCTGCTATGGTGAACATCATCTCTCATGGCTGAATCTGCCAATATTGGACAGACAGATCCATCCACATAACGCTCACGATGTAGTCGGGGTGCCTGGCCTCATCTCTTTTCTATCTATCTATCTATCTATCTATCTATCTATCTATCTATCTATCTATCTATCTATCTATCTATCTATCTATCTATCTATCTATCTATCTATCTATCTATCTATCTATCTATCTATCTATCTATCTATCTATCTATCTATCTATCTATCTATCTATCTATCTATCTATCTATCTATCTATCTATCTATCTATCTATCTATCTATCTATCTATCTATCTATCTATCTATCTATCTATCTATCTATCTATCTATCTATCTATCTATCTATCTATCTATCTATCTATCTATCTATCTATCTATCTATCTATCTATCTATCTATCTGTCTATCTATCTGTCTATCTGTCTGTCTGTCTGTCTGTCTGTCTGTCTGTCTGTCTGTCTGTCTGTCTGTCTGTCTGTCAGTCTGTCTGTCTGTCTGTCTGTCTGTCTGTCTGTCTGTCTGTCTGTCTGTCTGTCTGTCTATCTATCTATCTATTGTCCTTTCGAGCCGAAGACGGCACATAGGGCAGAACCACAATCTCAAAAACAGAAACCTTGCGTGCCAAAATGGCACATATTGCAGAGATCACTGCTACTAAAGTCTATGGTGCTGTTTCCATAACAATATTCTGGTTAGTTAGTCTCCTCTTACGACATGCCTGGAAGGTCACAGTGTCACTATTCTTTACCTCCCTCATAATGAGTCCCCGGTAACACACGGGAATTATCTCTTTTCTACCTGCGCCTTTTGTCTTCTGAATGTGATATCAGCACTGCCTCGAAAGATGCTGTGCCAATATTATTTGTTCTGCATGTGCTGCGATCTGTAGCCAGATGTTCCCAGTTTCTTCCACTGATAGAGAATTCCTTCAAGGAAGTCCTCGGAACATCCTTATATCTCAGCGCTGGTCTGCCCTTTGGTTTCTTTTCGCCCTTAAGTTCGCCATACAATATTTGATTGGGAATATGGACGTTTGTCAGTGTTTTCCTCCTGTTGTGTCCTATCGTTTCATGTACCGAGTATGAGAGATGGTGTTTTCCTTCTGTTGTGTCCTATCGTTTCATCTACCGAGTATGAGAGATGGTGTTTTCCTCCTGTTGTTTCCTATCGTTTCATGTACCGAGTATGAGAGATGGTGTTTTCCTCCTGTTGTGTCCTATCGTTTCATGTACCGAGTATGAGAGATAGTGTTTTCATTCTGTTGTGTCCTATCGTTTCATGTACCGAGTATGACAGATGGTGTTTTCCTCCTGTTGTGTCCTATCGTTTCATGTACCGAGTATGATAGATGGTGTTTTCCTCCTGTTGTTGTCTATCGTTTCATGTACCGAGTATGAGAGATGGTGTTTTCCTCCTGTTGTGTCCTATCGTTTCATGTACCGAGTATGAGAGATGGTGTTTTCCTCCTGTTGTTTCCTATAATTTCATGTACCGAGTATGAGAGATGGTGTTTTCCTCCTGTTGTGTCCTATCGTTGCATGTACCGAGTATGAGAGATAGTGTTTTCATTCTGTTGTGTCCTATCGTTTCATGTACCGAGTATGACAGATGGTGTTTTCCTTCTGTTGTGCCCTATCGTTTCATCTACCGAGTATGAGAGATGGTGTTTTCCTCCTGTTGTGTCCTATCGTTTCATCTACCGAGTATGAGAGATGGTGTTTTCCTCCTGTTGTGTCCTATAGTTGCATGTACCGATTATGAGAGATGGTGTTTTCCTCCTGTTGTATCCTATAGTTGCATGTACCGAGTATGAGAGATGGTGTTTTCCTTCTGTTGTGTCCTATCGTTTCATCTACCGAGTATGAGAGATGGTGTTTTCCTCCTGTTGTGTCCTATAGTTGCATGTACCGAGTATGAGAGATAGTGTTTTCCTTCTGTTGTGTCCTATCGTTTCATCTACCGAGTATGAGAGATGGTGTTTTCCTTCTGTTGTGTCCTATCGTTTCATGTACCGAGTATGAGAGATGGTGTTTTCCTCCTGTTGTGTCCTATCGTTTCATCTACCGAGTATGAGAGATGGTGTTTTCCTCCTGTTGTGTCCTATCGTTTCATCTACCGAGTATGAGAGATGGTGTTTTCCTCCTGTTGTGTCCTATCGTTTCATCTACCGAGTATGAGAGATGGTGTTTTCCTCCTGTTGTGTCCTATCGTTTCATCTACCGAGTATGAGAGATGGTGTTTTCCTCCTGTTGTGTCCTATCGTTTCATCTACCGAGTATGAGAGATGGTGTTTTCCTTCTGTTGTGTCCTATCGTTTCATCTACCGAGTATGACAAATGGTGTTTTCCTCCTGTTGTGTCCTATCGTTTCATGTACCGAGTATGAGAGATGGTGTTTTCCTCCTGTTGTGTCCTATCGTTTCATGTACCGAGTATGAGAGATAGTGTTTTCCTCCTGTTGTGTCCTATCGTTTCATGTACCGAGTATGAGAGATGGTGTTTTCCTTCTGTTGTGCCCTATCGTTTCATGTACCGAGTATGAGAGATGGTGTTTTTCTCCTGCTGTGTCCTGTCGTTTCATGTACCGAGTATGAGAGATGGTGTTTTCTTCTGTTGTGTCCTATAATTTCATGTACCGAGTATGAGAGATTGTGTTTTCCTTCTGTTGTGTCCTATAATTTCATGTACCGAGTATGAGAGATGGTGTTTTTCTCCTGCTGTGTCCTATCGTTTCATGTACCGAGTATGAGAGATGGTGTTTTTCTCCTGCTGTGTCCTAACGAAGCTGCTGGAACTGACATTTGTGTTTCCTTGCTGTGCCTAGACCAATAATAGGAGAAAGTGCTTTGTCCAAATTGATTAGGAAAACCATAAAATAAAATAAACTAGGAACATACTATATGGCTGTGAAAGCGGAAAATCTACCCAAACTTTAGATTTGAATTTAAATGTCGTTGAAAACAAATGTCTCATAACAATCCCAAACATAAATTGGAGAGAATACATTTCAAGCGTTAATAGACGAAACTGAATTTTAAAAAAAATATGTGTTGAGCTCTATAAAGATGGCATTGGAAATACATCGGTCATGTGTTGAGCTCTATAGAGATGGCATTGGAAATACATCGGTCACGTGCTGAGCTCTATAGAGATGGCATTGTAAATACATCGGTCACGTGCTGAGCTCTATAGAGATGGCATTGGAAATACATCGGTCATGAGCTGAGTTCTATAGAGATGGCATTGGAAATACATGGGTCACGTGCTGAGCTCTATAGAGATGGCATTGGAAATACATCGGTCATGTGTTGAGCTCTATAGAGATGGCGTTGGAAATACATCGGTCATGTGTTGAGCTCTATAAAGATGGCGTTGGAAATACATCGGTCACGTGCTGAGAATGAATGAAGAAAGACTTCCCCGTCAGGCAATCTTGGGAAAACCACCTGGTAAAAGAAAACAAGGCAGACCAAGAGAATCGCTACGCAGAACAATCACTAGGGAAGACTCAATTATGGGACTAAGAAACACCCAAGAACTAGGAGTTCTGCAGCTGATCGTCAATCATGGAGAGCTATGCCTTCTGTTCTATGTGTTGTCTTCGGCCTGGCTGGGAAAAGAATGAATTAGTGAAAGAATGAATGGGTAAATGAACGAATGAATGAATTAGTGAATGTATGTGAGTGAATGAATGAGTGAGTGAATGGATGAGTGAGTGAATGAGTGAGTGAAAAAAATGAATAAATAAATGAGTGAGTGAATGAATGAATTAGTGAGTGAATGAATGAATGAATGAATGAATGAATGAATGAAAAAAATATGAAAGAGTGAATGAAAAAAATTAATGAATTAGTGAATGAATGAGCGAATAAATGAATGAATTAAAACATTAATGAGTGAGTGAATGAGTGAGTGAATGAATGAATGAAAAATGAATGAATTAGTGAATGAATGAAAGTGTCTGATCCCGTTTTGGATTTACTACTTGCAATAATCATCATGTGCCATGAAGAAACATCAGGTGGGGAGTGTGGTGTTGGTTAATCATTGAGCAACGCTTCGCTATCTGCACAGAAAGGACCGAGTTCAAATCTCGGCACAGGCAGTGGAATTTTTCTTCTCCGAATCCGTGATTCCTTCACTCATCACATGAACTCAGAAGAACTAAGATGAACTCGTTTTGTGTGTGTGTTTGTGTGTATGTGTGTGTGGTTGTAATCTCTCTGGGCAACATTATTTCGACTTTCTGAGATGTCTTGTTTGTGTCCGTCTCCTGATGAAGACCTTATAAGTCGAAACGTTAGTTCGTTAAACCTGACCTTGTCCCCAGAGCTGAGATCGTTGTTTGTATTATTTTATTTGAGTCAACCCCTCTACAGAACGCTTCCCCTCCCCCTCCCACTCCCCAGTTGACCTGCCCTCTCAGGAAACACTTTAATGGTAAACACCATGAGGTGTTGCAGTCTCTGATCCCACATGACGTCATTCAGCTACAACATGCTCTTTCTCCACGTCACTTCCTGCACTTGCTGATAACAAATTGTTATGACTGCTGTAACACACCTGCTTGATTTCTGTATCTCACCTCGACACACCTTGTTTATTTCTGTACAACACTTAGACACAACTTGTATATTTCTGTATCACACCTGGACACACTTGTTTATTTCTGTCTCACACCTCGACACACCTTGTGTATTTCTGTATAACACCTGGACATCCCTTGTGTATTTCTGTATTACACCTCGACACACCTTGTTTATTTCTGTATCACAACTCGACACACCTTGCTTATTTCTGTATCACAACTTGTTTATTTCTGTATCACACCTGGACAGACCTTGTTTATTTCTGCATCACACCTGGACACACCTTGTTTATTTCTGTATCGCACCTGAACACACTTGTTTATTTCTGTATCACACCTCGACACACCTTGTGTATTTCTGTATCACACCTGCACATCCCTTGTGTATTTCTGTATCACACCTGGACACACCTTGTTTATTTCTGTATCACACCTTGTGTATTTCTGTATCACACCTCGACACACCTTGTTTATTTCTGTATCACACCTGGACACAGATTGTGTAATTCTGTATCACACCTCGACACACCTTGTGTATTTATGTATCACACCTGGACACACCTTGTTTATTTCTGTATCACACCTGGACACACCTTGTTTATTTCTGTGTCACACCTGGACACACCTTGTTTATTTCTGTATCACACCTCGACACACCTTGTTTATTTCTGTATCACACCTGGACACAGATTGTGTAATTCTGTATCACACCTCGACACACCTTGTTTATTTATGTATCACACCTGGACACACCTTGTTTATTTCTGTATCACACCTGGACACACCTTGTTTATTTCTGTGTCACACCTGCACATCCCTTGTGTATTTCTGTATCACACCTGGACACACTTTGTTTATTTCTGTATCACAACTTGTTTATTTCTGTATCTCACCTGGACACACCTTGTGTATTTCTGTATCGCACCTGGACACACCTTGTTTATTTCTGTATCTCAACTTGTTTATTTCTGTATCACAACTCGACACACCTTGTGTGTTTCTGTATCGCACCTGGACACACCTTGTTTATTTCTGTATCACACCTGGACACACCTTGTTTATTTCTGTGTCACACCTGGACACACCTTGTTTATTTCTGTATCACACCTGGACACACCCTGTTTATTTCTGTATCACACCTGGACACACCCTGTTTATTTCTGTATCACACCTGGACACACCTTGTTTATTTCTGTATCACACCTGAGCACACCTTGTTTATTTCTGTATCACACCTGGACACAGCGTGTTGATTTCTGTATCACTCGTGGACACACCCTTATAACCACTGTGTCTAACCTGGAATACCAAGTTGACGCTGTGACATACGTGGACAAAAATCCCAACAGCAATTATGTCTATTATTTCATTACCTCAGAATAGAATCCCAACTGTAATTATGTCTATTATTTAATTACCTCACAATAGAATCCCAAATGTAATTATGCCTATTATTTTATTACCTCACAATAGAATCGCAACAGTAATTAATTGTGTCTATTATTTCATTACCTCAGAATAGAATCCCAACTGTAATTATGTCTATTATTTCATTACCTCACAATAGAATCCCAACTGTAATTATGTCTATTATTTCATTACCTCACAATAGAATCCCAACAGTAATTATGCCTATTATTTCATTACCACACAATAGAATCCCAACAGTAATTATGTCTATTATTTCATTACCTCACAATAGAATCCCAACAGTAATTATGTCTATTATTTCATTACCTCACAATAGAATCCCAACAGTAATTATGCCTATTATTTTATTACCTCATAAGAGAATCCCAAGAGTAATTATGTCTATTGTTTCATTACCTCACAATAGACTCATAAAAGTAATTATGTCTATTATTTCATCACTTCACAATAGAATCATAGCAGTAATTATGTCCATTAATTGTCTGTCTACCATAGTTTTCACCCATTATCTAACCGCTTTAGCTTACATTATACAGACTGACGAAAGTATCACTTTCTTCTATTGGCAAAGCGATTTGAAGAAATGTGAAATTTTGCCCGGACTGTTTAATATATTCTGTGTTTTAAAATTGTGTTTAAGTTTTTTCTTTCCCTAAATGTTTTGTTTACAAACCCCGATACCTGTATTATTAATTAAGTTTCTTTTGTCTCCTAGCTTAGCACATTAAATCTCTACTTAAGTTATAATTATTTAAAGAGTTGTATCCCTTTAACGGAAATATTACTAAGATTCATCACGAGACGTGTAAGGATCAAAATAAAGCACAGAAATATGTGGGGAACAATGTGGTTGTGTGGAGGGAAAGGGCACCAATAATGCAATAAAACTCTTAAAAGCATTGCTAGAAAGAGCTATTGAAGTAAAGAAAGATCTATATATGTGCTTTATAGACTGCACAAAAGCATTTGACAAGGGAAAGCATGTGGAAACAACCAATATGCTGGAGAAATTAAACATTGATGGCAAGGATCTGCGAATCATAAAAAAAACATGTACTGGCAACAAACAGCAGCTATACGAATTAACAACCAAACAGGACAATTCCAATACATAAAACAAGGAGTCAACCAAGGCTGTGTTATGTCACCGGATTTGTTTTCACTTTACAGCGAATATATTATGAGATCAATAGTAGACAAAAAAGGAATTGAAGTCAATGGTCACAACATAAATAATTTGCGATATGCGGATGACAATCTTAATAGCAGAGACAGAGAATGAACTACAAGAAATGATAGACATAATAGTAGAAGAAAGCAACAAGAAAGGTCTCAGTCTGAATAGTAAGAAAACAGAAGTAATGGTTATATCGAAGAAGAAGAAACAAGTGCAACAATAACATCAGATGGAAGATGTCACATAAATAAAAAAAACCACAATAGCTCAGGTCAAAATATCATTTCAGAAAATTAAAAATATCTTATGCAACAAATTTATATCAATAGAAGTGAGAAAGAGTGTTCATCGGTGCTTTATAGAGCCAATTCTGACCTATGGAAGCGAATCATGGACAGTAGACAAACAAATGAAAAGACAATTATAGGCCACAGAGATGGGATTTCTCAGTGGAATGTTGAAAGTTCCCTAGACAGCTAAAAAGACTAATGAGGAAGTTCTCAAAGAGAACAACACAAAAAGGGAGCTCCTGAAAACATCAGAAAGAAACAATCAACATTTTCCTGGCACATCATGAGAAGAGGAAAGTTGGAATACTTGGTTATTTCTGGCAAAATACAGGGAAAGAGAGATCGTGGACGACAAAGAGAGAAATACTAGATAGCTTGGTGCCATGGCATGGAAACCAGTCAACAACAGAACTGATACGATGCACTGTAGATAGAAGATTGTGAAGGGACATGATTGTTTACGCCAACAGGTATGGCACATGATGATGATGATCCCTTAATTTTTTTGGCACATATGGCCGGTCACGTGTGGTGTAGCTGTTGTTTCGGCCCATTTAACAGAATTATGTTGAAATTTATAATAAAAAATGAAGAACTGAGAACAAAAAGGTAGGAATAATCCATAAAATATACAATGCAAAAACAGATAAAATGGTTTGCCCACGTGATAAGGCAGCAAGATCAAACCACAACACAACGAGCCTTCCATAAACGTTGCGAGAACGCCAGACCCAAGGGTCAACCACGAAGAATATGGATCGATTAAATATTAGAAGCACTAGGAAACATAACAGCAGGGGAGGCGAATAGAAGAGCAAAAGATCCCAAATTATATCTCTCTAGACGCTGAAAGACAAAGGACAAATGATACAAGAAGAAAAGGAAGAAGATTATGGGAGATAGTAACAACATACATAATAAGCTAACATCTAACCAACCTATGTAAAAGTCTCTACAGCAACAGCAGGCTACAGAGTCAGAAAAGTAGAAGGCTACACAGTCAGAACAGCAGCAGAATAAACAATCAGAATAGCAGCAGGCTACACAGTCAGAACAGCAGCAGGATAAACAATCAGAATAGCAGCAGGCTACACAGTCAGAACAGCAGCAGGATAAACAATCAGAATAGCAGCAGGCTACACAGTCAGGATAGCAGAAGGCTACACAGTCAGAACAGAAGCAGGCTACACAGTCAGAACAGCAGCAGGCTACACAGTCAGAACAGCAGCAGGATAAACAATCAGAATAGCAGCATGCTATACAGTCAGAACAGAAGTAGGCTACACAGTCAGGATAGCAGAAGGCTACACTGTCAGAATAGCAGCAGGCTACACAGTCAGAATAGCAGCAGGCTACACAGTCTGGATAGCAGAAGGCTACACAGTCAGAACAGAAGTAGGCTACACAGTCAGAACAGCAGTAGGCTACACAGTCAGAATAGCAGAAGGCTACACAGTCAGAACAGCAGCAGGATAAACAATCAGAATAGCAGAAGGCTACACAGTCAGAATAGCAGAAGGCTACACAGTCAGAACAGAAGTAGGCTACACAGTCAGAACAGCAGCAGGATAAACAGTCAGAACAGAAGTAGGCTACACAGTCAGAACAGCAGTAGGCTACACAGTCAGAATAGCAGAAGGCTACACAGTCAGAACAGCAGCAGGATAAACAATCAGAATAGCAGAAGGCTACACAGTCAGAATAGCAGAAGGCTACACAGTCAGAACAGAAGTAGGCTACACAGTCAGAACAGCAGCAGGATAAACAGTCAGAACAGCAGTAGGCTACACAGTCAGAATAGCAGAAGGCTACACAGTCAGAACAGAAGTAGGCTACACAGTCAGAACAGCAGTAGGCTACACAGTCAGAATAGCAGCAGGCTACACAGTCAGAATAGCAGAAGGCTACACAGTCAGAACAGCAGCAGGATAAACAATCAGAATAGCAGCAGGCTACACAGTCTGAATAGCAGCAGGCTACACAGTCTGAATAGCAGCAGGCTACACAGCCAGAATAGCAGCAGGATAAACAATCAGAACAGCAGTAGGTTACACAGTCAGAACAACAGCAGGCTACACAGTCAGAGTAGCAGCAGAATAAACAATCAGAATAGCAGCAGGCTTACAGCAGCGGGCTGCACAGTCAGAATAGCAGCAGGCTGCACAGCAGCAGGCTTGACAGTCAGAACAGCAGCAGGCTACACAGACCATTTAGAAGTTAGAACATAATTAATGCATTGATTCTACGATTGTCAGGCCTGGACTCATGAACAATCAAAGAAATAACAACTACACAGACCATTTAGAAGTTAGAACATAATTAATGCATTGATTCTACGAATGTCAGGCCTGGACTCATGAACAATCAAAGAAATAACAACTACACAGACCATTTAGAAGTTAGAACATAATTAATGCATTGATTCTACGATTGTCAGGCCTGGACTCATGAACAATCAAAGAAATAACAACTACACAGACCATTTAGAAGTTAGAACATAATTAATGCATTGATTCTACGAATGTCAGATCTGGACTCATGAACAATCAAAGAAATAACAACTACACAGACCATTTAGAAGTTAGAACAAAATTAATGCATTGATTCTACGAATGTCAGGCCTGGACTCATGAACAATCAAAGAAATAACAACTACACAGACCATTTAGAAGTTAGAACATAATTAATGCATTGATTCTACGAATGTCAGACCTGGACTCATGAACAATCAAAGAAATAACAACTACACAAATGAAATGTGTTAAACAAGATAAGCAGAACGATCAAATATATTTTTTTTTCGTTTGCCAGCTTTGACCCCTGACGAAGTCCTTAGAGACTATGAACTGAATTTTGCGTGCTAATCCGTTTGTCCCTGGCAGCCTTGTGCACAGGGGTCCCTCGCCGCACAAGCAGATAACTCCGTCTTCGAAGGTACTCATATTTTTTTCCGTCGATGAGTAATTGACGTTTCAAACCGGGCCTCGCTGCTGCGACCAGGGGTGGTTGCCGCAGAGAGAAATTTTAATTAATAATCCCAACTGGTGGCGCAGTCGGGATTTGAACCTCTCTGCCTCGAGACCAACCAGCCCCAAGGATAAAATATATAAAATATTAAATTATAATCGGGGCGGTGAGTAGAGCTGCAGATTTTCCTATTGAGCTGATCTCTGTGTATTCTCTGTTTCTATGAATCTGTCAGTTTCCTGCTTGAGTCCTACTGCAGATTTTCCTATTGAGCTGATCTCTGTGTATTCTCTGTTTCTATGAATCTGTCAGTTTCCTGCTTGAGTTCTACTGCAGATTTTCCTATTGAGCTGATCTCTGTGTATTCTCTGTTTCTATGAATCTGTCAGTTTCCTGCTCGAGTTAAAGTTTTAGAGTGCGTTTCCAAAGATTGCGGTCTGCATATATTTCTTTCCACTCTGAAGGATTTATGTTCAGAGTCTTCATGTCACGTTTACACACATCTACAAATCGAAGTTTTGGGCGCCCCCTAGTTCTTTTACCATCTGCCAGTTGTCCATAGAGTATATCTTTCGGTATGCGGTCATCTTTCATATGGTGTACGTGGCCAAGCCAACGTAAAGTACATTGTTTGAGCAGCTTATAAATGTCCGGGAGGCCAAGTTTGTCACTTTGTCCTTCCAAAGACATAACAATGAATGTAAAGACACGGAGATGGCTGAATAATTATTCCTTGTTACAATTCGACGCTTCCATCGTCCATCTGAAAATCGTCGCTCACAGAGTATCAACAAAGGTAACTTTATAAACCTGTGAACGTACCTGATGTCGTTACCTGTTGAACTGCCCCGCCCAGGTCGAGACTCATCAATCAATCACTTCTACAGCCAATCAATCAAATCTTGTTAGCGTCACTTTCCCCAACATAACACGCCCAGCTCCAATTTGATAACTTCCTGCATCGTGGTCCCAATTTCCAACATGTCTATATCTCAGAGGCGTAGTGTCGGGAATAGGGCCGCCACACTTATAATCATCATCATCATCATCATCATCATCATCATCATCATCAAGTACCATGCCTGCTGGAGTAGGTGATCATGTCTCTCCACAAATGTCGATCTCGACTGTTATTTATCATTTCTGTTGTTGACCTTCTGTCAAGCCATTCTCTTAAGCTGTCAGGTATCTTTTCTCTTTGCTTCCCTCTATCTCTTCGTCCCTGAATGTTCCCAGTTGTTACAATATATTCCAGTTGTTCCCTTCTCATTTCATGGCCAAAAAATGATGATAGGTAGTGATGCATTTAGTTCGTTACACGTAAAAAGAAACATTTGGTGATAACCTGTTCTTAGGATGTGTCTTAATTCACAAGAACCTTGTCTGTAAAACATTATAAATATTGACAAACCCTGTCAGTAAAACCATTATAAATATTGACAAACCCTGTCAGTAAAACCATTATAAATGTTGACAAACCCTGTCAGTAAAACCATTATAAATGTTGACAAACCCTGTCAGTAAAACCATTTTAAATGTTGACAAACCCTGTCAGTAAAACCATTTTAAATGTTGACAAAATTGTCTGTAAAACATTATAAATGTTGACAAACCCTGTCAGTAAAACCATTATAAATGTTGACAAACCATGTTAGTAAAACCATTATAAATGTTGACAAACCATGTCTGTAAAACCATTATAAATGTAGACAAACCTTATCTGTAAAACATTATAAATGTAGACAAACCTAGTCTGTAAAATCATTATAAATGTTGACAAACCATGTCTGTAAAACCATTATAAATGTTGACAAACCTTGTCTGTAAAACATTATAAATGTAGACAAACCTAGTCTGTAAAACCATTATAAATGTGTACAAACCTTGTCACTAAAACCATTATAAATGTTGACAAACCTTGTCTGTAAAACCATTATAAATGTTGATAAACTTTGTCTGTAAAACCATTATAAATGTTAACAAACCTTGTCAGTAAAACCATTATACATGTTGACAAACCTTGTCTGTAAAACCATTATAAACGTTAACAAACCTTGTCAGTAAAACCATTATAAACGTTGACAAACCTTGTCAGTAGAACCATTATAAATGTTGACAAACCTTGTCAGTAGAACCATTATAAATGTTGACAAACCTTGTCAGTAAAACCATTATAAATGTTGACAAACCTTATCTGTAAAACCATTATAAATGTTGACAAACCTTGCCTGTAAAACCATTATAAATGTTGACAAACCTTGTCTGTAAAACCATTATAAATGTTGACAAACCTTGTCTGTAAAACCATTATAAATGTTGACAAACCTTGTCTGCAAATCCATTATAAATGTTGACAAACCTTGTCAGTAAAACCATTATAAATGCTGACAAACCTTCTTGTATTTTTCGCCATAAGCTCATCATGCAAGCGTTAGAGATCATTACTCTGCCTCGGGCGTCACTATCTCCCATCATGCCCCTGCGCACGTGACCATGTTCTGGATGTATAAGTATTATACCATTTTAATCCCCCTTAATCTTAATTGAAGCAAATTGAAGCAAAGGAAAGCCAAACTGTCTATTTTTCAGTCTAGGACAACATTCGTGCAAATTAACGACGATTAGACCATTCGAGAAAGGGAATAAATGAAGTTATTCGTCTCGAAGTAAGCCCGTTAACTCTGAATTGTTTTCTGAAATATTTCCGTGGAGATTAAATTAACAAAACACCGGTACATGTTTTACTTGTCCATTTGTAAGTAAATGCCATGTTCCTTCGTTTCGCCATTCCGGAATGGATCTGTTTTAGATATCCGGTTTTTTTTCTAACCATTTCTATCTTGTGCTGTCATATGTTATTGTTTTATTATGAAATGTATGTGCTTTTTTTTTTGAAGCACACATTATACAACGGAGTATACGTGAAGTTCACTCAAAGAAACAAAAATATGGAAGAATACAAGCGTGCCTCTCTAGACGTGGTGAATTCCGTGACTGTATTAGTGTTAGCTTGTACGTAATCATTTTGCTGAAGATTTAGGTGTGAATGTGACAATAATGAGGCAACACGTTTCTTGATAAAAAAAAAAAGTGAATTAAAATTAGAAATGAATGTGACAAACTTATTCAACTTGTAGAAATGAATGTGATAATTTTACTCTAGTTCTACAAAATAATGTGACAACTTTAGCCAAACTCTATAAATTTTTTTGACAACTTTAGTAAACTTCTAGAAATGAATGTGACAATTTTAGTCAACCTCTAGAAATGAATGTCACAACTTTTAGACAGCCTCTAGAAATGAATATGCCAGCCTTACTAGAGTTCTAAAAATAAATGTGACAACTTCAGACAACCTCTTGAAATGAATGTGATAATCAACTTCTAGAAATGAATGTGACAAATTTAGTCATCCTAGAAAAATGAATGTGACAACTTTAGTCAGCCTCTGGAATTAAATATGCCATCCTTACTCGATTTCTAAAAATGAATGTGACAACTTTGGTCAACTCCTATAAATGAATGTGACAGCTTTAGTGAACCTCTAGAAATGAATATGCCAGCCTTCCTCGATTTCTAAAAATGAATGCGACGACTTTAGTCTACCTCTAAAAATAGAATGTGACAACTTTAATCAACCTCTAGAAATAGAATGTGACAACTTTAGTCAACCTCTAGAAATAGAATGTGACAACTTTAGTCAACCTCTAAAAATAGAATGTGACAACTTTAGTCAACCTCTAGAAATAGAATGTGACAACTTTAGACAGCCTCTAGAAATGAATATGCCAGCCTTACTAGAGTTCTAAAAATGAATGTGACAACTTTAGTCTACCTCTAAAAATAGAATGTGACAACTTTAGTCTACCTCTAAAAATAGAATGTGACAACTTTAGTCAACCTCTAGAAATGAATGTGACAAATTTAGTCATCCTAGAGAAATGAATGTGACAACTTTAGTCAACCTATAGAAATGAATATTCCAGCCTTCCTCGATTTCTAAAATGAATGTGACAACTTTAGCCTACCCCTAAAAATATCTGCTTATTTGATCAAAATAGTTAGTTCCTTTCCAGGACTCCTATTGAGGAGCGTCGGTGGCTGAGTGGTTAGTGTGCTCGCTTGCTGATTAGAAAGGTCCGGTTTGATCCTCGGGAGAGGTGGATCTATTTTCGGACCAACAACACTCCGGAGTTCACCCAGTATCTATTAAATGGGTACAAGAGATTTTTCTGGGGAGGTAAAAATGGTCTGCGTGAGACATCGCCCAAAATGTGTGGGGTTGTCGCGGAAAGATTTGCTCACTAACATCCCATTCCCCATACGGCTAATAAGGCAGGAGAGACAACCGTGACCTTTTTTTTTAAACTGAGAGGAGAAAGAGACACTTGATCAGCTCTGGTTCACGGGTGGTCTAGAGGTAAGACGTTGGCTCCTTGGCAGGAAAGTCCTGGGTTCGACTCCCACATAAGGCGGTGAGAATTTGTCGAAAATCGAACCCGTGGTTTCTTCATGGCTTTAGCATCCCCCGGTGTTTGGGTTCATCAGTAGTTCATCAGTAGTTCATCAGTAGTTCATCAGTAGTTCAACAGTAGTTCATCAGTAGTTCATCAAGTTGAGTTGTCATTTAAGTCAAAGTAGAGTTCATCAAGTTGAGTTGTCATTTACGTCAGGAGTAGAGTTCATCAAGTTGAGTTGTCATTTAAGTCAAAGTAGAGTTCATCAAGTTGAGATGTCATTTAAGTCAGGAGAGTTGTTCATCAAGTTGAGATGTCATTTAAGTCAAAGTAGAGTTCATCAAGTTGAGATGTCATTTAAGTCAGGAGTAGAGTTCATCAAGTTGAGTTGTCATTTAAGTCAGGAGTAGAGTTCATCAAGTTGAGTTGTCATTTAAGTCAAAGTAGAGTTCATCAAGTTGAGTTGTCATTTAAGTCAAAGTAGAGTTCATCAAGTTGAGTTGTCATTTAAGTCAAAGTAGAGTTCATCAAGTTGAGATGTCATTTAAGTCAAAGTAGAGTTCATCAAGTTGAGTTGGCATTTAAGTCAAAGTAGAGTTCATCAAGTTGAGTTGTCATTTAAGTCAGAAGTAGAGTTTATCAAGTTGAGTTGTCATTTAAGTCAAAGTAGAGTTCATCAAGTTGAGATGTCATTTAAGTCAAAGTAGAGTTCATCAAGTTGAGTTGTCATTTAAGTCAAAGTAGAGTTCATCAGGTTGAGTTGTGATTTAAGTCAGAAGTAAAGTTCATCAAGTTGAGTTGTCATTTAAGTCAAAGTAGAGTTCATCAAGTTGAGTTGGCATTTAAGTCAGGAGTAGAGTTCATCAAGTTGAGTTGTCATTTAAGTCAGAAGTAGAGTTCACCAAGTTGAGTTGTCATTTAAGTCAGAAGTAGAGTTCATCAAGTTGAATTGTCATTTAAGTCATAAGTAGAGTTCATCAAGTTGAGTTGTCATTTAAATCAGAAGTATAGTTCATCAAGTTGAGTTGTCATTTAAGCCAAAGTAAAGTTCATCAAGTTGAGTTGACATTTAAGTCAGAAGTAGAGTTCATCAAGTTGAGTTGACATTTAAGTCAAAGTAGAGTTCATCAAGTTGAGTTGTCATTTAAGTCAGGAGTAGAAGGACTGAGCGAATGTTTCCCAATAGAAACTGGGGTTAAACAAGGATGTATTTTATCGCCCTTGTTATTTGGAATTGTTATGGACTTCATAATGAAGAAATGCTGCACTGGTAATAAAGGCATCGAATGGATACAAGGAGACCATTTGGAGGACCTCGACTTTGCTGATGACATAGTTCTCATCAGCAGTCAGATAAAAACGATGCAGGAAAACACAAATGAACTATCATCAATAGCCAGCAAAATTGGGCTTGAGGTCAATCATGAAAAGACTAAAGTCATGAAAAGTTTAATTCCAACAAGTGACAAAATATACATGGAAAACAAACCAGTAGAAGAGATCGATCACTTTATCTATCTTGGAAGTCACATTGATCGAGAAGGGGATACGAGCAAAGAAATTAGAATCAGACTGGCTAAAGCAGCAATGTCTTTCAGAAGCCTTGAAAAGTTGTGGAAATCAAAACTCATTAGCACAAACACAAAACTTAGGCTATTCAAATCAAATGTACTATCAACCCTTACGTATGCGTGTGAAAGCTGGAAAACAACAAGAGATATAGAAACAAAGTTGAACGCATTCGAAAATAAATGTCTAAGGAAAATACTTGGTATAGAATGGAACGAATTCAAAACAAACGAGGAAATTAGAGAAATCGCCAATCAACCACTAATATCTTCAGTAATAAAGAAAAGACGATGGTCATACGTTGGACATGTGATGAGAAGAGATAATAATCGAATAGCAAAGCAAGCCCTCATATGGGAAACAACAGGTAAAAGAAAAAGAGGAAGACCCAGGGAGACACTGAGAAGAACATTGATGAGAGAGGCAAGAGCAGCAGGAATCGGCTCCCTCAATGAGATAGAACTGCTTGCACAGAACAGAGACAGATGGCGAGATTTGATAAAATATCTTTAAAAGAAAACTGCTAGAACAAAAATTCATATAGGAGAAGGTGTATCTTGGTCTACGCCCTATGGGCCGGTTACGGCTCGAAAGGTCAATAGATAGACAGATAGATAGAGTTCATCAAGTTAAGTTGTCATTTAAGTCAAAGTAGAGTTCATCAAGTTGCGTTGTCATTCAAGTCAAAGTAAAGTTCATCAAGTTGAGTTGACATTTAAGTCAAAGTAGAATTCATCAAGTTGAGTTGTCATTTAAGTCAGAAGTAGAGTTCATCAAGTTGAGTTGTCATTTAAGTCAGAAGTAGAGTTCATCAAGTTGAGTTGTCATTTAAGTCAAAGTAGAGTTCATCAAGTTGAGTTGTCATTTAAGTCAGAAGTAGAGTTCATCAAGTTGAGTTGTCATTTAAGTCAGAAGTAGAGTTCATCAAGTTGAGTTGTCATTTAAGTCAGAAGTAGAGTTCATCAAGTTGAGTGGTCATTTAAGTCAGAAGTAGAGTTCATCAAGTTGAGTTGGCATTTAAGTCAGAAGTAGAGTTCATCAAGTTGAGTTGTCATTTAAGTCAAAGTAGAGTTCATCAAGTTGAGTTGTCATTTAAGTCAGAAGTAGAGTTCATCAAGTTGAGTTGGCATTTAAGTCAGGAGTAGAGTTCATCAAGTTGAGTTGTCATTTAAGTCAGAAGTAGAGTTCACCAAGTTGAGTTGTCATTTAAGTCAGAAGTAGAGTTCATCAAGTTGAGTTGTCATTTAAGTCAAAGTAGAGTTCATCAAGTTGAGTTGTCATTTAAGGTCAAAGTAGAGTTCATCAAGTTGAGTTGTCATTTAAGTCAGAAGTAGAGTTCATCAAGTTGAGTTGTCATTTAAATCAGAAGTAGAGTTCATCAAGTTGAGTTGTCATTTAAGGTCAAAGTAGAGTTCATCAAGTTGAGTTGTCATTTAAGTCAGAAGTAGAGTTCATCAAGTTGAGTTGTCATTTAAGTCAGAAGTAGAGTTCATCAAGTTGAGTTGTCATTTAAATCAAAGTAGAGTTCATCAAGTTGAGTTGTCATTTAAGTCAAAGTAGAGTTCATCAAGTTGAGTTGGCATTTAAGTCAGGAGTAGAGTTCATCAAGTTGAGTTGTCATTTAAGTCAGAAGTAGAGTTCATTAAGTTGAGTTGTCATTTAAGTCAGAAGTAGAGTTCATCAAGTTGAGTTGTCATTTAAGTCAAAGTAGAGTTCATCAAGTTGAGTTGTCATTTAAGTCAAAGTAGAGTTCATCAAGTTGAGTTGTCATTTAAGTCAAAGTAGAGTTCATCAAGTTGAGTTGTCATTTAAGTCAAAGTAGAGTTCATCAAGTTGAGTTGTCATTTAAGTCAAAGTAGAGTTCATCAAGTTGAGTTGACATTTAAGTCAGAAGTAGAGTTCATCAAGTTGAGTTGTAATTTAAGTCAAAGTAGAGTTCATCAAGTTGAGTTGGCATTTAAGTCAGAAGTAGAGTTCATCAAGTTGAGTTGACATTTAAGTCAAAGTAGAGTCATCAAGTTGAGTTGTCATTTAAGTCAAAGTAATGTTCATCAAGTTGCTTTACATTCAAGTCAAAGTAAAGTTCATCAAGTTGAGTTGACATTTAAGTCAAAGTAGAGTTCATCAAGTTGAGTTGTCATTTAAGTCAGAAGTAGAGTTCATCAAGTTGAGTTGTCATTTAAGTCAAAGTAGAGTTCATCAAGTTGAGTTGGCATTTAAGTCAGAGTAGAGTTCATCAAGTTGAGTTGTCATTTAAGTCAGAAGTAGAGTTCATCAAGTTGAGTTGTCATTTAAGTCAGAAGTAGAGTTCATCAAGTTGAGTTGTCATTTAAGTCAGAAGTAGAGTTCATCAAGTTGAGTTGACATATAAGTCAAAGTAGAGTTGATCAAGTTGAGTTGTCATTTAAGTCAAAGTAATGTTCATCAAGTTGAGTTGACATTTAAGTCAAAGTAGAGTTAATCAAGTTGAGTTGTCATTTAAGTCAAAGTAGAGTCATCAAGTTGAGTTGTCATTCAAGTCAAAGTAGAGTTCATCAAGTTGAATTGACATTTAAGCCAAAGTAAAGTTCATCAAGTTGAGTTTACATTTAAGTCAGAAGTAGAGTTCATCAAGTTGAGTTGTCATTTAAGTCAGAAGTAGAGTTCATCAAGTTGAGTTTACATTTAAGTCAAAGTAAAGTTCATCAAGTTGAGTTGAAATTTAAGTCAAAGTAAATTTCGTCAAGTTGAGTTTACATTTAAGTCAGAAGTAAAGTTCATCAAGTCGAGTTGACATTTAAGTCAAAGTAAAGTTCATCAAGTTGAGTTTACATTTAAGTCAGAAGTAGAGTTCATCAAGTTGAGTTGTCATTTAAGGACAAAGCAGAGTTCATCAAGTTGAGTTGTCATTTAAGTCAGAAGTAGAGTTCATCAAGATGAGTTGTTATTTAAGTCAAAGTAGAGTTCATCAAGTTGAGTTGTCATTTAAGTCAAAATAAAGTTCATCAAGTTGAGTTGTCATTCAAGTCAAAGTAAAGTTCATCAAGTTGGGTTGACATTTAATTCAGAAGTAGAGTTCATCAAGTTGAGTTGTCATTTAAGTCAGAAGTAAATTTCATCAAGTTGAGTTGTCATTTAAGTCAGAAGTAGAGTTCATCAAGTTGAGTTGTCATTTAAGTCAAAGTAAAGTTCATAATGTTGAGTTGTCATTTAAATCAGAAGTAAAGTTCAAGTTGAGTTGACATTTAAGTCAAAGTAAAGTTCATCAAGTTGAGTTGACATTTAAGTCAAAGTAAAGTTCATCAAGTTGAGTTGACATTTAAGTCAGAAGTAAAGTTCATCAAGTTGAGTTGTCATTTAAGTCAAAGTAGAGTTCATCAAGTTGAGTTGGCATTTAAGTCAAAGTAGAGTTCATCAAGTTGAGTTGGCATTTAAGTCAAAGTAGAGTTCATCAAGTTGAGTTTTCATTTAAGTCGAAGTAGAGTTCATCAAGTTGAGTTGTCATTTATGTCAAAATAGAGTTCATCAAGTTGAGTTGTCATTTAAGTCAGAAGTAGAGTTGATCAAGTTGAGTTGTCATTTAAGTCAGAAGTAGAGTTCATCAAGTTGGGTTGTCATTTAAGTCAAAGTAGAGTTCATCAAGTTGAGTTGTCATTTAAGTCAGAAGTAGAGTTCATCAAGTTGAGTTGTCATTTAAGTCAGAAGTAGAGTTCATCAAGTTGAGTTGTCATTTAAGTCAGAAGTAGAGTTCATCAAGATGAGTTGTTATTTAAGTCAGAAGTAGAGTTCATCAAGTTGAGTTGGCATTTAAGTCAAAGTAGAGTTCATCAAGTTGAGTTGTCATTTAAGTCAGAAGTAGAGTTCATCAAGTTGAGTTGTCATTTAAGTCAGAAGTAGAGTTCATCAAGTTGAGTTGGCATTTAAGTCAAAGTACAGTTCATCAAGTTGAGTTGTCATTTAAGTCAAAGTAGAGTTCATCAAGTTGAGTTGGCATTTAAGTCAGGAGTAGAGTTCATCAAGTTGAGTTGACATTTAAGTCAAAGTAGAGTCATCAAGTTGAGTTGTCATTTAAGTCAAAGTAATGTTCATCAAGTTGCTTTTCATTCAAGTCAAAGTAAAGTTCATCAAGTTGAGTTGACATATAAGTCAAAGTAGAGTTCATCAAGTTGAGTTGTCATTTAAGTCAGAAGTAGAGTTCATCAAGTTGAGTTGTCATTTAAGTCAGAAGTAGAGTTCATCAAGTTGAGTTGTCATTTAAGTCAGAAGTAGAGTTCATTAAGTTGAGTTGTCATTTAAGTCAGAAGTAGAGTTCATCAAGTTGAGTTGTCATTCAAGTCAAAGTAGAGTTCATCAAGTTGAATTGACATTTAAGCCAAAGTAGAGTTCATCAAGTTGAGTTGTCATTTAAGTCAGAAGTAGAGTTCATCAAGTTGAGTTGTCATTTAAGTCAAAGTAGAGTTCATCAAGTTGAGTTGTCATTTAAGTCAAAGTAGAGTTCATCAAGTTGAGTTGGAATTTAAGTCAGGAGTAGAGTTCATCAAGTTGAGTTGGAATTTAAGTCAGAAGTAGAGTTCATCAAGTTGAGTTGTCATTTAAGTCAGAAGTAGAGTTCATCAAGTTGAGTTGTCATTTAAGTCAGAAGTAGAGTTCATCAAGTTGAGTTGACATATAAGTCAAAGTAGAGTTCATCAAGTTGAGTTGTCATTTAAGTCAAAGTAGAGTCATCAAGTTGAGTTGTCATTTAAGTCAAAGTAATGTTCATCAAGTTGAGTTGACATTTAAGTCAAAGTAGAGTTCATCAAGTTGAGTTGTCATTTAAGTCAAAGTAGAGTTCATCAAGTTGAGTTGGAATTTAAGTCAGGAGTAGAGTTCATCAAGTTGAGTTGTCATTTAAGTCAGAAGTAGAGTTCATCAAGTTGAGTTGTCATTTAAGTCAGAAGTAGAGTTCATCAAGTTGAGTTGTCATTTAAGTCAGAAGTAGAGTTCATCAAGTTGAGTTGACATATAAGTCAAAGTAGAGTTCATCAAGTTGAGTTGTCATTTAAGTCAAAGTAGAGTCATCAAGTTGAGTTGTCATTTAAGTCAAAGTAATGTTCATCAAGTTGAGTTGACATTTAAGTCAAAGTAGAGTTCATCAAGTTGAGTTGTCATTTAAGTCAAAGTAGAGTCATCAAGTTGAATTGACATTTAAGCCAAAGTAAAGTTCATCAAGTTGAGTTTACATTTAAGTCAGAAGTAGAGTTCATCAAGTTTAGTTGTCATTTAAGTCAGAAGTAGAGTTCATCAAGTTGAGTTTATATTTAAGTCAAAGTAAAGTTCATCAAGTTGAGTTGTCATTCAAGTCAAAGTAGAGTTCATCAAGTTGAGTTGTCATTTAAGTCAAAGTAGAGTCATCAAGTTGAATTGACATTTAAGCCAAAGTAAAGTTCATCAAGTTGAGTTTACATTTAAGTCAGAAGTAGAGTTCATCAAGTTTAGTTGTCATTTAAGTCAGAAGTAGAGTTCATCAAGTTGAGTTTATATTTAAGTCAAAGTAAAGTTCATCAAGTTGAGTTGTCATTCAAGTCAAAGTAAAGTTCATCAAGTTGGGTTGACATTTAAGTCAGAAGTAGAGTTCATCAAGTTGAGTTGTCATTTAAGTCAGAAGTAAATTTCATCAAGTTGAGTTGTCATTTAAGTCAGAAGTAGAGTTCATCAAGTTGAGTTGTCATTTAAGTCAAAGTAAAGTTCATAATGTTGAGTTGTCATTTAAGTCAGAAGTAAAGTTCATCAAGTTGAGTTGACATTTAAGTCAAAGTAAAGTTCATCAAGTTGAGTTGACATTTAAGTCAAAGTAAAGTTCATCAAGTTGAGTTGACATTTAAGTCAGAAGTAAAGTTCATCAAGTTGAGTTGACATTTAAGTCAAAGTAGAGTTCATCAAGTTGAGTTGACATTTAAGTCAAAGTAGAGTTCATCAAGTTGAGTTGACATTTAAGTCAAAGTAGAGTTCATCAAGTTGAGTTGACATCACAGTAGAATCGAATTAATGTTCTTCCAAACTGAGTTGACATGAAATGAGAGTGGAAGTAGGGTCGATAAAGTAGAGTAAACATTTGTTTCTCCGGGTCAGATTATTTACTCTCCATATTTTTTCCGTGCGAAAATTTTTACTTTTGATTTGTGTTGGAGAAACTGTTTCTATTTACATTACATTTGTGTTGGAGAAACTGCTTCTATTTACATTACATTTGTGTTGGAGAAACTGTTTCTATCTACATTACATTTGTGTTGGAGAAACTGTTTCTATCTACATTACATTTGTGTTGGAGAAACTGTTTCTATTTACATTACATTTGTGTTGGAGAAACTGTTTCTATTTACATTACATTTGTGTTGGAGAAACTGTTTCTATCTACATTACATTTGTGTTGGAGAAACTGTTTCTATCTACATTACATTTGTGTTGGAGAAACTGTTTCTATTTACATTACATTTGTGTTGGAGAAACTGCTTCTATTTACATTACATTTGTGTTGGAGAAACTGCTTCTATTTACATTACATTTGTGTTGGAGAAACTGCTTCTATTTACATTACATTTGTGTTGGAGAAACTGCTTCTATTTACATTACATTTGTGTTGGAGAAACTGTTTCTATTTACATTACATTTGTGTTGGAGAAACTGTTTCTATCTACATTACATTTGTGTTGGAGAAACTGTTTCTAACTACATTACATTTGTGTTGGAGAAACTGTTTCTATCTACATTACATTTGTGTTGGAGAAACTGTTTCTATCTACATTACATTTGTGTTGGAGAAACTGTTTCTATTTACATTACATTTGTGTTGGAGAAACTGCTTCTATTTACATTACATTTGTGTTGGAGAAACTGCTTCTATTTACATTACATTTGTGTTGGAGAAACTGCTTCTATTTACATTACATTTGTGTTGGAGAAACTGCTTCTATTTACATTACATTTGTGTTGGAGAAACTGTTTCTATTTACATTACATTTGTGTTGGAGAAACTGTTTCTCTTTACATTACATTTGTGCTGAAGAAACTGCTTCTATTTACATTACATTTGTGTTGGAGAAACTGTTTCTATCTACATTACATTTGTGTTGGAGAAACTATTTCTATTTACATTACATTTGTGTTGGAGAAACTGTTTCTATCTACATTACATTTGTGTTGGAGAAACTGTTTCTATCTACATTACATTTGTGTTGGAGAAACTGTTTCTATCTACATTACATTTGTGTTGGAGAAACTGTTTCTATTTACATTACATTTGTGTTGGAGAAACTGCTTCTATTTACATTACATTTGTGTTGGAGAAACTGCTTCTATTTACATTACATTTGTGTTGGAGAAACTGTTTCTATCTACATTACATTTGTGTTGGAGAAACTGCTTCTATTTACATTACATTTGTGTTGGAGAAACTGTTTCTATTTACATTACATTTGTGTTGGAGAAACTGTTTCTCTTTACATTACATTTGTGCTGAAGAAACTGCTTCTATTTACATTACATTTGTGTTGGAGAAACTGTTTCTATCTACATTACATTTGTGTCGGAGAAACTATTTCTATTTACATTACATTTGTGTTGGAGAAACTGTTTCTATCTACATTACATTTGTGTTGGAGAAACTGTTTCTATCTACATTACATTTGTGTTGGAGAAACTGTTTCTATCTACATTACATTTGTGTTGAAGAAACTGTTTCTATCTACATTACATTTGTGTTGGAGAAACTGTTTCTATCTACATTACATTTGTGTTGAAGAAACTGTTTCTATCTACATTACATTTGTGTTGGAGAAACTGTTTCTATCTACATTACATTTGTGTTGAAGAAACTGTTTCTATCTACATTACATTTGTGTTGGAGAAACTGTTTCTATCTACATTACATTTGTGTTGGAGAAACTGTTTCTATTTACATTACATTTGTGTTGGAGAAACTGTTTCTATCTGCATTACATTTGTGTTGAAGAAACTGCTTCTATTTACATTACATTTGTGTTGGAGAACCTGTTTCTATCTACATTACATTTGTGTTGGAGAAACTGTTTCTATCTGCATTACATTTGTGTTGGGAAACTGTTTCTATCTACATTACATTTGTGTTGGAGAAACTGTTTCTATTTACATTACATTTGTGTTGGAGAAACTGTTTCTATCTGCATTACATTTGTGTTGGAGAAACTGTTTCTATTTACATTACATTTGTGTTGGAGAAACTGTTTCTATCTGCATTACATTTGTGTTGGGAAACTGTTTCTATCTACATTACATTTGTGTTGAAGAAACTGTTTCTATCTACATTACATTTGTGTTGGAGAACCTGTTTCTCACTAAAAAAAACTTACATTACTTAAAAAGATTATCACGAGAAATGGAAATTAAGTGTATTAATTTTTTGCTTGGCGCATTTCGCAAAACAGACATTTTTTTGCCATTAGCAAAGATGTGCTTTTTAAAATTGATTATTCTAAACACAATGCTCAGGTAATGGAATATGTGGTGAGTTTGTGAAATCGAGGAAATGTGAGCGATAACACAGCAGTGACACATAAGAAAAATTCATCGGGTCGCATGTCTTTTTGCTGAATGATCCATTCACCACTGAAGGAACATCTGTCTCTAGTCAGATCTCCAACATTTTCTGTTGTCATGTTTAAGATCTTCTTGTTTTGAAACCACCTTTTTCTTAGTCTGCCCCTACTGTGTGTTCCTGGAATCATGCCTTACATTATAATTCCTCCCAGTCCACAGTATCTTATAACGTGACTGTCATATTTTATTTCTTTGTGTCTGTGTCTTCCGGATTTCCGGATTTCCGGTCAATATGGTGGATAGGCGACAGAGACTATTGGGGCACTGTCTGAAAAGTGTTCCTTGTTGCAGTTTCCTCATATTCCAGGCCCGGCTTGTTGCCGGAGATACTGAGTTTAGTGCTCTGTGCACACCGTGAGCTGTGCTTTTCATCGGGATGGAGTCTCTATATTCAGATTGCTTCCAATGAATGATGATATCGTATGACGAAGGACTGTTCATCTGTGCTCACTTCCGGTGCTGATACGATTTATATCTTTTGACGTGTATAATGTTTGCTATGATGGAGACTGCAGCTGCCTTTCTTTGTTTGGATATTCCATGAGATGTTAATTCGAATGATTTCACTGGCACGGGCCAGTGTTTAAGTCTTTTAATGTCTTCATTTCTCTTTGTGTAAGGTGGTTGTAAGCCAGTTCTATTGAATGTTTAAGTCTTTTAACGTCTTCATTTCTCTTTGTGTAAGGTGGTTGTAAGCCAGTTCTATTGAATGTTTAAGTCTTTTAATGTCTTCATTTCTCTTTGTGTAAGGTGGTTGTAAGCCAGTTCTATTGAATGTTTAAGTCTTTTAATGTCTTCATTTCTCTTTGTGTAAGGTGGTTGTAAGCCAGTTCTATTGAATGTTTAAGTCTTTTAATGTCTTCATTTCTCTTTGTGTAAGGTGGTTGTGAGCCAGTTCTATTGAATGTTTAAGTCTTTTAATGTCTTCATTTCTCTTTGTGTAAGGTGGTTGTAAGCCAGTTCTATTGAATGTTTAAGTCTTTTAATGTCTTCATTTCTCTTTGTGTAAGGTGGTTGTAAGCCAGTTCTATTGAATGTTTAAGTCTTTTAATGTCTTCATTTCTCTTTGTGTAAGGTGGTTGTAAGCCAGTTCTATTGAATGTTTAAGTCTTTTAATGTCTTCATTTCTCTTTGTGTAAGGTGGTTGTGAGCCAGTTCTATTGAATGTTTAAGTCTTTTAATGTCTTCATTTCTCTTTGTGTAAGGTGGTTGTGAGCCAGTTCTATTGAATGTTTAAGTCTTTTAATGTCTTCATTTCTCTTTGTGTAAGGTGGTTGTAAGCCAGTTCTATTGAATGTTTAAGTCTTTTAATGTCTTCATTTCTCTTTGTGTAAGGTGGTTGTGAGCCAGTTCTATTGAATGTTTAAGTCTTTTAATGTCTTCATTTCTCTTGTTGTTTTATTATCCAAGGTATCCTTATAACATCTCTGTAGCATTTTGTTTCGGAAGAATCAACTTTCCTCTTTGTTCTTTGCGCAATTGTCCATGATTCACAACCATATACTGCTATCGGGAAGATACATGTCCTCAGAAATTTCAATGTTATTGCGTAGCTGGTATTGTGCCACGTGACCATCATGACATTTAATTTCTTTGTTGCTGTTGCTAATCTTCTTTGTGATCTCCTTATGGCATTCTCAATTGTTAAATAATAAATGACATGAGAAATTGTGAAAGACAACCGATCTTTTGTGGAGAGAGTTACCAGAAAAATAAACACAAATGACAGGAACTTATCTGCATCTTAGTATTATTATTATTTTTCTTGTAGAAAATTGAAGCCTTTGAAATGTGGATTTATAGAAGAATAGGATAAAAAGAAAAGAAAACAAACTATGAAGTCTTAAAACATCTAAAACTTAAAAGAGAACTTTTAAATATAATTCAAATAATACAAATGAGATTTTTGGGGCATGTTAAAAGACACAACAGCTTACTAAATGTAATATTGGAAGGGAAAATACAGGGCAACAGAGGCAGTCCAAGACTAACATGGACGAGTAACATGAAAAGATGGACAAGTCAGCCTGTGACAACCTGCACCATCAAAGCAAGAGACAGAGCAGTGTGGCGCTCCATGGTAGCCAACCTTCAGTGCGGAGACGGCACTCAGTGATGATGATTTATTCTGAATGTTGGATGAAACACTCACACACACACACACACACAATGTGTTTTAATTTTGCTCCTTCTTTCCTTCCTCATCTGCCTTTCCGCGTCGAGGGGAGACAGTTTGCGGTCTCTCGCTATTCTGTTCGCTTCCCTGCTGCTAGTGTGTCCTAGTGTTTCTAATATTCCAGCCAATTCATCTTTTTCGTGCTCGGCCATCGGGTCTGGTGTTCTCGCAACGTTTATTGAAGGCTCGTTGGGTTGTGTTTTGATCTTTCTGCCTTATCAAGTGGCCAAATCATTTTATCTGCTGTTTCTTTATATATTCTATGGCGGGGGCTATTTCTAGCTTTTTTCTCAGTTCTTCATTTCTGATCTTATCTCTTAGACTGTTTCCTGTCATTCGTCTAACACATTTAATCTCTGTAGAGGTTATTTTTCTTATTGTTCTTGCATCTAGGGTCTAGGTCTGGCATATTGGTAGCACAACGTTGGGATAAAGATTGTATTGTATAGTGCTCGTTTTGCCTCCAGAGTTATTTCCTTGTTGGACAATAGTGGTGATAGCTGTCCGATGATCTGACATGCTTTGTTGCATCTTGATTCTATCTCTGCTGTTTGAGAATTGTTGTTTGTCATTAGACTTCCTAGGTATTTAAATTGCTCTACTTGTTTTAGTTCCCTGCCGTCTATAGTTCTGTTGATGTTCTGTTTCTCGTTTGCGATATTCATGATTTCTGTTAATGTAACAACTTGTATTATTTTTTATCTTCTGTTTACCGAGTATCATATAATGTCAACACTTCGATAATTAAACAAATATGTGAACTACAGACATGAGAAGAATTTAGCACATTTAGTCTAGGGACCTCTATACATTCATAGATGTCACATTCATTTCTAGAGCTTCAAAAACGTGATCACATTCATTTCTAGAGCTTTATTAAAGTTTTAACAAAAAATGACACATTCATTTCTAGAGCTTTATTAAAGTTTTAACAAAAAATGTTACATTAATTTGTAGAGCTTTAAAAAAGTTATCACATTCATTTCTAGAGCTTTATTAAAGTTTTAACAAAAAATGTCACATTCATTTGTAGAGCTTTCAGTAAAGTTTTAACAAAAGTTGTCATATTTATTTCTACAGCTTAAACAAAATTATTACTTTTATGCTAACACCTTAATCATTTTAGACACGTTTTACACACATTTGTAAAGTCACGATTGTTTTCTATTGTTTACGTCTATTTGACAAACTCTACTTGAAAGCAAAGCAACGTCACGGACAAATAAGTACTTCCATCATGCCTTCTAAACTTCTCTCGCACTAACTACAATCTCTGGCCAGTTTTCTGAACATTTTACACTCTGAAAGGACATTTAATTATGTTATTTGATATTCTGTTTGTGAGAAGGTTTTTTCCCAATTACATTCGCCTCAGCCAAATTGGCAAGACACTTACTGCTCACGCAGGTCATTCTTTGGTATGAACATCTACGGGATGTTTGTCGCTGTCATCATCATCGAGTGCCATCTCCGCAACGAAGGTTGGCTACCATGGATCACCATTCCACTCTATTTCTTGCTTTGATGGTGCAGGCTGTCATAGATTGACTTGTCCATCTTTTGATGTTACTCGTCCATTTAAGTCTTGGTCTGCCTCTGCCTCTTTTACCTTGTATTTTCCCTTTCAATATTACTTTTAGTAGGCTGTTGTGTCTTTTAACGTGTCCCAAAAATTTCATTTGTCTTGTCTTAATTGTATTTAGTAGTTCCCTTTTTTATTTTTAGTTGTTTTCAAACTTCATCGTTTGTTTTCTTTTCTTTCCATCCAATTATACCTATTATTCTATATATCCACATTTCAAAGGCTTCAATTTTCTGTTCTGTTTTCTTGTCCAATGTCCATGTTTCTGCACCATACAGGAATATTGAGAAGATTTAACATTTTGCTATTCTTAGTTTCAGCCCTACTGTTATTTGTTTTGTTGTTAGTATATTTTTCAGGGCATTAAAATTACTTTTTGCCATAACTATTGTTTTGTTTATTTCAATTTTACATTTTCCATCACTGGTTATAGTATGTCCCAGGTAGTTGTAGTTCTGAACTGTCTCTAGATGTATTCCTTCAACTTTGATATTTACTTATAGGTCTTGAGAATTTTCATTGTTTATGATCATAGTTTTTGTCTTTTTGATATTCATATCTAGTCCATCTCAGGCTCAGGCAAAAGCAGCTTTCCAAAAAATGAGGAAGATACCGTGCAATCTATTTTTGACAATAGAAACTAGAAAAAGAGTTCTTAAATGTTACGTAGAGCCAGTCTTAACATATGGATGCGAATCATGGACAATAGGACAACAGACAAGAAAATCACTGGAGTCTGTAGAAATGTGGTTTTATAGAAGAATGTTGAGAATACCATGGACAGCTAAGAAGAGTAATGAAAATGTTCTGAAAGAGGTCAAAGCAAAAAGAGAGCTAATTTCCAATATTAGGAAGAAACAATCTTCATTTTTTGGCCATGTAATGAGAAGGAAACAACTGGGATATATTCTAACAACTGGGAAAACTGAGGGACAAAGAGATAGAGGGAAGCAAAGAGAAAAGATACCAGACAACTTAAGAGAATGGCTTGGCAGAAGGTCAACAACAGAAATTATAAATAGCTGCCGAGATCGAAAGTTGTGGAGAGACATGATCACCTATGCCAGCAGGCCCGGTACTTGATGATGATGATGATCTAGTACATATTTTTTGTTTGGTATGTTTATCACATTAAGTAATTGTTGTAGGTCGTTAGGATTTTCTGCTATAAAGTCGCTGTGCAGTGAAAATATTTGTGAAATTACGGGAAATTGTAACGTAAATTTGTATTATTCATCTAGACACTACTGCTCTGGGCTGGCTTGTATTGGGTAAAGTGGCTGTTCACACGATGAAGTTGTGTTTACAGAATGTGCTCAAAATGTCCACCTCAGGCCTCAAGACATGTGTTGACTCGTCTCTTCGTATATTTGAAAACCTTCTGGATAATGACCGGTGATATTTGTTGGATCTGGGTGATGATTTCTGCCTTCTAGTCATTAACTCTATCTATCTATCCTTTGTCCTTTCGAGCCGAAGACGGCACATAGGGCAGAACCACAATCTAAAAAAACAGAAACCTTGCGTGCCAAAATGGCACATATTGCAGAGAAAATTGTTTCTAAAATCTATGGCTCTGTTTCCATAACAATACTTTTTACAATGACAGCTTGTCAAGCCATCGATCAATGTCCTTAGTGGCCTCTTACAACATGCCTGGAAGGTCACAGTGTCACTATTCTTTACTCCCTCATAATGAGGCCCCGGTAACACACAGGAAGGTCATTAACTGTTTGCGGGTTATTTAGATCAACTTTTCCTTTCAGCGCACCCCACAGACAATAGGCGGGGTTATGACTTGTGAGTATGGAGATGTCAACACAAATTGATCGAATTACTTCTTCAGTAGATCTGCCACTATTACGGAAGACACGTTCAACCAAGAATTCCCTGTTTTCAATGTTTAACATCATTTCCTTTCAGCGATAAAACCGTGAATATAACAACGGCTTGTTGTGTTATCCTTAAATTAGTCCCAATCTACACAAACTTTATATCCAATTTATCCTTAAATTTTTCCCTTCCTACACAAAATTTATATCCAATTTATCCATAAATTATTCCCAATTAACACAAACATTACATCAAATTTATCCCTAAAATATCCATTTCTACACAAACTTTACATCCAATTTATCCTTAAATTACTCCCAACTAACACAAGATGTACATCCAATTTATCCATAAATTATTCCTTTCCTACAGAAACTTCACATCCAATTTATCCTTAAATTATTACCTTCTAATCCACCCATATATGTTTCACAATACATCAAAAAATGATCCCCAAACCATCAATAAATTATTCTCACCCCATCCATTCATTATTCTCAACCCAAATGATCAATTATTCCCAATACATCGAAGTATTTCTATTCCATCAATGAATTATCACCAATTATTCTCACCCCATCCATCAAATATTTCCCACCCACCCAGACAAGATCATGGAAACTTCCAGAGTTTGTGAAGACAGACCCCGTGACGGTCAGCGACTGTAGAAAGGTGGGCGTGGCTGGTCGACTCAAATCTCGACTGTGATTGGTGCAACAGTAACAAGCCAAGTCACGTGTAAACTTAACCAAAATGGCGGATAAGGAAGATGATGTCTACACAATAGGTAAGCCTGGGGCGTCGCCGTGCTTCTATCATGATAGCAGCGGTGTACAGCGAGTTCGAAACTTGAAGGGGCAGGGAGTAACATCGAACTTTTAAACTGATCTTTAACTTTATAATTTGCGACATTAATCTACGCTATGTAAAATAATTCCTTCAATTATTGCCCTAAATTAACATAATTATAATGATACCATACATAATGTCTTAGTTATTTACATTATCAGTTAGGATAATTAAAAAAAAAACATGTCTTTGCTGTTAATTAATATCCTCTCACAGTTTTGTTCAAGTTTTTTTTTAATATACTCTAGGCAGTGATTTTACAGTATGCTCTAGATAAGGTCGCCTCCTATTGGCACTATTTCTATATGTTTCAATAAATAGATAGAACACCATCATATTAGTCGCTCTTCTGTTGTCACGGCAATGAGGAGTTCATCGCAGAAATGACCTACATACTTTTCATATACATTGCAAGGTCGATAGATGCCGTTGTGCGGTTGTAGTAGGTTTGACCTCCATAGACATTGAAGCCTATTTATTATTAACAGCTTGAGTTACTTGAACTATATCACGGCTATACTAGAGAATACAGTAGCTGGTTGTACACTGACATTGAACTATATCACGGCTATACTAGAGAATACAGTAGATGGTTGTACACTGACATTGAACTATATCACGGCTATACTAGGGAATACAGTAGATGGTTGTACACTGACATTGAACTATATCACGGCTAAACTAGAGAATACAGTAGATGGTTGTACACTGACATTGAACTATATCACAGCTATACTAGGGAATACAGTAGCTGGTTGTACACTGACATTGAACTATATCACAGCTATACTAGGGAATACAGTAGCTGGTTGTACACTGACATTGAACTATATCACGGCTATACTAGGGAATACAGTAGCTGGTTGAACACTGACATTGAACTATATCACGGCTATACTAGGGAATACAGTAGCTGGTTGTACACTGACATTGAACTATATCACGGCTATACTAGGGAATACAGTAGATGGTTGTACACTGACATTGAACTATATCACGGCTATACTAGAGAATACAGTAGATGTTTTATACACTGACATTGAACTATATCACGGCTATACTAGAGAATACAGTAGATGGTTGTACACTGACATTGAACTATATCACGGCTATACTAGAGAATACAGTAGATGGTTGTACACTGACATTGAACTATATCACAGCTATACTAGGGAATACAGTAGCTGGTTGTACACTGACATTGAACTATATCACAGCTATACTAGGGAATACAGTAGCTGGTTGTACACTGACATTGAACTATATCACGGCTATACTAGGGAATACAGTAGCTGGTTGTACACTGACATTGAACTATATCACGGCTATACTAGGGAATACAGTAGCTGGTTCACCACTGACATTGAACTATATCACGGCTATACTAGGGAATACAGTAGCTGGTTGTACACTGACATTGAACTATATCACGGCTATACTAGGGAATACAGTAGCTGGTTGTACACTGACACTGAACTATATCACGGCTATACTAGGGAATACAGTAGCTGGTTGTACACTGACATTGAACTATATCACGGCTATACTAGGGAATACGGTGGCTGGTTGTACACTGACATTGAACTATATCACGGCTATACTAGGGAATACGGTGGCTGGTTGTACACTGACATTGAACTATATCACGGCTATACTAGGGAATACGGTGGCTGGTTGTACACTGACATTGAACTATATCACGGCTATACTAGAGAATACGGTAGCTAGTTGTACACTGACATTGAACTATATCACGGCTATACTAGAGAATACAGTAGATGGTTGTACACTGACATTGATCTATATCACGGCTATACTAAGGAATACGGTAGCTGGTTGTACACTGACATTGAACTATATCACGGCTATACTAGGGAATACGGTGGCTGGTTGTACACTGACATTGAACTATATCACGGCTATACTAAGGAATACGGTAGCTGGTTGTACACTGACATTGAACTATATCACGGCTATACTAGGGAATACGGTGGCTGGTTGTACACTGACATTGAACTATATCACGACTATACTAAGGAATACGGTAGCTGGTTGTACACTGACATTGAACTATATCACGGCTATACTAGGGAATACAGTGGCTGGTTGTACACTGACATTGAACTCATTGAGCTGGAATGTGATTGTGTTATGTTTTCTCATAAAATTGGACTCGTGGCCTCCATTACGTCTTCTGATTATCCGCCCCTGCATGACAGACCACGATTAATTGTGTGACGACCTCGGGACGAGTAGAAATAAAGTTTCTAAGAAGATGAATCCGAAGTGTCTGTAACCAGTGAGCTACAGAAGTTTTCTGCATCAACTTTCGAATAATTTGTTGAGAAGGTCTGGATATTCTTTAATACAAAATATATGGTAACGGTCAAGTTTAGTCCCGTAAATTATTTCAGTTCGGAAGAGTAGTGTCCCGTGAGTAAACATTTCGCTGTATTCAATGGTTCTCGACCAGTCATTAGAAGACCACTAATTCTGGAGGCACAGAAACAACGCGAGTGTCAAGGTGTAAACAAGCGAATTAGAGGACACGGGTGCTTTTATGTGGATATGTCAGATAACTCTCTAAAAATTAGTGCATCTCACATCAGGGAAGCACATAAGAATATACAAGGTTACATCAGGGAAGCACATAAGAATATACTTAGTTACATCAGGGAAGCACATAAGAATATACTTAGTTACATCAGGGAAGCACATAAGAATATACTTAGTTACATCAGGGAAGCACATAAGAATATACTTAGTTACGTCAGGGAAGCACATCAGAACATACTTAGTTACATCAGGGAAGCACATCAGAACATACTTAGTTACATCAGGGAAGCACATAAGAATATACTTAGTTACATCAGGGAAGTACATAAGAATATACAAGGTTACATCAGGGAAGCACATAAGAATATACTTAGTTACATCAGGGAAGCACATAAGAATATACTTAGTTACATCAGGGAAGCACATAAGAATATACAAGGTTACATCAGGGAAGCACATAAGAATATACTTAGTTACATCAGGGAAGCACATAAGAATATACTTAGTTACATCAGGGAAGCACATAAGAATATACTTAGTTACATCAGGGAAGCACATAAGAATATACTTAGTTACATCAGGGAAGCACATAAGAATATACTTAGTTACATCAGGGAAGCACACAGGAACATACAAAGTTACATCAGAGAAGCACACTGGAACATGCAAAGTTACACCAGGGAAGCACACTGGAACATACAAAGTTACACCAGGGAAGCACACTGGAACATACAAAGTTACACCAGGGAAGCACACTGAAACATACAAAGTTACATCAGGGAAGCACACAGGAACATACAAAGTTACACCAGGGAAGCGCACTGGAACATACAAAGTTACATCAGGGAAGCGCACTGGAACATACAAAGTTACATCAGGTAAGCGCACTGGAACATACAAAGCTACATCAGGGAAGCGCACTGGAACATACAAAGTTACATCAGGTAAGCGCACTGGAACATACAAAGTTACATCAGGAAAGCGCACTGGAACATACAAAGTTACACCAGGGAAGCACACTGGAACATACAAAGATAAACCAGGGAAGCGCACTGGAACATACAAAGTTACATCAGGGACGCACTCTGGAACATACACAGTTGCATCAACTAAATGTCCACGCTTAATAAATAAAACATAAATATCTTTTGAATTAAGAAGCTGATAAAGTGCTGGTAAAGTGCTGGTAAAGTCCGGTAAATTATTTTAGTGAGATGAATGGCCTCCCTTTAGTTTGCGACACAACAAAACTACAGTAGTTTTTAAATGCTAAAAATAATTTAAGTATTTAGGTTTAGGGTTAGGGTTAGTTCTATGATTAAATTAACACTAGAACCAACAATTACTGGTCCGAATAAAGTCTTACCCAAGGGATGTAACTCTTCCTTAATTTACCGGACTAAACTAGAACTTTACCCAGAAGCGACCTCATGTGTGACTTTCATCAGTATTTGAGAACCACTGTAGATTTGTTGTGACCTCAACTACATGGACATCACTCTTTCCGGAACAATAGTAGACCTTTGCAAATATGTACAATCTCTCTTTCTCTCTCTCTCCCTTCCCCCTCACCAAAAAAAAAAACTTTGAATGGAGAACAATGGAGGTAGTCTTCATTTAACACAAGCGGCCTGAGGAAATCTGTGTCTTGTCTAAAGTTGTGTGTGTTGTCTATAGTTGTGTGTGTTGTCTGTAGTTGTGTGTCTTGTCTGTAGTTGTGTGTCTTGTCTGTAGTTGTGTTTCTTGTCTGTAGTTGTGCGTCTTGTCTGTAGTTGTGTGTCTTGTCTGTAGTTGTGTGTCTTGTCTATAGTTGTGTGTCTTGTCTGTAGCTGTGTGTCTTGTCTATAGTTGTGTGTCTTGTCTATAGTTGTGTATCTTGTCTGTAGCTGTGTGTCTTGTCTGTAGTTGTGTGTCTTGTCTGTAGTTGTGTGTCTTGTCTATAGTTGTGTATCTTGTCTGTAGCTGTGTGTCTTGTCTGTAGTTGTGTGTCTTGTCTGTAGTTGTGTGTCTTGTCTATAGTTGTGTATCTTGTCTGTAGTTGCGTGTCTTGAAGAAGAGCAAATCTAAAATAAAAAAATAAAAATCGTGACTATTGAAAAGCCCCAGAAATCCAAACTAAAAGAAACGACGCGTCTCGAGTAAACAATTCTTGGTTGCAACTTTAAAAAAAACTAATGAGAATAGAGATTGAAACAATGTGGCCCCTCCGTGTAGCTGATGCAGATAGTCATTCTGTCACAAGATATTTCTTCCTGTTTCATCAGAAATTTTTGTATATTGTCTGTCATCAAACATTTCTATATCAAAGTCTGTCTATGTTATATTCATCTGGGTTTAGTTGAACTGAATTATGCCAAAGATGATTTCTGTTCATTAGAAGCTGATATTCCTGAGAATCAAACCTACGGCACTTATTTGAGCTCATACCGCGCTTACACCGGACCACAGGACGGCATGGATGGTGTTCCTTTAGGATCGTTACCTCCCCTACATCGTGTAAGTGAATGGTGTGTGTGTGGGTGTGTGTGTGTGGGTGTGTGTGTGGGTGTGCATTCTGTTTGGTGCATGCATTTGTTGATGTTTGATGGTTTCATTAGTTTCTTTTTGATGATTTGTGTTGTAAATGATATGGTTTAGATGATTTGTGTTGTAAATGATATGGTTTAGATGATTTGTGTTGTAAATGATATGGTTTAGATGATTTGTGTTGTAAATGATATGGTTTAGATGATTTGTGTTGTAAATGATATGGTTTAGATGATTTGTGTTGTAAATGATATGGTTTAGAGGATTTGTGTTGTAAATGATATAGTTTAGATCATTTGTGTTGTAAATGATATGGTTTAGATGATTTGTGTTGTAAATGATATGGTTTAGAGGATTTGTGTTGTAAATGATATGGTTTAGAGGATTTGTGTTGTAAATGATATGGTTTAGATGATTTGTGTTGTAAATGATATGGTTTAGATGATTTGTGTTGTTTTTTTTAATAATTTTATTCTTGTTTTTTTAAATATAATTTTATTTCTTTTTTTTTTTAAATATAATTTCATTTCTTTTTTTTTCAATTGTATTATTTTATTATTGTTACTTTTTTTGTCGGGTTTCTTTTTATAATTTTACTTCTTGTTTTTTTATGATTGCATTTCTTGTGTGTTCTTGTTGATTTTACTTACTCTTTTTGTGATTTTATTTGTTGTTGCTGATGATGTTTTGAGGGGTTTTTTTTTTTACAATTGCATTTGTTGTTGTTTTTTCATGATTTAATTCCTTGCTGTTTTTTATGGTTTATTTTTTTTATTTATTGATGATTATATTTGTTGTCGCTTATTAATGGTTATATTTGTTGTTGCTTATTGATGGTTATATTTGTTGTTAATTAGTAATGATTTTTGTTGTTGTTGCTTATTGATGATTTTATTTGTTGTTAATTATTGATGATTTTATTTGTTGTTAATTATTGATGATTTTATTTGTTGTTAATTATTGATGATTTTTGTTGTTGTTGCTTATTGATGATTTTATTTGTTGCTATTTATTTTATGATATCATTAGTTGTTGCTGTTTCATCACGTTATGCTTTGTAGTTATTTGATGATATTGTTCGTTGTTTCTCTAACAAATAAGCCTCGTCGGCTGAGCGGGTCGTAGCTATAAACAAAAAAGTCCCAAGTTCAGTCCCCTATTTCTGGCCATTTATTTTTATGTTTAAGCTGCCCAGAAAGGACGAGCACAACTCGAGTACAAAAACATCAGAGTACTCCGAGAGCAGCTTTATTCAGTTCCGGCCCAGCAGCCATCGACTGTTAGCGACTCTGACAGCCTTCCTGTGTTTTTGTCCAGTTGGAATAGCATCATTGGTTTATTCCTGCAGAGTAAGTCTTTGTATACATTTGATGATGACATCATAGTTATAAATAGCAACATTTACTTATGCGTTTTATCTTTAGCTTCTGCTATAGAGTTCAGCTACTGTACTAAGATTGCACTGAACACGATAGAGATGAAAGTGCTAAAGGGCACTTGTTGAGTAAAGTAAAAATGATTCCCTCAACATCTTGCTAGGTGTATGGGGAATACTGTGTTAGTGACCATATTATGTTGGGAATGCAATATTTAAATTCTAATCACAAAGATTTTGTTTAACTCTAAAGATACACTTTCATCTAATCACTTTGAATGAATAATAAAAAAAATGGAAGTGTATTACTAGCCACGGATCCAACTCAGTTGGATTGATATATCTCAAAACAACCAAGAATAAAACTGACGTAGATGACATCCCCCCCCCCCCCCATTTCACATGTCAGTAATTAAATACTCATCATCATCATCGAGTGCCTTCTCCGCAACGAAGGTTGGCTACCATGGAGCGCCATTCTGCTCTGTCTCTTGCTTTGATGGTGCAGGTTGCCATAGGCTGATTTGTCCATCTTTTGATGTTACTCGTCCATGTTAGTCTTAATTAAATACTGGCTGTTTTAAATTGAGTAATGTTCAATACAAAAGGGCGCTCTTAAAAAACATCAGAAAGAAGCAATCAACATTTTTCGGGCACATCAAGAGAAGAGGAAAGTTGGAATTCTTGGTTACAACTGGCAAAATAAAAGGAAAGAGAGATCGCGGGCGACAAAGAGAGAAAATACTGGATAGCTTGGTGTCATGGCATGGAAAACAGTCAACAACAGAACTGATACGATGCACTGTAGATAGAAGATTGTGGAGGGACATGATCACTTACGCCAACCGGTATGGTACATGATGATGATGAATGTTCAGTACCAATTTGTACAGGAACTGTCCTTTGTCACGTGGTTAAACATACTCCCGTCTTGCTGTGCTTTATTCCGGTATTTATTAAGACAGAAGCAGGAATACCTTTGTGAATATTTTATTCCTTAGAATTACCAACAAAATGATCCCCTTTTCCATAAATGGTCATAAAAGTGTCATTTGTGTTTTAATTGTAATAACATTTACCTGAACTGTAATGTTATGGATGTATTAGGCAAGAATGTTATATATCAGTGATATGTTTAAACATTCTAATGGATTAACTCATATATCAGCAGAGGGCCGGTAAGTCAGTTTCTTCCTTTTCTATTTCTTTTAAAATATCTTATCAACATTCCTGTATGGTGCTGAAACATGAACATTAGACAAGAAAATCCTTGTGCGTGCATGTCTATGTTGGTCATATCTCATATCTTTGTGTACATGTCTATGTTAGGCACGTGTCATATCTTTGTATGTGCATGTCTATGTCAGTCATATCTCATATCTTTATGTGTATGTTTATGTTAGTCATGTGTCATATATCTTGATGTGTGTCAGTGTTAGTCATGCCTCGTATCGCTGTGTGCATGTCTGTGTTAGTCACATCTCATATCTTTGTGTGTGCATGTCTGTGTTAGTCACCTCTAGTGACTCGGACAGATGGTGCTCGTTAACCTGGGAAGGCCGACCATCTAAGGGCAGAATCCCCCTACAGAAAAGATCATCTGCTGCCTTGCAGGAAGATTGGGGACAATCAAAGGCTAAGGAATGCAAACCTGAATAAAATGATGGCTGAAATCGGATGCACTGGGCCACTGGCGCAGAACACAGTGCAACGTTTTAACGGGTTTTCATTCAGAGTGGATCTGGCAGACTCTAATTGTGATGTTCTGCCTGTGGGGGCGATCAACACACTTAACCTGACAGCTGACTTCATGTGAGAGTCTGGAATCCTACTCTGATTTAATCCTGATCGCAGAGAGAGAGAGAGAGAGAGAGAGAGAGAGAGAGCGAGAGAGCGAGAGAGACAAGAAAATAAAACACACAATTGAAGCATTTGAAATGTGGATTTATACAAAAACAGAAAGAATTGGATGGAAAGAAAAGAAAACAAATGATGAAGCTTACAACAGGTAAAAATGAAAAGAGAATTTCTAAATACATTTTAAAAAAGACAAATGCTATTTTTGGGGAATGTTAAAAGACATAACAGCCTTCTAAAAGTAATCTTGGAAGGGAAAATACAAGGTAAAAGAGGCAGAGCCAGACCAAGACTAATATGGACGAGTAAAATCAAAAGATGAACAAGTCAGCCTATGACAACCTGCACTATCATAGCAAGAGACAGAGTGGATGGCGCTACATGGTAGCTAACGTTCGATGTGGAGACGGCACTCAATGATGGTGATTCTCATTCAAATTTATTTGCATGACACTTTCTTTATGCACAAATCGTGTGTTGTTGTAAACGCAAATAGCTGTCAATCATGAAGATCTGTATATATGACAAGTGATATATGATATATGGTATAAAATAAATAATGAATAAAAAGAGATCTATAACACAAACTTGTGACTGTCATCAAGTCACAAAATTGTGCTGATAAATGAGCCCGTCCATATGATGTTGCCTACTTTCCACTGGCTTTTTATTAAGGGTTAACTTACTAGAAAGACACAAATGGGCAAAAATGAACTAAAATAGCAGTGACAAACAACTGTGAGATATAACCATCTATAGAGGACAGTGTTCTAGAGGGGATGATATGGGAGGCGCATGGTGAGAACTGGTTAAATACACACCATTGGAACGAAGAAACAATTATGACAGTTAGGGATCATCACCGCAGCCGAATTACTCAATGAGCAACAAATGAAATGTTCTTGACAGTTGACAATACAGAAACAGTTGAATAGTTCATACATATATCAAAAAGAGTTGAGAAAACAACAGACTCACAAATCGTTTTAAGAAAAGAAATATTGAAAGTGAGAATACTATAGGCACTGGGATACGTCACAGGAAATTGTGAGAGATAAAGAGCTGATTCCATTTTTTTTTTAAATTTATTAATTAATTAATTTTTTTTTTTTGGGGGGGGGGGGTGGGGGGTTAAATCCATAAAAGAGGGAGTGGGGGGGTGTAGACATTTTTACTTAAACCAGGGACGAATTATAAACACTGACTCGAACACATGATCATGCGGCCTTTATTATCCAGCGAAACAGTTATTCGAGGTGTGCGTGGCCGTGCGGCTAAAACCACTGTTCCGCTGGCTGCAAAGCTGACGTACGGTGTTCGAAGCTCGCGGTAGACAGAAAGGATTTTTCTTCTATCGGGGGTGAAATAAAAATCCTGAGTCTCACACGTCGAGGCGACTGCTTGACCAAGCGGCCTTTATCCCTCTGGTTCTATCGTTGCCCCCCGACATACACCAGCAATGGTACTATGTGACGTAAAGATAGTTAGAAACAGTTATTTAAATAATTAATTAATTAATTTTTTTCTTTTTTTCCCATTGTTTTGTATACAATTTATTGATTGCTGCTATATTCTCCAGCTTGAACCACAGGCACATTCTAGGAGATGCTTACGTGACGTAACGATAGTAGTGTTGTGTTTTGTTTATCGTGGATGGAGGCGACAATTTTTGTAAAACTCCAGTCGGCCAAGGGCATCTGAACAATGAGACCATCGAGAGCATCTGTACAATGAGACCATCAAGAGCATCTGTACAATGAGACCATCAAGAGCATCTGTACAATGAGACCGTCAAGAGCATCTGTACAATGAGACCATCAAGAGCATCTGTACAATGAGACGGCCAGAAGCATCTGTACAATGAGACCATCAAGAGCATCTGTACAATGAGACCATCAAGAGCATCTGTACAATGAGACCATCAAGAGCATCTGTACAATGAGACGGCCAGAAGCATCTGTACAATGAGACCATCAAGAGCATCTGTACAATGAGACCATCAAGAGCATCTGTACAATGAGACCATCAAGAGCATCTGTACAATGAGACCATCAAGAGCATCTGTACAATGAGACCATCAAGAGCATCTGTACAATGAGACCATCAAGAGCATCTGTACAATGAGACCATCAAGAGCATCTGTACAATGAGACCGTCAAGAGCATCTGTACAATGAGACCATCAAGAGCATCTGTACAATGAGACCATCAAGAGCATCTGTACAATGAGACCATCAAGAGCATCTGTACAATGAGACCATCAAGAGCATCTGTACAATGAGACCATCAAGAGCATCTGTACAATGAGACCATCAAGAGCATCTGTACAATGAGACGGCCAGAAGCATCTGTACAATGAGACCATCAAGAGCATCTGTACAATGAGACCATCAAGAGCATCTGTACAATGAGACCATCAAGAGCATCTGTACAATGAGACCATCAAGAGCATCTGTACAATGAGACCGTCAAGAGCATCTGTACAATGAGACCATCAAGAGCATCTGTACAATGAGACCATCAAGAGCATCTGTACAATGAGACCATCAAGAGCATCTGTACAATGAGACCATCAAGAGCATCTGTACAATGAGACCATCAAGAGCATCTGTACAATGAGACCGTCAAGAGCATCTGTACAATGAGACCATCAAGAACATCTGTACAATGAGACCATCAAGAGCATCTGTACAATGAGACCATCAAGAGCATCTGTACAATGAGACCATCAAGAGCATCTGTACAATGAGACCATCAAGAGCATCTGTACAATAAGACGGTTAAGAGCATCTGTACAATGAGACCGTCAAGAGCATCTGTACAATAAGACGGTCAAGAGCATCTGTACAATGAGACGGCCAGAAGCATCTGTACAATGAGACGGCCAGAAGCATCTGTACAATGAGACGGCCAGAAGCATCTGTACAATGAGACGGCCAGAAGCATCTGTACAATGAGACGGCCAGAAGCATCTGTACAATGAGACGGCCAGAAGCATCTGTACAATGAGACGGCCAGAAGCATCTGTACAATGAGACCATCAAGAGCATCTGTACAATGAGACGGTCAAGAGCACATGAACAATGAGACGGTCAAGAGCACATGAACAATGAGACCGCCAAGAGCACACGAATAATGAGATGGTCATGAGCATGGATACTGAGATCGTCAAGAGCACATGAACAATGAGACGGTCAAGAGCATGAACTAAATATCGATCATTGACGGACCGTTGAACCAGAGCTGTCTTAGACTCTACAACAACATCCCCTCCCCCATCCTCCCCCTATTTATAGACCTAGACTAACCAGTCTAGCCACACGAATAGGGATCGAGCAAAGGAAGACAAGCCACGACCCAAGAATTCCCTGCAGATGTCGGATATGTTGGGTCGAAAGGTGCAAAATATCGCAGCTTCTGCAAAAACAACACAACGCATCTAATTCAAATTTAACGCCCTTTTAACGCCTGACGAAGAAACATGAATAGTCGCAGGGCAGATGAGGAATGGTAGGTTATGTTTTTGTTGTAGAAACACGAAACTTTTCTCCATTTTCTACATTAAATTTCATAGCAACACCCAGTGGGATGAGATCCGTTGTGCTAACGGATTTTATCACTAAATAAATGTTTTCTATCGTTTTTTTTTTTTTTTTTCAGGCCGGCTGTGCCAAGAAAGACGGCGAATTTGGAAAAGCAGCAATTTTGGGCAAGTCTGCTAAGGATTTAGCTGTGGCCAGTATTATCCTGGGAGTTGTTTTGCTACTCGTCATTGTGCTCGTGATTGTGCTGACGTTCCTACCTGAGCTCAGCGGAAACTCGTGAACAAAGGGAGATAATATTCTTGATCGTCACAACCTGAGTTACCCTTAACTTTGTTACTGTAACAATAAAATCGTAGATGACAGTAACATTCTCATCGTTATCGATACCTTGTTTATCATCATCTTCGAGGACAATTGTTTCCATGAATTTATTTATCGACCTTCTCGTCAATTGACGAATAAGATCTCGGGAACAAGTGAGTTAAATGATATTTGATTTAGCTGGTAGAGAATCAAAAGTGTTAACCATTTGGTTAATTTGTACACCCTTCGATTGATTATTAGCTCGCCCTTTGATTAATTAGCACGCCCTTTGATTAATTAGCACGCCGTTTGCTTAATTAGCACGCCCTTTGATTAATTAGCACGCCCTTTGATTAATTAGAACGCCCTTTGATTAATTAGCACGCCCTTTGATTAATTAGCTCACCCGTTGATTAATTAGCACGCCCTTTGATTAATTAGCACGCCCTTTGCTTAATTAGCACGCCCTTTGATTAATTAGCACGCCCTTTGATTAATTAGAACGCCCTTTGATTAATTAGCACGCCCTTTGATTAATTAGCACACCCTTTGATTAATTAGCGCGCCCTTTGATTAATTAGTATATCCTTTAGTTAAATAGCATACTCTTTGATTAATTAACACACCCTTTTATTAATTAACACACCTTTGATTAATTAGCACACCCTTTGATTAATTAAAACACATTTGATTAATTAGCACGCCCTTTTATTAATTAACACACCTTTGATTAATTAGCACACCCTTTGATTAATTAGCGCGCCCTTTGATTAATTAGCATATGCTTTAGTTAAATAGCATACTCTTTGATTAATTAATACACCCTTTTATTAATTATCACACCTTTGATTAATTAACAGACCATTTTATTAATGAACATACTCTTTTTATTAATTAACACACCCTTTTATTAATGAGCACACCCTTTTATTAATTAACACACCCTTTTATTAATGAGCACACCCTTTTTACTAACACACCCTTTTATTAATTAACACACCATTTTTATTATTTAACAAACCCTTTTATTAATTAGCACGCCATTTCTATTAATTAACACACCCCGTTATTAATTAGCACACCCTTTTATTAATTAGCACACCCTTTTATTAATTGACACACCCTTTTATTAATTAACACACTCTTGTATTAATTAACACACCTTTTTATTAATTAACACACCCTGTTGTTAATTAACACACCCTTTTATTAATTAACCCACTCTTTTATTAATTAACACACCTTTATATTAATTAACACACATTTTTATTAATTAACACATCCTGTTGATAATTAACAAACCCTTTTATTAATTAGTACACCCTGTTATTAATTAACACACCCTTTTATTAATTAACAAACCCTGTTATTAATTAACACACCCTTTTATTAATTACACACCCTGTTATTAATTAACACACCCTTTTATTAATTAACACACCCTGTTATTAATTAACACACCCTTTTATTAATTAACACACCCTGTTATTAATTAACACATCCTTTTATTAATTAACACACCCTGTTATTAATTAACACACCCTTTTATTAATTAACACACCCTTTTATTAATTAACACACCCTGTTATTAATTAACACACCCTGTTATTAATTAACACACCCTTTTATTAATTAACACACCCTGTTATTAATTAACACACCCTTTTATTAATTAACACACCCTGTTATTAATTAACACAGCCTTTTATTGATTAACACACCCTGTTATTAATTAACACAGCCTTTTATTAATTAACACACCCTGTTATTAATTAACATACCCTGTTATTAATTAACACACCCTGTTATTAATTAACACACCCTGTTATTAATTAACACAGCCTTTTATTAATTAACACACCCTGTTATTAATTAACACACCCTTTTATTAATTTACACACTCTTTTATTAATTAACACACCAGTCATCGTAAAGATCAAAGGTGTCGCCAGTTGCGGGTCTCGAAAATGACGGGTACGATCCTACTTTGCGCTGTCTGTTCTTTGAGCTGTCTATTTGTTCTTTGATCTCTCTATTTGTTCTTTGAGTTGTCTATTAGTTCTTTGACCTGTCTATTAGTTCTTTGAGCGGTCTATTAATTCTTTGTGCTGTCTATTAGTTCTTTGAGCTGTATATTTGTTCTTTGAGCTGTCTATTAGTTCTTTGAGCTGTCTATTTTTTCTTTGAGCTGTCTGTTTGTTCTTTGAGTTGTCTATTTGTTCTTTGAGTTGTCTATTTGTTCTTTGAGTTGTCTATTAGTTCTTTGACCTGTCTATTAGTTCTTTGAGCGGTCTATTAATTCTTTGTGCTGTCTATTAGTTCTTTGAGCTGTATATTTGTTCTTTGAGCTGTCTATTAGTTCTTTGAGCTGTCTATTTTTTTCTTTGAGCTGTCTGTTTGTTCTTTGAATTGTCTGTTTGTTCTTTGAGTTGTCTATTTGTTCTTTGAGTTGTCTATTTGTTCTTTGAGTTGTCTATTAGTTCTTTGACCTGTCTATTAGTTCTTTGAGCGGTCTATTAATTCTTTGTGCTGTCTATTAGTTCTTTGAGCTGTATATTTGTTCTTTGAGCTGTCTATTAGTTCTTTGAGCTGTCTATTTTTTTCTTTGAGCTGTCTGTTTGTTCTTTGAATTGTCTGTTTGTTCTTTGAGTTGTCTATTAGTTCTTTGAGTTGTCTATTTGTTCTTTGAGCTGTCTATTTGTTCTTTGAGTTGTCTATCTGTTCTTTGAGCTGTCTATTTGTTCTTTGAGCTGTCTATTTTTTCTTTGAGCTGTCTATTTGTTCTTTGAGCTGTCTATTTGTTCTTTGAGCTGTCTATTTTTTCTTTGAGCTGTCTATTTGTTCTTTGAGCTGTCTATTTGTTCTTTGAGCTGTCTATTTGTTCTTTGATTTGTCTATTTGTTCTTTGAGCTGTCTATTTGTTCTTTGAGTTGTCTATTTGTTCTTTGAGCTGTCTATTTATTCTTTGAGTTTTCTTTTTGTTCTTTGTGCTGTCTATTTGTTCTTTGAGCTGTCTATTTGTTCTTTGAGCTGTCTATTTGTTCTTTGAGCTGTCTATTTGTTCTTTGAGCTATCTATTTGTTCTTTGAGCTGTCTATTTGTTCCTTGAGCTGTCTATTTGTTCTTTGAGCTGTCTATTTGTTCCTTGAGCTGTCTATTTGTTCTTTGAGCTGTCTATTTGTTCCTTGAGCTGTCTATTTGTTCTTTGAGCTGTTTATTTGTTCTTTGAGCTGTCTATTTGTTCTTTGCGTTGTCTTTTGTTGATTGCCTGTGGATTTTTCCCTGCTTTGTAAACATACCCTTCTCCCTGGAATAAGTAGTTGATTTGTTCCCTATGGAAAGGTTTCCCTGTATAATAATTTTCATTTATTATTATTTGTCTCCAGTTTAAACCACTGGAAACTACTATTCGTGCCGTTTCGTCATATGACTGATTGTCTATCTATCTATCTATTGACCTTTCGAGCCGTAACCGGCCCATAGGGCGTAGACCAAGATACACCTTCTCCTATATGAATTTTTGTTCTAGCAGTTTTCTTTTAAAGATATTTTATTAAATCTCGCCATCTGTCTCTGTTCTGTGCAAGCAGTTCTATCTCATTGAGGGAGCCGATTCCTGCTGCTCTTGCCTCTCTCATCAATGTTCTTTTCAGTGTCTCCCTGGGTCTTCCTCTTTTTCTTTTACCTGTTGTTTCCCATATGAGGGCTTGCTTTGCTATTCGATTATTATCTCTTCTCATCACATGTCCAACGTATGACCATCGTCTTTTCTTTATTACTGAATTCGTTCCATTCTATACCAAGTATTTTCCTTAGACATTTATTTTCGAATGCGTTCAACTGATTGTCTGCAACGCAAATATTCAGCCCTACCCTATTCGGACGATGTTTGTCTTAAAATGAAAATACAGAAATACAATCTATTCTCGGGTTTTTGCCATAACTTCATCTTCTAGTCCCGATTACACATGCGGGGACGACATCGCAAGTGATAAAATCGTTTCTACGTTGCTTAGCTGGGAGTGTGATGTAACCTAAAGTCTCTTATAGCAAGGTGCTGCGTCGAGGATTACGGGTTCAACTCTTCTGTGGATTATCTATAGTTCTTTGTCCTCGTCTATAGTTCTTTGTCTTTGTCTATAGTTCTTTGTCTTTGTCTATAGTTCTTTGTCTATAGTTCTTTGTCTTTGTCTATGGTTCTTTGTCTATAGTTCTTTGTCTATAGTTCTTTGTCTTTGTCTATGGTTCTTTGTCTTTGTCTATAGTTCTTTGTCTATAGTTCTTTGTCCTCGTCTATAGTTATTTGTCTTTGTCTATTAATCTTTGTCTATAGTTCCTTGTCTTTGTCTATAGTTCTTTGTCTATAGTTCTTTGTCTTTGTCTATGGTTCTTTGTCTTTGTCTATAGTTCTTTGTCTTTGTCTATAGTTCTTTGTCTATAGTTCTTTGCCTTTGTCTATAGTTCTTTGTCTTTGTCTATGGTTCTTTGTCTTTGTCTATAGTTCTTGGTCTTTGTCTATGGTTGTTTGTCTTTGTCTATAGTTCTTTGTCTTTGTCTATAGTTCTTTGTCTTTGTCTATAGTTCTTTGTCTTTGTCTATAATTATTTGTCTATAGTTCTTTGTCTTTGTCTATAGTTCTTTGTCTTTGTCTATAGTTCTTTGTCTTTGTCTATAGTTCTTTGTCTTTGTCTATAGTTCTTTGTCTTTGTTGTTGTTAATTATTTGTGAATTGTTCTGAGTGTTGCAGACATAACCACTTGTCCCTTGAAATCACTCGCATGCTTCTTTGCTTGAAGATGGATTTATTTAACACACACACACACACGCACCAATCAGTGACCACATACTGCTGGTTGCTTTCTTCCGCTTCAGAATTTATGAATTAAACAAATTCTTTCGAATGTCGATGGATACGACTGTCTCGTGAATGTGGACGCAGCCGGAAACTGTTGTCCAGGCGTGCTGACGGCCAGTTGAAGAAGACAAGACGAACCAAAGAGCTGACAAGCTCACGCCAATCCGGCAAGCACCAAACGATGATTTCACCCGCTACTCGAACTCGTACAAGCACTGACAGCTGAACGAGGCGACACTGAGTTTGTCCCGGACGAGTGACAGTCTCTGAAAACCTTGATCACCTGACCAGAGCACTGCGAGCACGTGATCGATGTCATTAAAGTAGATAAACATGTCCAATAGTGGTTTTCAAACTATATCCTGCCATTCCCTTTGACAAAACCGTTGTTCTCAATATTCTCGTGTTGTTCAGGTCTTGTGTAAATTCTGAAATCCTTGCCTCGTCTCTGTACCTAATGACCATGTCGTTGTTTCCTTCCGTGTTCACTAAACTGTTTTCACATGAAGTTCTCCCCCAGACACCGGCCTGCACTTTAATGTTCTTGATGTCATGAAAATATTGAATGAGACTGTATTTATATAATTAGACAAACTATAACCAGTGATGGGAAATGTCAAACTAAAATAAACAAAAGAATAGGAACGGCAAAATGTAATTTTAATGCCATGAAAAATAAACTAGCATCAAAACAAATAAGTAAAGAATTGTAGCGCTGTTTTCTACCAGGCATGTTGTGTAAGAGGCGACTAAGGAGAGCTGGGCAATGGAATGGCTATCCTTTACTGTAAAAAAAAAAAAGTCTAAAAAACTTCACAAACATGGACAAGTTAAAGAAAAAAAAATTAAGTAAATCCGCCATCCAGGAAAGATAAGGGCTCACTGTCTAAGAGATATATTCTTGGGGAAGAGAGATGGACGCAGAGATGAAGATGATGGGGGAAGGCATGGAATGATATTAAAGAAATGGCAAGAAACAGAACGGCTGGGAAAGTTTTTGTCAAAAACCTATGCTCCACAGGGAGCTGAAAGTGTTTGTTGAAGACCTATGTTCCACAGGGAGATGAAAGTGTTTGTTGAAGACCTATGCTTCACAGGGAGCTGAAAGTGTTTGTTGAAGACCTATGTTCCACACAGGGAGCTGAAAGTGTTTTTTGAAGACCTATGGTCCACAGGGAGCTGAAAGTATTTGTTGAAGACCTATGTTCCACAGGGAGCTGAAAGTCTTTATTGAAGACCTATGCTTCACAGGGAGCTGAAAGTGTTTGTTGAAGACCTATGCTCCACAGGGAGCTGAAAGGTAGAAGATGTACGAGTGTATAAGCTCACTTGATCTTTTTCTTTATGTAATCACAAACTCCACATGTAACCAATCATCAATGTGGAGACGGCACCCGATGATGATGAGTGTGTATAATTATTTGTTTGTTGGTTTATATGTTAACATTCCTCTCGATCCGACAATGGCAGAGAGGGCGGAAGTCAAAGTTCTCCATGATTGACGATCAGCTGCTAGTTCTTGTAGTTTTTGGTTGTTTCTTAGTCCCATGTTTGAGCCTTCCCTAGCAATTGTTCTGTATAGCAGTTCTCTTGGTCTGCCTTATTTTCTTTTACCAGGTGATCTCCATCATCATCATCAAGTACCGTGCCTACTGGAGTAGGTGATCATGTCTCTCCACAATTTTCGATCTCGACAGTTATTTATCATTTCTGTTGTTGACCTTCTGCCAAGCCATTCTCTTAAGCTGTCTGTTATTTTTTTCTCTTTGCTCCCCTCTATCTCTTCGTCCCTCAATTTTCCCAGTTGTTACAATATATTCCAGGTGTTCTCTTCTCATTATATGGTCAAAAAATTATGATTGTCTCTTCCTAATATTGGAAATTAGCTACTTAGGTCTCCACGTGAATGATTAAAAAAAAGTTAACATTATTTTTGGTTTTCTGTTTGTGGCATTTTTTGTTGCTGTCAAATTGTTGTCTCCCTTTTAGTTGCAGGAATGTTAAATCCTCATTCCGTCATCTTACCTTGTGACGGTACCTCATCGTCATTCCATTATCCATTCTCTCTCTCTCTCTCTCTCTCTCTCTCTCTCTCTCTCTCTCTCTCTCTTGTGAGTGGACAACATCCATCTTCAATTAATCTACTCCACTCACTTTGCCCATCATCCAATCTTCTATACTTGTATAAAGACCTACAGCCCACTCACTGAACCCATACTCTTGCAGGTTCTCCTACAGCACACTCACTGAACCCATACTCTTGCAGGTACTCCTACAGCACACTCACTGAACCCATACTCATGCCGGTACTCCTGCAGCGCACTCACTGAACCCATACTCCAGCAGGTACTCCTGCAGCGCACTCACTGAACCCATACTCATGCCAGTACTCCTACAGCGCACTCACTGAACCCATACTCATGCCGGTACTCCTACAGCCCACTCACTGAACACATACTCATGCCGGTACTCCTACAGCCCACTCACTGAACACATACTCATGCCGGTACTCCTACAGCACACTCACTGAACCCATACTCATGTCGGTACTCCTACAGTCCACTCACTGAACCCATACTCATGCCGGTACTCCTACAGCGCACTCACTGAACCCATACTCATGTCGGTACTCCTACAACGCACTCACTGAACCCATATTCATGCCGGTACTCCTACAGTGCACTCACTGAACACATACTCATACCGGCACTCCTAAAGCGCACTCACTGAACCCATACTCATGCCGGTACTCCTAAAGCGCACTCACTGAACCCATACTCCTGTCCGTACTCCTACAACGCAATCACTGAACCCATACTCGAGCCGGTACTTCTACAGCCCACTAACTGAACCCATACTCGAGCCGGTACTCCTATAGCCCACTGACTGAACCCATATTCATGCCGGCACTTCTGCAGCTCACTCACCGTACACATACTCATGTCGGTACTCCTACAGTGCACTCACTGAACCCATACTCATGTCGGTACTCCTACAGTGCACTCACTGAACCCATACTCATGTCGGTACTCCTAAAACGCACTCACTGAACCCATACTCATGTCGGTACTCCTAAAGCGCACTCACTGAACCCATACTAATGCCGGTACTCCTTCAGCACACTCACTGAACCCATACTCATGTCGGTACTCCTACAGTGCACTCACTGAACCCATACTCATGTCGGTACTCCTAAAACGCACTCACTGAACCCATACACATGCCGGTACTCCTACAGCGCACTTACTGAACCCATACACATGCCGGTACTCCTACAACGCACCCACTGAACCCATACTCCTGCCCGCACTAACTCACTTAGCTCTTACTAATTACAGAAATATCTGTCACAGTTACATCCCTTTGTACGTTCGCGACCAGGGATTGGTCGGTTCTGTCCGGACAAGCAGCGAAAAGAACGATTTACCTCCCCACCATAAAGCAGGGACTTAACTCAAGACAGTTTAGTTACACGTATAAATCAATAGCTGGTGTAGTTATTGACCGAGCAATCATTAGGCAATCATCGTTGTTTATCCGTAATAGTTCAGTGAAACTTCATGTGGCAAGCCCCCAGATAGCAACAGAGCTGGAAACAGCCAGCGACTTATATCTGACAGCTTTCACCAGGATCGGTGAATCAGAACGACCCAGACCCTACTCCACCTCTTTGCGGTGCCTCTAATAACAGACTAACCAGCTTAGTCTGTCCAAATGAGTAGAGATCGAAGAGGGAAAGCAATCTGGTATCTGGATCGGATGAATTGGGCCGAACAGCGTAAATAAACCACATCACATCTACGCCTATTTAACCTCCTTTGATTATTAAGGACTCATGATGAGGAGGGGAGGACTATCAATTCTTTAGTAATCATTGGCTGAATAGCAGAAGGAAAGAAAGAGTGACATGAAAAGTAGTGTAGTAGTTGTGGTAGTAGTGGTAGTAGTGGTAGTAGTGGTAGTAGTAGTATTTCACTTGACTATGGATTCTGCAGCGCCCCTATAAATGTTTTCATTTTCTTTCGCCGTGTATTCACTTTTTCTGTGAATCTGTCTGCTTCTTGTTTCAGTTGGAGCTTTAGAGTGTGTTTCTAAAGATGTGTGTCTGCAGCTGTGCCTTCCCAGGATGCAGGGTTTATGTTCAGAGTCTTCATGTCGCGTTTACACACGTCTACAAATCGCACTTTTGGGCGTCTCCTAATTCTTTTGCCATCTGCTATATGTCCATATAAGTAGAGCCAGTCTTAACATATGGATGCGAGTCATGGACAATAGGACAACAGACAAGAAAATCACTGGAGTGTAGAAATGTGGTTTTACAGAAGAATGTTGAGAATACCATGGACAGCTAAGAAAGTAATGAAGAGGTTCTGAGAGAGGTCAAAGCAAAAAGAGAGCTAATTTCCAATGTTAGGAAGAGACAATCATCATTTTTTGGCCATGTAATGAGAAGAGAACAACTTGAATCTATTGTAACAACTGGAAAAATTGAGGGACGAAGAGATAGAGGGAAGCACAGAGAAAAAATAACAGACAGCTTAAGAGAATGGCTTGGCAGAAGGTCAACAACAGAAATGATAAATAGCTGCCGAGATCGAAAGTTGTGGAGAGACATGATCACCTACGCCACTAGGCCCGGTACTTGATGATGATGATATGTCCATAAAATGAGCCGCGTTAGCTTAGTGGTTAGTGAACTGGACTACAAAGGACAAGAGGTAGCGTTCGATCCCAACCGACGGCTTCCGGTTTCACCCAGCCTTAAATGGGTATCGGATTTTTTAATTGGAATGTAAAGCGGCAGGGGCGTAATACCGACCACACAACCCCAAAAATCATGTGCTTGAAGGTCTGTAAAATGTATGGTCACTAACACCTTATTCCCTATACGACACTTGGCGTGACCGGGGCTCTTTACTTTATGTCCATAAAGTATATCTGTTGGTATGCGACCATCTTTCATACGATGTAAGTGGACAAGCCAGCGGACCCAGGTTGTTTCAGCAGTTGGTAGGTGTTCTGGTGGCATGTGCCAGTGAGAACAGCACTGTATCGGATAGTAATGTATGCATCTTGTTCTAACTTAATCCTGGTTCCATCCCTTCACCATCATCGTCTAGTTTGTATCAGCTGCAACTTGTTACCATGACAACATCCATGGCAGTACCATCTAGTGAGTACTGAGCTGTCTAGTTCATAGTTTAGAACAAATGGTGGGATGTAACATACACTCCTACAACATAGTATAGTGACAGCTTTACAGCAAGGGAACACAACCCAATATTTGACGTTTCGGCCAACATGAGGTCTTATTCAGAAAACTGGAACAACACAAACAATGAAATGAGGATATACTCTACAACACGTTCTGGAGGAATACAACTAATACAACTAATACTACATAGAAGGAAGAGACAAACGATTGGAGCCTACGATACAAGATTGGAGCATACGATAAAGGATTAGAGCATACGATAGAGGATTGGAGCATACGATAAAGGATTGGAGCATACAATAAAGGATTGGAGCCTACGATAAAGGATTCGAGCATACGATACAGGATTGGAGCCTACGATAAAGGATTGGAGCATACGATAAAGGATTGGAGCATATGATAAAGGATTGGAGCATACAATAAAGGATTGGAGCATACAATAAAGGATTGGAGCATGCGATAAAGGATTGGAGCGTACAATAAAGGATTGGAGCATACCATAAAGGATTGGAGCATACCATAAAGGATTGTAGCATACGATAAAGGATTGGAGCATACAATAAAGGATTGGAGCATACGATAAAGGATTGGAGCATATGATAAAGGATTGGCCATGTCTTGACTTCGTAAGCGTAAATGGAAATGCGTCAGGTAGAGATATAGATTCCACGAAGGGTTTCAATACAAAAGTATTTTGTCCGGCATGAGATAGGTATGTTACTTCAACACCAACGCCATACTGAGTTCTATGGCAACACCAACACACACGATCACACCAGTGGCGTATACTGGTTTGGGGTCTGGGCTACCGCTAACATAATAAATACTAACATACATTATAATCAGCAAATATAAATTAATATTTTCTAATGACATCACTACATTTTAAATTACTTACTTATTTATGTTAATTATATCCGTCTTGTTTGGGGCGAAAATGTCTTGATGACATTGTCATTGAAAGTACTGTTGGGTTGGTTTCTAAGTTTCTGAGGGAATGATTTCTCAATGGACATTAATGCCAAACCAGATAAGCGTTCTTGTGTCTGAGTTGAGCGACAATAAGATTTGATTCTCTTGAGAGCAGAAAAAAGTTTTTTTCTACAGATGCTGATGGGCATAACGTAGTTATAAATAGCTAAGGAAGTTACGGTAATCAGACACAGTTTCACTTTCACTTTGGACGTCATGGGACGCACCAAGATGGAAGCTTGTCCGCGTCCAAGCCATGGTGTAAACAGTGTTGACTTTGAACATCACGCTATCTGTTATCACAGCGGGTTGGCGGATTTTTATAAATGTAACCACGGGTTTGATAATAAATGTTTGTACACAGTTCGTTAACCACCGCTGTAGATCAAGTCTTTATTCTGCTGGCTTCGTTCGCGACCTTGGAAGTTAATGGCCTAATTTGTGCAGCCGGTTGGTTTGGGGCAAATTGTACGTTACAATGTCACTGCTATAATGACTCAGTTTGTGACACACTACAGGGACATGCCCAAACAATGACAGTTGTCAGCACGAATATTTCGGACCCCAGTGTCTGTACTTGGATCTCATTTACAAATACGTCCAAAAATCTGAACCTACTTTCCTGTTTGATAACAACGACACCACATAAAATCCGGACACAGATTCTACATCAGTTGAGGGAACTCTTAATCAATCTTTGCCGTTCTCCTGGTTTAGGATTTATGTGAATGACTTAACATATCCGGACAGTTTAACGGTAAAACTAAATGGTTCTGCCCCATGTAACAATGAATCACGGTTTGTAGTTAGTCAGCACGAGATTGATGTCTTTTGCTCTGGGGCTGGTCTGATCAACAAGTTACGGATTGAAGGGGCAATAGTTGCAAATATCTGCTCCATCTACATTGGCGGGGGTCGGAGTGTGGCTCTCAAACAGAACACAAACCAGACCAACACATTTAATGCTTGCTATACAGGAGACGGATGTGGACCAGAGGCCGCAGTTAATGGCAAAACAAAGACCAATCTCTATGACAATGACTGCACACACACACACACACACAATTGAGAAGTGGAACCAATTCTGTTTACTGGTATCTGAATTTTGCCACGCACCATTCGAATTTATCATCGAGCTAACACTATGATTCGGGTAAAGAATACCACTCTAAAGGCTTTCTCTGACAGTGGCTGTGAAGTGTTCCAGTATAATGATATATCATACCCAAATATTTATGTGAACACTATTGTAGTCACAACACAAACGACAATGGCACACATTACGATTGAGCTCTCACCGACCATTTCGCAGGCCGACAGTGCACTGACGGTGTGTGAGGTGCAAACATTTACAGACACCTATTGTCTGGACGGGCATTCTTGGTCGTTTTGTGAAGTGTGTAGTGGGTGCTGCAAAGGCTACAACGTCATCATCGGTACGTGTCACGGCAACTGTTCACATGGGATCTATGGACATGACTGCTCCAGGACTTGTCTCAATGTCTGTCCTTTTTGTGAGGAAAAATCCGGAAAATGCCTACAATGTAAACATCCTGGCTACACCTGTAATGACACTTGTCCCGATGGTAATTTTGGGCTACATTGCAAACAGACGTGTTCTGATGGCTGTGACATCATATGTGACCCGGAAAATACAGACTGTACGTTCAAGGAAACGTACTACGGATCAGACTGCACTCTCAAATGTCCGGACAACTGTTTCAACGACACCTGTGAACAGTCAACCGGGAACTGTACATGCAGGAGAATGTTCTACGGGTCAGACTGCACTCTCAAATCTCCGGACAACTATTTGAACGAAACCTGTGAACAGTTAATCGGGGCTTGCGTCTCGTATGTCGATGATTCCCACGTTAAGAAGAGTCTGCAGACTACAACAAACCCAAAATATGGATACCTTAATGTGTTTCTGTGCTGGATATGCTACATTTCTTGGTGTTTTTCCGTGAAGCCATGGCTCATATCTTGATGTGTTTATGTGCTAGCCATGGCTCATATCTTGATGAGTTTCTGTGCTAGCCATGGCTCATATCTTAGCTTGTGTGTGTGTGCGTGCTGGCTGTGGCTCATATCTTGGTGTGTGTCATATAGTCATATCTCATATATTGGTGTGTCCGTGGTAATCATGTCTCATATCTTTATTTGTGTATGTGTTTAGTCATATCTCATAGCCACAGTCTCAATGCCACACATCTTAGTGTGTATCTGTGTTAGTCATGTGTCATATCTTTGTGTGTGCATGTTTGGGTTAGTGATATCTCATATCTTTGTGTGCATGTTTATGTTAGTCATATCTCATATCTTTGTGTGTGCATGTCTGTGTATGTCACATCTCATATCCCTGTGTGTGCATGGCTATGTTAGTCACGTCTCATATCTTTGTGTGTGCATGTCTATGTCAGTCACATCTCATTTCTTTGTGTGCATGTTTATGTTAGTCATGTATCATATATCTTGATGTGTGTCAGAGTTAGTCATGCCTCGTATCGCTGTGTGCATGTCTGTGTTGGTCACATCTCATATCTTAGTGTGTGCACGTCTGTGTTAGTCACCTCTAGAGACTCGGGCAGATGGTGCTCGTAAACCTGGGAAGGCCGACCATCTAAGGGCATAATCCCTTACATTATGGGTAGCACACAGAAAATATCATCTGCTGCCTTGCAGGAAGATTGCGGGCAATGAAAGGCTAAGGAATGCAAACCTGAATAAAATGCTGGCTGAAATCGGATAGACTGGGCCACTGGCGCAGAACACAGTGCAACGTTTTAACGGGTGTTCAATTAGAGTGGATCGGGCAGACTCTAATTGTGATGTTCCGTCTGTGGGGGCGATCAACACACTTAACCTGACAGCTGACTTCATGTGAGAGTCTGGAATCCTACTCTGATTGAGTCCTGATCGCAGAGAGAGAGAGAGAGAGAAAGAGAGACTTTCACTTTTAACGCTTCTAATTGGCTAGAACTAAAAATAACCCATGCAACCTCTAGCGGTAACACCTGCTATATTATTTTGACTCCCATTTTTGAATGTCAAGGTCGTTAATACTAGGTCCGGGTAGAGGAAAAATGTACCTCTGGCAAAGAGGTTTCAATGTGGAGTAGTTTCGATCGGTTTCATTCACAAACGTTATAGTGGCAGAGGAAAACATTGCTTTAATAATTGCAAATCAAAGCAAATAAATCATATTGGTCTACGAAATGTGTAATAGAATATTAGACAAATTGTAATATAATTTTTTTTTAAATATAATAAATTATCATTTCCTTTTGTATTTCGTTAATATGTTCAAGCTGCCGGCGGTAGCTGCGGTATCATAGAGAATAAACCACTGGATCACACCAACATCCATGGACACACCAACATCCATGGAAACACCAACATCCATGGACACACCAACATCCATAGACACACCAACATCCATGGACACACCAACATCCATGGACACCCAACGTCCATGGACACACCAACATCCATGGACACACCAACATCCAGGGACACACCAACATTCATAGACACACCAACAACCATGGACAGACGACCAACTATGGTCACACCAACATTCATGGACACACCAACATCCATGGACACACCAACAACTATGGTCACACCAACATCCATGGACACACCACCAACTATGGTCACACCAACATCCATGGACACACCACCAACTATGGTCACACCAAATCCATGGACACACCAACAACTATGGTCACACCAAAATCCATGGACACACCACCAACTATGACCATGCCAACATCCATGGACACACCAACAACTATGGTCAAACCAACATCCATGGACACACCACCAACTATGATCACACCAACATCCATGGACACACCAACATCCATAGACACACCAACAACTATGGTCACACCAACATCCATGGTCACCCAACATCCATAGACACACCAACAACTATGATCACACCAACATCCATGGACACACCAACATCCATAGACACACCAACAACTATGGTCACACCAACATCCATGGACACACCACCAACTATGATCACACCAACATCCATGGACACACCAACATCCATAGACAAACCAACAACTATGGTCACACCAACATCCATGGACACACAAACATCCATGGACACACCAACATCCATGGACACACCAACAACTATGGTCACACCAACATCCATGGACACACCAACATCCATAGACACACCAACATCCATGGACACACCAACAACTATGGTCACACCAACATCCATGGATACACCAACATCCATGGACACATCAACATCCATGGACACACAAACAACTATGGTCACACCAACATCCATGGACACACCAACATCCATGGTCACACCAACATCCATGGACGCACCAACAACTATGGTCACACCAACATCCATGGACACACCAACATCCATGGTCACACCAACATCCATGGACACACCAACAACTATGGTCACACCAACATCCATGGACACACCAACATCCATGGTCACACCAACATCCATGGACACACCAACATCCATGGACACACCAACATCCATGGTCACACCAACATCCATGGACACACCAACAACTATGGTCACACCAACATCCATGGACACACCAACATCCATGATCACACCAACATCCATGGACGCACCAACAACTATGGTCACACCAACATCCATGGACACACCAACATCCATGGTCACACCAACATCCATGGACACACCAACATCCATGGTCACACCAACACCCATGGGCACACCAACATCCATGGACGCACCAACAACTATGGTCACACCAACATCCATGGACACACCAACATCCATGGTCACACCAACATCCATGGACACACCAACATCCATGGTCACACCAACACCCATGGGCACACCAACAACTATGGTCACACCAACATCCATGGACACACCAACACCCATGGGCACACCAACACCCATGGGCACACCAACACCCATGGACACACCAACACCCATGGACACACCAACACCCATGGGCACACCAACAACTATGGTCACACCAACACCCATGGACACACCAACAACTATGGTCACACCAACATCCATGGACACACCAACATCCATGGACACACCAACATCCATGGACACACCAACAACTATGGTCACACCAACATCCATGGACACACCAACATCCATGGACACACCAACATCCATGGACACACCAACAACTATGGTCACACCAACATCCATGGATACAACAACATCCATGGACACACCAACATCCATGGACACACAAACAACTATGGTCACACCAACATCCATGGACACACCAACATCCATGGTCACACCAACATCCATCGACGCACCAACAACTATGGTCACACCAACATCCATGGACACACCAACATCCATGGTCACACCAACATCCATGGACACACCAACAACTATGGTCACACCAACATCCATGGACACACCAACATCCATGGTCACACCAACATCCATGGACGCACCAACAACTATGGTCACACCAACATCCATGGACACACCAACATCCATGGTCACACCAACATCCATGGACACACCAACATCCATGGTCACACCAACACCCATGGGCACACCAACATCCATGGACGCACCAACAACTATGGTCACACCAACATCCATGGACACACCAACATCCATGGTCACACCAACATCCATGGACACACCAACATCCATGGTCACACCAACACCCATGGGCACACCAACAACTATGGTCACACCAACATCCATGGTCACCCAACATCCATAGACACACCAACAACTATGATCACACCAACATCCATGGACACACCAACATCCATAGACACACCAACAACTATGGTCACACCAACATCCATGGACACACCACCAACTATGATCACACCAACATCCATGGACACACCAACATCCATAGACACACCAACAACTATGGTCACACCAACATCCATGGACACACCAACATCCATGGACACACCAACATCCATGGACACACCAACAACTATGGTCACACCAACATCCATGGACGCACCAACATCCATGGACACAGCAACAACTATGGTCACACCAACATCCATGGACACACCAACATCCATGGACACACCAACATCCATGGACACACCAACATCCATGGTCACACCAACATCCATGGACACACCAACAACTATGGTCACACCAACATCCATGGACACACCAACATCCATGATCACACCAACATCCATGGACGCACCAACAACTATGGTCACACCAACATCCATGGACACACCAACATCCATGGTCACACCAACATCCATGGACACACCAACATCCATGGTCACACCAACACCCATGGGCACACCAACATCCATGGACGCACCAACAACTATGGTCACACCAACATCCATGGACACACCAACATCCATGGTCACACCAACATCCATGGACACACCAACATCCATGGTCACACCAACACCCATGGGCACACCAACAACTATGGTCACACCAACATCCATGGACACACCAACACCCATGGGCACACCAACACCCATGGGCACACCAACACCCATGGACACACCAACACCCATGGACACACCAACACCCATGGGCACACCAACAACTATGGTCACACCAACACCCATGGACACACCAACAACTATGGTCACACCAACACCCATGGGCACACCAACAACTATGGTCACACCAACACCCATGGGCACACCAACAACTATGGTCACACCAACACCCATGGACACACCAACATCCATGGTCACACCAACACCCATGGGCACACCAACAACTATGGTCACACCAACACCCATGGACACACCAACAACTATGGTCACACCAACACCCATGGGCACACCAACAACTATGGTCACACCAACAACTATGGTCACACCAACACCCATGGACACACCAACAACTATGGTCACACCAACACCCATGGGCACACCAACAACTATGGTCACACCAACACCCATGGGCACACCAACAACTATGGTCACACCAACACCCATGGGCACACCAACAACTATGGTCACACCAACACCCATGGGCACACCAACAACTATGGTCACACCAACACCCATGGGCACACCAACAACTATGGACACACCAACACTTTGCCCTTTAGTCAAATCAGGTTCATGACTTGTGGCATAGTTACTGCAGTGTGATTTACAGTGATTCTTTCTGGTTTGGATTTTCATTTATGGAGACGGCTGTAATCTGGTTGCATTCACCTGACCACTGAGACGGCTGTAATCTGGTTGCATTCACCTGACCACTGAGACGGCTGTAATCTGGTTGCATTCACCTGACCACTGAGTCAACGTTGTCTTTGTATCCAAACGCTGCGATAGTGCTGTAGGTGAAATGAGTTTAGTGAAATGGTAACATGTCTGGACTTTGTCATGGGACAGAATGTGTGAACTCTCTGCTTTATACAGCAAATTTACTACCAGCTGGGCTGTGGTCAGATCAAGTGTCTCGCCAAAGTGGAGGTCTGGCTTCATTTGTTAGGACAGAAATTAATGTTGTGGCACGCTCACTGATCATAAAGTCCACAAAGCTTTGGCGTGGGCACATGGAGATCATACTGCCCATGACGGCTGTTATGGCTGCCCGGAAGTGTCCATATCGAGCTGCGTGCCTTTTATCCAGAATGTTGCACATTCAAAAGAATAGTACGCATGGAAAACGCACCATTTTCATAGAACGCAACACGTTCAGTGGAACAATGTGAGCGATCAGGATGAACATTTTGTTGGTTGCTGAAATGGGGACTGAGCAGATATGGGAAATGCCCCGCCTGCAGTGAAACCATTCCATTCTAGAGTCTAAAGGAAAATACTCTACAAAGGTGGCGCAAGAAAAGAAAGACAATCTTTCGTTACATTCATCCTAAACCACAAGTCGTGACAGGCACTGTTCACTATTCTCTTTACATTTACAACATTGATGACAGCAGCAACACTGATGACAGCAACAACATTGATGACAGCAGCAACATTGATGACAGCAGCAACATTGATGACAGCAGCAACATTGATGACAGCAACAACATTGATGACAGCAGCAACATTGATGACAGCAGCAACATTGTTGACAGCAACAACATTGATGACAGCAACAACATTGATGACAGCAGCAACATTGTTGACAGCAACAACATTGATGACAGCAGCAACACTGATAACAGCAGCAACACTGATGACAGCAGCAACATTGATGACAGCAGCAACACTGATGACAGCAGCAACACTGATGACAGCAGCAACATTGATGACAGCGACAACATTCATGACAGCAACAACATCGATGACAGCAGCAACATTGATGACAGCAACAACATTGATGGCAGTAACAACATTGATGACAGCAGCAACATTGATGACAGTAACAGCATTGATGACAGCGACAACATTGATGACAGTAACAACATTGATGACAGCAGCAACATTGATGACAGCGACAACATTGATGACAGTAACAACATTGATGACAGCGACAACATTGATGACAGCGACAACATTGATGACAGTGACAACATTGATGACAGTAACAACATTGATGACAGTAACAACATTGATGACAGCGACAACATTGATGACAGTGACAACATTGATGACAGTGACAACATTGATGACAGTGACAACATTGATGACAGTGACAACATTGATGACAGCGACAACATTGATGACAGCGACAACATTGATGACAGTAACAACATTGATGACAGTAACAACATTGATGACAGTAACAACATTGATGACAGTAACAACATTGATGACAATAACAACATTGATGACAGTAACAACATTGATGACAGTAACAACATTGATGACAGTAACAACATTGATGACAGTAACAACATTGATGACAGCGACAACATTGATGACAGTAACAACATTGATGACAGTAACAACATTGATGACAGCGACAACATTGATGACAGTGACAACATTGATGACAGTAACAACATTGATGACAGCAGCAACACTGATGACAGCAGCAACATTGATGACAGCGACAACATTGATGACAGTGACAACATTGATGACAGTAACAACATTGATGACAATAACAACATTGATGACAATAACAACATTTATGGCAGTAACAACATTTATGGCAGTAACAACATTGATGACAGTAACAACATTGATGACAGTAACAACATTTATGGCAGTAACAGCAGTAACAACATTGATGACAATAACAACATTGATGACAATAACAACATTGATGACAATAACAACATTGATGACAGTAACAACATTGATGACAATAACAACATTGATGACAGTAACAACATTGATGACAATAACAACATTGATGACAATAACAACATTGATGACAATAACAACATTGATGACAATAACAACATTTATGGCAGTAACAACATTGATGACAATAACAACATTGATGACAGTAACAACATTGATGACAGTAACAACATTTATGTCAGTAACAACATTGATGACAGTAACAACATTGATGACAGTAACAACATTGATGACAATAACAACATTGATGATAATAACAACATTTATGGCAGTAACAACATTGATGACAATAAGAACATTGATGACAGTAACAACATTGATGACAATAACAACATTTATGGCAGTAACAACATTGATGACAGTAACAACATTTATGGCAGTAACAACATTGATGACAGTAACAACATTTATGGCAGTAACAACATTGATGACAATAACAACATTTATGGCAGTAACAACATTGATGACAGTAACAACATTGATGACAATAACAACATTTATGGCAGTAACAACATTGATGACAGTAACAACATTGATGACAGTAACAACATTGATGACAGTAACAACATTTATGTCAGTAACAACATTGATGACAGTAACAACATTGATGACAGTAACAACATTTATGGCAGTAACAACATTGATGACAGTAACAACATTGATGACAATAACAATATTGATGACAGTAACAACATTTCAATAATCAAATAAATAATACTGATAATTACCACTCCCATAATCATCAATTTAATGAAGGTAACATCAAATTTATAATTACAACAAACTGGATAACTTCTTACATCAGCTACAACAACAAGATAATTAACAAAGACATCAATAATCACAAATAATACAATCAACAAAAGAAAATTTGTCAATTTTGTTTACTGGTGTCTGGTCTTTGCGACGCCCCAGGGGACTCACATCATTCGAATCTATCATCGAGCTAGCACTATGATTCGGGTAAAGAATGCCACTCTAAAGGCTTTCTCTGACAGTGGCGGAGTAGTGTTCCAGTATAATGATATATCATACCCTAATTTATCTGTGAACACTATTGTAGTCAAAACACAAACGTCAATGGCACACATTAAGATTGAGTTCTCACCGACCATTTCGCAGGCCGACAGTGCACTGACGGTATGTGAGGTGCAAACATTTACAGACACCTATTGTCTGGACGAGCATTCTTGGTCGTTTTGTGCAGTGTGTAGTGGGTGTAGTAAAGGCTGCAATGTCATCATCGGTACTTGTCACGGCAACTGTTCACATGGGATCTATGGACACGACTGCTCCGGGTCTTGTCTCAGTGTCTGTCCTTTATTTGAGGGAAAATCTGGAAAATGCCTACAATGTAAACATCTTGGCTATACCTGTAATGACACTTGTCCCGATGGTAATTTTGGGCTACAGTGCGAACATATGTGTTCTGATGGCTGTGACATCATATGTACTCTCAAATGTCCGGACAACTGTCTCAACGACACCTGTCAACAGTAGATCGGGAATCTGTACATGCAAGAGAACGTTCTATGGGTCAGACTGCACTCTCAAATCTCCTGACAACTGTTTAACGAAACCTGTGATTCCCACGTTCAGAAGAGTCTGCCGACTACAACAAGCCCAAGCATATGGGCACTTTAATGTGTTTCTGTGCTAGACATGGTTCATTTTTTGGTGTTTTTTAGTGAAGCCATGGCTCATATCTTGCTGTGTTTCTGTCCTAGCCATGGCTCATATCTTAGCTTGTGTGTGCTGGCCATGGCTCATATCTTGGTGTGTGTCATATTAGTCATGTCTCATATCTCGGTGTGTCCGTGTTAATCATGGCTCATATCTTTATGTGTGTCTGTGTTTAGTCATATCTCATATCTTAGTGTGTACCAGTGTTAGTCATATGTCATATCTTTGTGTGTGCATGTCTGGGTTAGTGATATCTCATATCTTTGTGTGCATGTTTATGTTAGTCATATCTGATATCTTTGTGTGTGCATATCTATGTTAGTCATCTCTCTTATCTTTGTGTGCATATCTTTGTGTGTGCATGTCTGGGTTAGTGATATCTCATATCTTTGTGTGCATGTTTATGTTAGTCATATCTGATATCTTTGTGTGTGCATATCTATGTTAGCCATATCTCTTATCTTTGTGTGCATGTCTGTGTTAGTCACATCTCACATCTTTGTGTGTCCGTGTCTGTGTTAGTCATATCTCACATCTTTGTGTGTGCATGTCTGTGTTAGTCACCTCTAGTGACTCGGGCAGATGGTGCTCGTAAACCTGGGAGGGCCGACCATCTAAGGGCAGAATCCCCCTACAGAAAAGACAATCTGCTGCCTTGCAGGAAGATTGGGGACAATCAAAGGCTAGGGAAAGCAAACCCGAATAAAATGCTGGCTGAAATCGGATGCACTGGGCCACTGGTGCAGAACACAGTGCAACGTATTAATGGGTGTTCAGTCAGAGTGGATCTGACAGACTCTAATTGTGATGTTCTGTCTGTGGGGGCGATCAACACACTTAGCCTGACAGCTGACTTCATATGAGAGTCTGGAATCCTTACTCTGATTGAGTCCTGAACGCAGAGAGAGAGAAACTTTGTGTAGGTTATGAATATTTGATTGGAAATCAAAATGCTTATGAAAAAAATAATCAAGAATCAAAATCAATACAACACATAATTGACAAATAGATAAATACATAATCACTCAAAATACATTCAATAAAAGAAAATTTGTCAAACTTGGTGTCTTTAGGGATGACAAAAGGTTGTTCTTAGGCCAAGTTTGTTCTTGATCTCTTAGGAGAAGAGGAGAATTGGTGGGACAATGATGTATATATTGTGAGACTGAGGAGACTAAAGGTGGGACAATGATGTATATATTGTGAGACTGAGGAGACTAAAGGTGGGACAATGATGTATATATTGTGAGACTGAGGAGTCTAAAGGTGGGACAATGATGTATATATTGTGAGACTGAGGAGTCTAAAGGTGGGACAATGATGTATATATTGTGAGACTGAGGAGACTAAAGGTGGGACAATGATGTATATATTGTGAGACTGAGGAGTCTAAAGGTGGGACAATGATGTATATATTGTGAGACTGAGGAGACTAAAGGTGGGACAATGACGTATATATTGTGGGACAGGAGTCTAAAGGTGGGACAATGATGTATATATTGTGAGACTGAGGAGACTAAAGGTGGGACAATGATGTATATATTGTGAGACAGAGGAGACTAAAGGTGGGACAATGATGTATATATTGTGAGACAGAGGAGACTAAAGGTGGGACAATGATGTATATATTGTGAGACAGAGGAGACTAAAGGTGGGACAATGATGTATATATTGTGAGACAGAGGAGACTAAAGGTGGGACAATGATGTATATATTGTGAGACAGAGGAGACTAAAGGTGGGACAATGATGTATATATTGTGAGACTGAGGAAACTAAAGGTGGGACAATGATGTATATATTGTGAGACTGAGGGGTCTAAAGGTGGGACAATGATGTATATATTGTGGAACAGGAGTCTAAAGGTGGGATAATGATGTATATATTGTGAGACTGAGGGGTCTAAAGGTGGGACAATGATGTATATATTGTGAGACTGAGGAAACTAAAGGTGGGACAATGATGTATATATTGTGAGACTGAGGAGACTAAAGGTGGGACAATGATGTATATATTGTGAGACGGAGGGGTCTAAAGGTGGGACAATGATGTATATATTGTGGGACAGGAGTCTAAAGGTGGGACAATGATGTATATATTGTGAGACTGAGGGGTCTAAAGGTGGGACAATGATGTATATATTGTGAGACTGAAGAGTCTAAAGGTGGGACAATGATGTATATATTGTGAGACTGAGGGGTCTAAAGGTGGGACAATGATGTATATATTGTGAGACTGAGGAGTCTAAAGGTGGGACAATGATGTATATATTGTGAGACTGAGGAGTCTAAAGGTGGGACAATGATGTATATATTGTGAGACTGAGGAGTCTAAAGGTGGGACAATGATGTATATATTGTGAGACTGAGGAGTCTAAAGAGGTGGAAAAAATGATCTGGTCGATCCGGAGTGTTTAGTGGGGAAAAGCAGATGAATGTGCAATCAATACCTACAGGAACAATCAGTCTCCTTACACTTCAAAAAATGCTGGAATGGCCAGTGGAGCGGGTCTGGGGATGCCCCAACTACAGTAAAACTGATTCCATTAATAGAACAGGATTATGAATATATAATTGGAAATAAAAATGCTTATTAAAAAGGCAATCAAAAATTAATAATCAACATCAATACACCACATCAAGTTTTACTGGCATTATAAATATATACAACTGACGTTGCAACATGCATTTACACATAAAATAGAGCTGCTGAATCGATAATATAAAAACATATTGGCACGTGAAAATAAATATTACAAAAATAAAAGTATAAATAATTATGTATACTAAAGAGCATTAAATATTGAAATAATATCTCAAATTTTTTCGTGTTTGCCTAATGGCTAAAATTATTAATAATTCTCTTAGTTGTTTGCCCATAGAAGGACGTTAAATTAGCATAGATGTTTTGTAGTTTGCAACAAAGTTCTGAGAATTGCGCCTTTTGGGCTAAAACTTCCAACTTCACAATTGTGTTTTTAAGTACAGGGTTGTCTTCCTTCTCAATCCCTACTCGTTTGGTCAAACTTGTTAGTCTGTTTCTAGGGGTACTATGAAGAGGTGGAGTAGGTTCTTGGTAGTTCTGGTTCACAGATCCTGGCATTAACAATCAAACGATGAGTCACTACAGCTTTCAGCCCTGGCAGTGACATGTGACTTTGTCCCCTAAATATTGAAACAGTTTTGTGATGAACTCCAGTTTCTCTTTGGTCAATGAAGTTATGAAAGTTATCAATTCTCAAGAAATGATTCATACAAGTTAATGATGGTATCAATTCTGTGTTGGTCAATTCAATGAAATTATTCCTCTTATCATGTAATTCAATGAAATTATTCCTCTTATCATGTTATTCAATGAAATTAGTCTTCTTATGTAATTCAATGAAATTAGTCATCTTATCATGTCATTCAATGAAATTAGTCCTCTTATCATGTGAATCAATTAAATTATTCCTCTTATCATTACATTCAATGAAATTAGTCCTCTTATCATGTGAATCAATTAAATTATTCCTCTTATCATTACATTCAATGAAATTAGTCCTCTTATCATGTGAATCAATTAAATTATTCCTCTTATCATTACATTCAATGAAATTAGTCCTCTTATCATGTGAATCAATTAAATTATTCCTCTTATCATTACATTCAATGAAATTAGTCCTCTTATCATGTGAATCAATTAAATTATTCCTCTTATCATTACATTCAATGAAATTAGTCATCTTATCATGTAATTCAATGAAATTAGTCCTCTTATCATGTGAATCAATTAAATTATTCCTCTTATCATGTCATTCAATGAAATTATTCCTCTTATCATGTCATTCAATGAAATTAGTCATCTTATCATTACATTCAATGAAATTAGTCCTCTTATCATGTCATTCAATGAAATTAGTCCTCTTATCATTTCATTCAATGAAATTAGTCCTCTTATCATTACATTCAATGAAATTAGTCCTCTTATCATGTGAATCAATTAAATTATTCCTCTTATCATGTCATTCAATGAAATTAGTCATCTTATCATGTGAATCAATTAAATTATTCCTCTTATCATGTCATTCAATGAAATTAGTCATCTTATCATGTGAATCAATTAAATTATTCCTCTTATCATTATATTCAATGAAATTAGTCCTCTTATCATGTCATTCAATGAAATTAGTCCTCTTATCATTTCATTCAATTAAATTATTCCTCTTATCATTACATTCAATGAAATTAGTCCTCTTATCATGTGAATCAATTAAATTATTCCTCTTATCATTACATTCAATGAAATTAGTCCTCTTATCATTTCATTCAATGAAATTAGTCCTCTTATCATGTCATTCAATGAAATTAGTCCTCTTATCATTTCATTCAATGAAATTAGTCCTCTGTTTCTAAATTCTGAATTTTTAAGCCTTTTAACTCTTTTAGAATGGATGGTTTTTATCAACGGAACAGATTTCAGAGACAACATTTGTCATGGATTTAAATATTAGTCTATATGTTTATATTTATCTAACATACAACATATAACATATTATAAATGAATTTTTAGTAAACTGAACAAGGAAGTAGATTTCACCAATACTAAGATGATACAAAACATGTAAAAAGAATATTGGTTTAATAATGTTTTACATGAATCAAAGTGACAGTGATTCACTCTGCAGCTAAATGTATGCGACTGAAATTGTGAAATTGGCATGATGTAAAGTGCGTCAACATGTTTGAAAAGAGTTAACAAATTTTTTAATTAAAAAAATTGACTAGTATCAGAACCCACAAGCCGATAAAAAGACAATCCGAGGGAGCTCACATCGGTGGTTGAAGTCAAACAAGAAATTTTAATAAGAATATAAGTCAAAATCAAGAACAAATTAGAGATAGCTCAGTGGTTAATGAACTGGACTACAAAGAACAAGAGGTCAGGTTCGATCCTGACCGACAGCTTCCAGGTTCACCCAGCCTTCAATAATTACCAGATTTTTTTCAAGGAAAGTAAAGCGAGACGGGTGTAATACCAACCACATTACCCCAAAAATCATGTGCCGAAGGTCTATAAAAATTATGGTCACTATCACTGTATTCCCTATACACAACTTGGCATGACGGGGCTCTTTACTTTACTTTACTTTACTTTATGTTACTTTACTTTACTTTACTTTACTATGTATAAATTAGTTCAATAAGATAAAAGCAGAAAAGTTCCAACTATCAGACATTAGACATAAATGCACGTACCTGTTTCACATTCTTGTATAATATTATACATTAAGTCATACACAAATTTATTTGGCAAAAATGATTTATAATTTGTTATATGTTCTTCTGTCTGCAACAAAGTGTTGCTGTTGTTTTTACCTGGCTAGCAAGTGAGATAAGGGCTTCTTTAGAAGGGTTATGGGGTAAATACACCAAACCTTGATTCTAAATTCTCTATCGTATTATTATTCCAACCTAACTTTTCTATTTTTCCACAATTCTACCCTGCCTCCATTATTTTCCCACTATTCTACCCTACCTGCACTATTTTTCTACTATTCTACCCTACCTGCACTATTTTTCCAGTATTCTACCCTGCCTGCACTATTTTTCCACTATTCTACCCTGCCTGTACTATTTTTCCACTATTCTACCCTGCCTGCACTATTTTTCCACTATTCTACCCTGCCTGCACTATTTTTCCACAATTCTACCCTGCCTGCACTATTTTTCCACTATTCTACCCTGCCTGCACTATTTTTCCACTATTTTACCCTACCTGCACTATTTTTCCACTATCTACAGCAACTTCTATATTTCTCTCCTCACTAAAATATTTTTCTCATTCTAGTAATATTTTCTTCTTCTTTTCATCCCTAACTAGAACATTTTCCTCACTAGAACATTTTTCTATCTGAGTAACTTGTCCCCCTCATTTCCCTCTTTTGCTAGAAAACTGACTGTCACAAAAACATGTCCCTCACTGGAACATTTCCCCATGTCACTAGAACATTTCCCTATGTCACCAGAACATTTCTCTATGTCACTAGAATATTTCCTTGTGTCACCAGAACATTTCACTATGTCACCAGAACATTTCTCTATATCACTAGAATATTTCCTTATGTCACCAGAACATTTCTCTATGTCACTTGAATATTTCCCCATGTCACTTGAACATTTCCCCATGCCACTTGAACATTTCCCCATGTCACTAGAACATTTATATGTCACTAGAATATTTCACTATGTCACCAGAATATTTCTCTATGTCACTAGAATATTTTCCTGTCACTAGAACATTTTCTGTACTAGAACATTTTCCTATCTCTGTAACTTGGTCTATTCATTTCCTTTATTGTTAGAACATTTCCCCATATCACTAGAACATGTCCCTCACTAGAACATTTCCCCATATCACTAGAACATGTCCCTCACTATAACATTTCCCCACATCACTAGAACATTTCCATCACTATAACATTTCCCCATGTCACTAGAACATTTCCCCATGTCACTGGAACATTTTTTTCACTACAGAATGTCACTATCCCAGTAACTTGGTCCTCTCATTGACTTCCCGGTCAACATGCCGCTCAGGAACCTCATCCAGATGTTGAACAAGAGGCCGTGTTCGAATTTCCATCTCAAATTTGTTGAACTCCTTCACGTACGTAAAGAAAAAGAACATGAACGTCAGAGCCGTGATCCATTCCCCAACTGTGCTGACGATGTGTGCTGGGTAACCCTGTGAATGACAGGTTCAATGTCATAAACATATAGCGTTATAACTACAACAAAAAAATTAACTAACGTCCTGTTTAACTGACACGCTGTGTTATACATTTCCTTGTCTAGCCAGTCCCCGCCTCTTCTTATCCTTGTTCCCACCTAGACCCCATATCACAGCTTCATCATTCACACCCTCAGCCAACACATTTTTCCCTTTCATTCCCTTCCTTCCCCTTCTTCCCCACCTACTCTTATCTTATGGCTTGGCTTTCCCCTCTCCTTTCCTCTCATAAACATCTAATTCCTAGTCGCATGCAGATCAGAGCTACTGCTCAGATTTTCATTTAAGTGTTTTTATATTTGATTTATTATTTTATTTTTAATGAATTATTTTCTTGTAATATTTTTCCTCTTAGATTCATCTTCTCATTTCTTTTCACTCTCTATTTCAGGTACACTAGTTCTAGTTACCCTAGAACATGTAGTTTAGTTTATTTTCATTTCATTGTTCATTTTTGTTGTTCTTGTTTGCAGGAGAAAGCCACGTTTAGGCCTTATTCTATGACTTTGTTTAGTTCCTGTTTTATAACGTTGTCACCATACTTTGTAGAAGTGTAAATTACACCTCATCACTTGCTCCAAGAACTAATGGACTTTGGTACACTAGTATATAAAACAAATACATACAGAAAAAAAAACACCAACGAACAATAAAGAAATAAGACAATTAACTTCCTGGACAAAGAATCCCATATGATTTGACCATGACAGCTCAAACTAGACAGGACTGGATCAACTATTTTAGTTACTTATTGCAGGGGCTAGTTTAGTTTAGTCGAAAGATCATTCTTACTACACAACAGACAACTCAATAGTGCTGAGATCCCCTCCTCAGCATGTTCCCCACGCCCACCACACACTAGTGAAAGTACTGAAGATGGCTTTAGCTCAGATGCATGAACTTCATAGAACTGGCAAGAAACTGATGCCCAAAACCTATGTAATCCCCTATTATTACATGTGTGACAGTTGATGGTGGTTCCCCCTTTTACAACATGTGTGACAGGGGACAGTGGTTCCCCCTTTTACAACATGTTAGTGAATTATTTGCGGGTCTTCATCATTGCACTCTGAACATGTCCATAGGTACTCAGATCCCTTCCTCAGCAAGTCCTGCAGTGTCCAGCGACTGATGACTCCAGTTCTGTGTTGGTTAATATGTCTTCTTACACGCTCACTAAGTCACTAAGCACATGGATCTCTCCTGATGACAGAACCTCAAATCAAATTGACCACCTATGTATTAAACAACAATTCAGATCATCATTAATAGATGTAAGAGCATACAGAGGTGCTGATGTTAATAGTGACCACAACCTGTGCATTGGGGAAAATAAGATTAAAATTTAAAAGCTAACAGAAGAGATCAACTACACATAAAATTGATAGTCGTAAACTGAAAGATGTAGCTATCAAGAAAAATTTTAACATAGAGCTAAGTAATTGTTATGCAGCACTCAGTGAAATAGACTTAGATATCAATGAAATGTGGGACTTACAGGGCAAAATACTAATGACAGCAGCAGAAGCAAGTGCCGGACTGAAGAAAATGGAAAAATGAGCTTGGATTTCAGACACCACATGGAAATACATCAAAGAAAGAAGAGAAGCAAAGAGAACCATGACTAATGTAAAGACAGATCTTGGGAAGGTTCTTGCAAAAGCAACATACAAAGAATTAGACAACAAAGTGAAAAGTTCAGCAAGAAGAGATACAAGAGCTTATATAGATAATTTGGCAGAGAAAGCAGAGACAACTGCAATTACAGGAGACAGCAGAACTCTTTATACTGTACAAAAGATGCTGACAAACACCTATACATCCAGTGGAACACCAATTATAGACAAATCTGGATTAATGCTAACAACAAGTGCAAACATAAAAGCCCATTGGGCGGAACACTTCAAAGAAATTCTTAACCGTCCACTACCCCACAGTTTAATAGATTTTGAAGCTGAAACACCAGCAGCAGAATTAGATGTAAATTTAGATGACTTCACCTTGAGCGAAATAGAAACCACCTTAAAGCGTATGGCCAATAACAAGGCTGCTGGAGAGGATAAGTTAACAGCTGAGATACTCAAGGCAAATGATAAGCATAATTTAATACATCTCCAAAAAATGTTCAACATCATTTGGAAAGCAGAGAAGATGCCTCATAAATGGAAAAAGGAATCATTGTTAAGATTCAAAAAAAGGGCAATCTTAGAGATTGTAACAACTGGAGAGTCGTGACACTTTTGTCAGTTGCCTCAAAGTTATTCTGCAAAATCATAATGAATAGAATAAAGGATTCAATAGATACAGTAATGCGTGAAGAACAGGCTGGGTTTAGAAAAGCTGCCTTGACCACATTTTCACTCTACAACTTATATTGGAGGAACACATTGAAAAGCAAAACCTTTTGTACTTAACTTCATCGACTTCAAAAAAGCATTTGATAGTATTCATAGAGATTCTTTGTGGAAAATTCTGAAGCAATATGGCTTACCATAAAAAATCATAAATATTATTAAAGACATGTATGATGGTTACACATGTGCAGTTCGAACAGAGGAAGGACTGAGCGAATGTTTCCCAATAGAAGCTGGGGTTAAACAAGGATGTATTTTATCGCCCTTGTTATTTGGAGTTGTTATGGACTTCATAATGAAGAAATGCTGCAATGGTAATAAAGGCATCGAATGGATTCAAGGAGACCATTTGGAGGACCTCGACTTTGCTGATGACATAGTTCTCATCAGCAGTCAGATAAAAACAATGCAGGAAAACACAAATGAACTATCATCAATAGCCAGCAAAATTGGGCTTGAGATCAATCATGAAAAGACTAAAGTCACGAAAAGCTTAATTCCAACAGACAACAAAATATACATGGTAAAAACAAACCAGTGGAAGAGATCGATTACTTTATCTATCTTGGAAGTCACATTGATCGAGAAGGGGATACAAGCAAAGAAATTAGAATCAGAATAGCTAAAGCAGCAATGTCTTTCAGAAACCTTTGAAAAGTTATGGAAATCAAAACTCATCAGCACAAACACAAAACTTAGGCTATTCAAATCAAATGTACTATCAACCCTTACGTATGCGTGTGAAAGCTGGAAAACAACAAGAGATATAGAAATAAAGTTGAACGCATTCGAAAATAAATGTCTAAGGAAAATACTTGGTATAGCGTGGAACGAATTCAAAACAAACGAGAAAATTAGAGAAATCGCCAATCAACCACTAATATCTTCAGTGATAAAGAAAAGACGATGGTCATATGTTGGACATGTGATGAGAAGAGATAATAACCGAATAGCAAAGCAACAGGTAAGAGGAAAAGAGGAAGACCCAGAGAGACACTGAGAAGAACATTGATGAGAGAGGCAAGAGCAGCAGGAATTGGCTCCCTCAATGAGATAGAGCTGCTTGCACAGAACAGAGACAAATGGCGAGATTTGATAAAATATCTTTAAAAGAAAACTGCTAGAACAAAAATTCATATAGGAGAAGGTGTATCTTGGTCTACGCCCTATGGGCCGGTTACGGCTCGAAAGGTTAATAGATAGATAGATTATTATTTGCTATATTAGAATGTGCTACATTAGTCAAGTATTAAGCTGATAAAGTAAGAAGATGATATTGTAATGACACAGTGAGCTTGGCACAGAAAAGATGATGTAATCACACAGTGAGCTTATGGTAAAGATGATGTTGTTAATATTATAGTAAGCCTGCCACACAAAAAAGATGATATTGTTAATATTATAGTAAGCTTGCCACACAAAAAAGATGATATTGTTAATATTATAGTAAGCTTGCCACACAAAAAAGATGATATTGTTAATATTATAGTAAGCTTGTCACACAAAAAAGATGATATTGTTAATATTATAGTAAGCTTGCCACACAAAAAAGATGATATTGTTAATATTATAGTAAGCTTGGCACACAAAAAAGATGATATTAAAGATAGAACATTACATACAAAGAAAATAATGCTAATGGGACATAACAATACGTGGTCACACTACTTGTGAACCATCAGGAGTGCCAATACATAGTTATAGACATATGTCACTTACAGGATCTCCTGGGGACCAATGGAACTTGCTGTGGGTGTGATCCTTGGAGTTCCACTCGTAGAAGGAAAATCCTGCAGCAATGATAGCTCAGGTTTGAGTTAAAGACATTTATCATTACACAATCACTTTGACCATCTTGTATAAAGTTAAAACATAAATGCTAAACATCAATGATATCACCATCAAGTACCCTGCCTGCTGGCATAGGTGATCATGTCTCTCCACAACTTTTGATCTTGACAGTTATTTATCATTTCTGTTGTTGACCTTCTGCCAAGTCATTCTCTTAAGCTGTCTGTTATCTTTTCTTTTTGCTTCCCTAAAACTCTTCATCCCTTGATTTTCTTTCAGTTGTTACAATATATTCCAGTTGATCCCTTCTCATTACATGGCCAAAATATGATGATTGTTTCTTTCTAATATTGGAAATTAGCTCTGTCCATGGTATTCTCAACATTCTTCTGTAAAACCACATTTCTACAGACTCCAGTGATTTTCTTGTCTGTTGTCCTATTGCCCATGATTCGCATCCATATGTTAAGACTGGCTCTACATAACATTTAAGAACTCTTTTTCTTGCTTCTATTGTCAAAAATGGATTGCACAGTATCTTCCTCATTTTTTGGAGCTTTTGCCTGAGCCATTCTGCATGTCACCTCTGTTGTACATCTACCATCAGAGATTAATATTGTTCCCAAATTTTTTAATTCATTTCATCAATGATATCAATATTTGTAAAAATATATAAATATTATAATGTAGATATAGATCACCTATAGAACACAAAATATAAATAGCCAAAAGCTTTACAATGAAAGTAAGAATACATTTTTTAAAATACAGCAAAATTGATATAAAGGCACACAAATAATAATTCAATTGTATCAAGTTAATTCTAAATTAATATAGATGTTACAAATTAAGTCTTATATAATGTTACAAATAAATTAATATAAAAGTTACAAATGATAAAATGTTACAAATACTAATCATTACTAATGTTATAAATTAATGTTTTCAATAAAATGTTACAAATAAATTTATATAAATGTTAGAAATTGGTGATGAGATCATCCCAGGCTCAAAGGACAATGGATGTCTTGCTCATGTGAGAACCTTGTCAGAGGTTGCTTAGTGTTCCTTCAAGAACATCTAGGACCAGTAAGTTTTCTCAAATAGGACCAGTAACTTTTCTCACAATAGGACCAGTAACTTTTCTCACAATAGGACCAGTAACTTTTCTCACAATAGGACCAGTAACTTTTCTCACAATAGGACCAGTAACTTTTCTCAAAATAGGACCAGTAACTTTTCTCACAATAGGACCAGTAACTTTTCTCACAATAGGACCAGTAACTTTTCTCACAATAGGACCAGTAACTTTTCTCAAAATAGGACCAGTAACTTTTCTCAAAATAGGACCAACCACTTTCAGGCAAGCATTTACTGTCTGCCTCCACTGGATAAGCTTTTAACAAGCTCTTCCCATTTTTTTTTTTTTTTGTTCACCAGCTTTTACCTCTCTCTCTCTCTCTCTCTCTCTCTCTCTCTCTCTCTCTCTGTGATCAAGGCTCACTCAGAGTAGGATTCCAGACTCTCACATGAAGTCAGCTGTCAGGTTAAGTGTGTTGATCTCAGACAGAACATCACAATTAGAGTCTGCCAGATCCACTCTGATTGAACACCCGTTAAAACGTTGCACTGTGTTCTGCGCCAGTGGCCCAGTGCATCCGATTTCAGCCAGCATTTTATTCAGGTTTGCTTTCCTTAGCCTTTGATTGTCCCCAATCTTCCTGCAAGGCAGCATATGATCTTTTCTGTAGGGGGATTCTGCCCTAAGATGGTCGGCCCTCCCAGGTTTACGAGCACCATCTGCCCGAGTCACTAGAGATGACTAACACAGACATGCACACACAAAGATAGAAGATGTGACCAACACAGACATGCACACAGCGATACGAGGCATGACTAACACTGACACACATCAAGATATATGACACATGACTAACACAGACATGCACACAGCAATACGAGGCATGACTAACACTGACACGCATCAAGATATATGACACATGACTAACACAGACATGCACACAGCAATACGAGGCATGACTAACACTGACACACATCAAGATATATGACACATGACTAACATAGACATGCACACAGCAATACGAGGCATGACTAACACTGAAACGCATCAAGATATGAGATATGACTAACACAGACATACACACAAAGATATGACACATGACTAACATAGATATGCACACACAAAGATATGACACATGACTAACATAGACATGCACACACAAAGATATGAGATGTGACAAACACAGACACACATAAAGATATGAAACATGATTAACACGGACACACCAAGATATGAGATATGACTAACATGACACACACCAAGATATGAGCCATGGCTAGCACGCATGCACGCACGCACGCACGCACGCACGCACGCACACACGCACACACGCACACACACACAAGCTAAGATATGAGCCATGGCTAACACAGAAACACACTAAGATATGAGCCACGGCTAGCACAGAAACACATTAAGATATGAGCCATGGCTAGCACGGAAATACACTAAGATATGAACCATGGCCAGCACAGAAACACATTAAGATATGAGCCATGGCTAGCATGGAAATACACTAAGATATGAACCATGGCCAGCACAGACACACACTATCACAGACACCCACTAAGATATGAGCTATGACTAGCATGGATATACACTGAGAATTGAGCCATGGCTTAATTCAAGAGAAGCAGAAGAGGAGATGGAAAAGCAGCGATCGCAAAAGGTATCCATATGTTTGGGTTTGTTGTAGTCGGCAGACTCTTCTTAACGTGGGAATCATCGACATACGAGACACAGGCCCCGGTTAACTGTTCACAGGTTCCGTTCAAACAGTTGTCTGGAGATTTGAGAGTGCAGTCTGACCCGTAGAACGTTCCCTTGCATGTACAATTCCTGGTTGACTGTTCACAGGTGTCATTGAAACATTTGTCCTGACATTTGAGAGTGCAGTCTGACCCATAGTACGTTTCCTTGCACATACAGTCTGCACTTTCCAGGTTACATATGATGTCACAGTCATCAGAACACGTCTGTTCGCACTGTAGCCCAAAATTACCACCGGGACAAGTGTCATTACAGGTATAGCCAGGATGTTTACATTTTAGACATTTTCCTGATTTTTTTCTCACATTATGGACAGATGCTGAGACAAGACCTGGAGCAGTCGTGTCCATAGATCCCATGTGAACAGTTGCCGTGACACGTACCGATGATGACGTTGCAGCCTTTGCTACATCCACTACACACTTCACAAAACGACCCAGAATGCCCGTCCAGACAACAAGTGTCTGTAAATGTTTGCACCTCACACACCGTCAGTGCACTGTCGGCCTGCGAAATGGTTGGTGAGAACTCAATCTTAATGTGTGCCATTGTCACTTGTGGGGTGACTACAATAGTGTTCACAGAAACATAAGGGTATGATATATCATTATACTGGAACATTACACCGCCACTGTCAGAGAAAGCCTTTAGAGTGGCATTCTTTAGCCGAATCATAGTGCTAGCTTGATGATAGATTCAAAGGTTGAATCTTCTGGGTTGTGGCAAAGTTCAGATACCAGTAAACAGGATTGTTTCCACTTCTCAATTTTGTGTGTGTGCAGTCATTGTCATAGAGATTGGTCTTTGTTTTGCCATTAACTGCGGCCTCTGGTCCACATCCGTCTCCTGTAAAACACGCATTAAATATGTCTGTATGGTTTGTGCTCTGTTTGAGAGCCACATTCCGACCCCCGCCAATGTAGATGGAGCAGATATTTGCAACTATCGCCCCTTCAATCCGTAACTTGCTGATCCGACCAGCCCCAGAACAAAAGACATCAATCTCATGCTGACTAACTACAACCTTGATTCATTGTTACATGAAGCAGAACCATTTAGTTTTACCGTGAAACTGTCCGGATCTGTTAAGTCATTCACATAAATCCTAAACAGGAGAACGGCAAAGATTGATTGAGAGTTGCCTCAACTGATGTAGAATTTGTGTCCGGATTACATGTTGTGTCATTGTTATCAAACAGGAAAGTAGGTTCAGATTTTGGGCATATTTGTAAACGAGATCCAAGTACTGATACTGGGGTCCGAAATATTTGTGCTGACAACTGTCATTGTTTGGGCATGTCCCTGTAGTTTTGTCACAAACTGAGTCATTATAGCAGTGACATTGTAACGTACAATTTGCCAAAACCAACCGTCTGCACAAGTTAGGTCATTAGCTTCCAAGGCCGCGAACGAAGCCAGTAGAATAAGACTTGATCTACAGCGATGGTTAATGAACTGTGTACAAACATTTATTATAAAACCCGTAATTACATTTCTAAAAATCCGCCAACTCGCTGTGATAACAGATAGCGTGATGTCCTCTAATAGAATGAGACAAACCGTTGGAGATAAGCAAAGTCAACATTGTTTACATCATGGCTCGAACGCAAACAAGCGTCCATCTTGGTGCTGCTTTTACCTCTGACAAAGTCCCTACAGACTAGGAACTGAATTTTGCGTGTTAATCCATTTTCTCTGGCAGCCGTGTGCACAAGGGTCCCTCACCACACAGGCAGATAACTCAGACTTCTGAAGTACTCATATTTTTTCCATCGATGAGTAATTGACATTTTGATCCGGACCTCGCTGCTGAGACCACAGGTGGTTGCCGCAGAGAGAAATCATAAACAAAAATCCCAACCAATCATGATTTAAACCCACAACCTCTCTGTCTGGAGGCCGGTGTCGATGAGACCAACCAGTCCCCCTCTTCCCATTTAGTTATGTTTATGTAAATCATTCTCATGTAGTTTTCACTGATGTCTTTGCAGTGTAGAAGGGGTTTTTCTTTCTTCTTTAGCCAAAAGCTGTTTCTCCATATTTTTGATCACCCATTCTGCATTTGACATGTATCTCTACCATCTTAGACAAAGACTGCTGGAAGTTGTTACAAAGTAAGTCCATCAAATTTGTAACAAAATAAACCTGACCTCAAAGTTACATAAATGTGTTACTAATGTTACAAGTGAAAACGTTCAATAATTTTAATAATTTAATCCCGTTAAAATTATTCCTTTCCTATGACAAGAAAAGATACTGGATAACTTGGTGTCATGGCATGGAAAACAGTCAACAACAAAACTGATACGATGCACTGTGAATAGAAAATTGTGGAAGGACATGATCACCCTACACCAACCACTATGGCACATGATGATGATGACAAGAAAAGATTCTGGATAGCTTGGTGTCATGGCATGGAAAACAGTCAACAACAAAACTGATACGATGCACTGTGAATAGAAAATTGTGGAAGGGCATGATCACCCTACGCCAACCACTATGGCACATGACGATGATGACAAGAAACAAAAATCTTCCTAAATCGTCAAAGTTTTAAAGGATACTGATAAAGAGGCCCAGGAAAGCAGTCGAGCTGATGGCTAAACGTGTCCGGCATATACGTCGGCCATTGTAGTTGGGGCACATGTGGTATGAAAGCGCCGTCTGCAAGAAGCAGTAGAGAACACCAGCAACGAAGGTCAGCAGAGCCCCGACAATGTGGACCACTTCTACCACTGTGCCTTCCTATAAGAGGAGAAAGTGAAAAATTGGTCTCCACAATGTTAAAAGGGTAATGTGCTCTCTCATAATATTTCACACTGAGGTAATGAGTTCTGTCATGAATATTGTACATTGAGGTCATGAGTTCTGGCATGAATATTGTACATTGAGGTAATGAGTTCTGGCATAAATATTTTACATTCAGTTAATAACTTTTGTCATGAACATTTTACACTGAGATAATGAGTTCTTATGAACATTTTACATTAAGCTAATAAGTTCTTGTCATGAACATTTTACATCAAGGTAATGAGTTCTATTATGAACATTTTACATCAAGGTAATGAGTTCTGTCATGAACACTTTACATTGAAGTAATTAGTTCCATCATTAACATTTTACACTGAGGTAATGAGTTCTGTTATGAACATTTTACATCAAGGTAATGAGTTCTGTCATGAACACTTTACATTGAGGTAATGAGTTCCATCATTAACATTTTACATTGAGGTAATGAGTACTTTAGTGAACATTTTATAATGAGTGAATATTTACTCCTATTTTACACGGAAGTTCCCACATGAACATCTGACACACAACTAACTAACCATGAACTAGACTTTTACTTATGAACAAAATAATTCTCAGAACAACTGACCTGGAAATTAGCCACTATCGAAGTGCCCATCGCAGAGATCAATCCCAGATAAAATGAGCCTTTGTTGAGCTGACACAACTTCAGATCAACGCTCAGGGAAGACTGTGCAATTGCTCCTACAGCCTTGTAACGAATGTACATGGTCCAGAAAGCTGCCAGAAAACAAAAAGCATTATGGCTAATCCCCAAAAATGTAATACTTTATTGTTTCAATTTAATAATTGCATAATTTGTTTCTAAACACTAAGATTACTTCATTTTATTTTATTATTATGGTCGACAATGTCTACCTTCATGGTCCATACTTTAACTTCAGTTTACGACACCTATCATGTGAGTCATGTCTATACAACACCTATCATGTGAGTCAAGTCACTTTGTATTTACCAAAGAAGAGACATGGGGATCAGAAGCGGAAATCATTTCCTGGCTTAGGTTTGATTTATGGTACAAAATTTGAATGCATTGTGCTGTGGCTTCCAAAAGTGTTACATTGTCTATTGACACATCGGCTGTCAGTCCAGCCCATATGTTCAGTTTCCTCTTAGTGTCATTTAAAGTCTATCCCATGTTACAAAGGTTTGTTTGATGTCATGTTACCTATCCCATGTTACAAAGGTTTGTTTGATGTCTTGTTACCTATCCCATGTTACAAAGGTTTGTTTGATGTCATGTTACCTATCCCATGTTACAAAGGTTTGTTTGATGTCATGTTACCTATCCCAAGTTACAAAGGTTTGTTTGATGTCATGTTACCTATCCCATGTTACAAAGGTTTGTTTGATGTCATGTTACCTATCCCAAGTTACAAAGGTTTGTTTGATGTCATGTTACCTATCCCAAGTTACAAAGGTTTTGTTTGATGTCATGTTACCTATCCCATGTTACAAAGGTTTGTTTGATGTCATGTTACCTATCCCAAGTTACAAGGTTTGTTTGATGTCATGTTACCTATCCCAAGTTACAAAGGTTTGTTTGATGTCATGTTACCTATCCCATGTTACAAAGGTTTGTTTGATGTCATGTTACCTATCCCATGTTACAAAGGTTTGTTTGATGTCATGTTACCTATCCCATGTTACAAAGGTTTGTTTGATGTCATGTTACCTATCCCATGTTACAAAGGTTTGTTTGATGTCATGTTACCTATCCCATGTTACAAAGGTTGTTTGATGTCATGTTACCTATCCCATGTTACAAAGGTTTGTTTGATGTCATGTTACCTATCCCATGTTACAAAGGTTTGTTTGATGTCATGTTACCTATCCCATGTTACAAAGGTTTGTTTGATGTCATGTTACCTATCCCATGTTACAAAGGTTTGTTTGATGTCATGTTACCTATCCCATGTTACAAAAGTTTGTTTGATGTCATGTTACCTATCCCATGTTACAAAGTTTGTTTGATGTCATGTTACCTATCCCATGTTACAAAGGTTTGTTTGATGTCATGTTACCTATCCCATGTTACAAAAGTTTGTGATGTCATGTTACCTATCCCATGTTACAAAGGTTTGTTTGACGTCATGTTACCTATCCCATGTTACAAAGGTTTGTTTGATGTCATGTTACCTATCCCATGCTACAAAGGTTTGTTTGATGTCATGTTACCTATCCCATGTTACAAAGGTTTGTTTGATGTCATGTTACCTATCCCATGTTACAAAGGTTTGTTTGATGTCATGTTACCTATCCCATGTTACAAAGGTTTGTTTGATGTCTTGTTACCTATCCCATGTTACAAAGGTTTGTTTGATGTCATGTTACCTATCCCATGTTACAAAGGTTTGTTTGATGTCTTGTTAGCTATCCCATGTTACAAAGGTTTGTTTGATGTCTTGTTAGCTATCCCATGTTACAAAGGTTTGTTTGATGTCTTGTTAGCTATCCCATGTTACAAAGGTTTGTTTGATGTCATGTTACCTATCCCAAGTTACAAAAGTTTGTTTGATGTCATGTTACCTATCCCATGTTACAAATGTTTGTTTGATGTCATGTTACCTATCCCATGTTACAAAGGTTTGTTTGATGTCATGTTACCTATCCCAAGTTACAAAAGTTTGATTGATGTCATGTTACCTATCCCATGTTACAAATGTTTGTTTGATGTCATGTTACCTATCCCAAGTTACAAAAGTTTGATTGATGTCATGTTACCTATCCCATGTTACAAAGGTTTGTTTGATGTCTTGTTACCTATCCCATGTTACAAATGTTTGTTTGATGTCATGTTACCTATCCCAAGTTACAAATGTTTGTTTGATGTCTTGTTACCTATCCCATGTTACAAAAGTTTGTTTATGTCTTGTTACCTATCCCATGTTACAAAGGTTTGTTTGATGTCTTGCCCACAGCTGAATTTCTTGAAAATTGGATGAAATTATAAAAAAAAACAGCCAAGTTTTTACACCTTAATAATTTTTACGAAGTGCACGGTGGTGTTTGAAAATTAAAATTTCACCACCAAAAAAACAAATCCAACACTCAGGGGTCATTGAGTACAATAATTAGGAGGGTATAGGAAAGGGGGAATTGTTTGTCTGCTGCAAACTGTCGGATTTCAAGGATTTGTATTTCCAGTTCTTAAATCTTATGAAAGGGTTGTATTATAGGATGGAAAGATGTGAACTCTTAATACATGAGCATCAAAGGATGTGAACTTTTAATACATGAGCACTAAAGGATGTGAACTTTTAATACATGAGCACTAAAGGATGTGAACTTTTAATACATGAGCACTAAAGGATGTGAACTTTTAATACATGAGCACTAAAGGATGTGAACTCTTAATACATGAGCACTAAAGGATGTGAACTCTTAATACATGAGCACTAAAGGATGTGAACTTTTAATACATGAGCACTAAAGGATGTGAACTCTTAATACATGAGCACTAAAGGATGTGAACTCTTAATACATGAGCACTAAAGGATGTGAACTTTTAATACATGAGCACCAAAGGATGTGAACTCTTAATACATGAGCACCAAAGGATGTGAACTCTTAATACATGAGCACTAAAGGATGTTGTTAACTCTTAACTATAAAAACATGGCTTTCCACATCCTCGTTAAATGAACCAATGAAGCCCAGGAGTTTACATTTTGATGTCATAACTAAACCGAGTGCTCTAGAAGTAAGGTATCAGCCCCTGGAGAGGAAGGTTCTGAGTTCTAAACTTGCCACTGACGGTGGGAATTTTTCACCTTAATGCTTTTCATTAATGGATGCTTGTGCGGAATATAAGGATGGAAACGGCAGGACAAAATCACTAACATAGAATTAGGGAAAGTACTAGTCAACTACCAGTGGATAAAGAGATACAGCGAAGACGATGGCGCTGGATAGGACACATTGCAGAAGCCAAATGAGATATTACACAACTGGCCCTTTTTTGGAATCCCCAAGGCAAGAGACAAAGAGGAAGACCAAAATATTATTGGAGAAGACAGATGGAAGCAGAGATGAAGATGATGGGAAATACATGGAATAATCTTAAAAGAATGGCAAGAAACAGAACGGTTTGGAAAGTGCTTTTTGAAGACCTAGGCTCCACAGGGAGCTGAAAGGGCGATGAAGATGAAACCTCTGGGTAGTAAGATCCCATATCCAGCCCGCTCAGTTTCTTAGGGTGTGATGACTAAAACAAATGTACCAGGAACACAGATGATGGATACACATGGAAGGTTCAGTTTTAGTTTAGTTCACAGATCATCTTCATTACACAATGGACAACTCCACAATGCTCAGGTCCCCTCCTCAGTTTAGCCTACGGATCATCTTTATTACACAACGGACATCTCCACAATGCTCAGGTCCCCTTCTCAGTTTATACTACAGATCATCTTTATTACACAATGGACAACTCCACAATGCTCAGGTCCCCTTCTCAGTTTAGTCTACAGATCATCTTCATTACACAACGGACAACTCCACAATGCTCAGGTCCCCTTCTCAGTTTATTCTACAGATCATCTTCATTACACAACGGACATCTCCACAATGCTCAGGTCCCCTTCTCAGTTTATTCTACAGATCATCTTCATTACACAACGGACAACTCCACAATGCTCAGGTCCCCTTCTCAGTTTAGTCTACAGATCATCTTTATTACACAACGGACATCTCCACAATGCTCAGGTCCCCTCCTCAGTTTAGTCTACAGATAATCTTCAGTACACAACGGACAACTCCACAATGTTCAGGTCCCCTCCTCAGCACATTCCCCAGTATGAAGCCTGCCTGTCACACACTAGCAAAAGTACTGAAGATGGCTTCAGTTCACATGCATGAACTTCGCAGCACTGGAAAAGACTTTGACCCCGATCTCCATAGTCATCTCTCACAACATGCCCTGCAGGTGACAGTGGCTTCTTTGTTTACTCCCCTGACCACAGTCACTGCCCTGTTACCCACACTGGCAAACATGAAAGGTAAGCCAGATAAATGTTGAAAATGTTGGCTGAAGATGTATTATATAAGCATGTGAAATGTTAGTAATGACAAAGTAGACTAACCTAAGAAAGCCACCAAGTTAAGACACTGCCCAAAGATACAGCTCTCTGGTACTTGAGAGCCTGTGTCACTGCCAAAACAAATAAGTGGCAATAATTTTTAATTGAAAATAAATGTAATATTTACATTTGGCTTGCAGATTCAGTAGCTTCGCTCAAGTCTCTGAAAGTCTATCTAATTTGGATATAATAATAATGATGACTTAAATAATGTTGATTAAGATGGTAATATGAGGTCTTAAATAATGTTGAATATGATGGTAATGATGACTTAAATAATGTTGATTATGATGGTAATGATGACTTAAATAATGTTTATTAAGATGGTAATGATGACTTAAATAATGTTGATTAAGATGGTAATGAGGACCTAAATAATGTTGAATATGGTGGTAATGATGACTTAAGTAATGTTGATTATGGTGGCAATGATGACTTAAGTAATGTTGATTATGATGGTAATGATGACTTAAATAATGTTGATTATGATGGTAATGATGACTTAAATAATGTTGATTATGGTGGTAATGATGACTTAAGTAATGTTGATTAAGATGGTAATGATGACTTAAATAATGTTGATTATGATGGTAATGATGACTTAAGTAATGTTGATTATGGTGGTAATGATGACTTAAATAATGTTGATTATGATGGTAATGATGACTTAAATAATGTTGACTATGATGGTAATGATGACTTAAGTAATGTTGATTATGGTGGTAATGATGACTTAAATAATGTTGATTATGATGGTAATGATGACTTAAGTAATGTTGATTATGATGGTAATGATGACTTAAATAATGTTGATTATGATGGTAATGATGACTTAAATAATGTGATTATGGTGGTAATGATGACTTGAATAATGTTGATTATGATGGTAATGATGACTTAAGTAATGTTTATTACGATGGTAATGATGACAGATGGTTGGTGCAGCCAGGAGGTTAAGGCACCCATCCCTAGTTGACATAGCCCAGTTCAAACCTGTTTTAGAAGGTCCACTTTAACACTATAATTGTATTTATCACATTTATTTATTTAGCCCTAATTTCAGGTGGAGATATGTTTACAACAACCGGAAAAATAACAAATAATCAACAACAGAAAATACAAAGAAGAAAAGACAGCCTGATGCAGGATCAAACTCGTACTCCTTGGCGTGCCTTGCCACGAGAGACGTGTTGCGCTACACTGCCAGCTAAGCAACCTTGTTAAAAAATGATCACCAGTTCTTACCTGATGTAAGGAAATGCTGCCTGGACATCCCCTCTGGCAACCGCGATGATATATGATAACACAAGGTCAATGCAGCCAGAATTATCATAGCAACGGGAAGAAACCCCAAGTAGGACATTGTAGTAGGACTATAGCAGGACACAAGTGCTAGGGAAATCAGAAATTATGTCATTAAAAAGGAAATAAAGAATTGCTTCGAGAATATCATATTTTAGTACAGTAATTAACATAATCAAACGCAATGATGATATCGGTTTCAGTATAGTAATTAAGTCAACCACATTGATGATATCATTTTAGTATAGTAATTAGCATAGTCAACCACAATGATGATATCATTTTAGTATAGTAATTAACAGTCAGCCACATTGATGATATCATTTTAGTATAGCAATTAACATAGTCCACCACAACGATGATATCATTTTGGTATAGTAATTAACATAGTCAACTACAACAATATTGTTATAGTACAGTAATTAACATAGTCAACCACAACAATATCGTTATAGTACAGTAATTAACACAGTCAACCACAACAATATCATTATAGTACAGTAATTAACATAGTCAACCACAACAATATCGTTATAGTACAGTAATTAACATAGTCAACCACAACAATATCGTTATAGTACAGTAATTAACATAGTCAACCACAACAATATCGTTATAGTACAGTAATTAACATAGTCAACCACAACAATATCGTTATAGTACAGTAATTAACACAGTCAACCACAACAATATCGTTATAGTACAGTAATTAACATAGTCAACCACAACAATATCATTTTAGTATAGTAATTAACATAGTCAACCACAACAATATCATTTTAGTATAGTAATTAACATAGACAACCACAACAATATCATTATAGTACAGTAATTAACATAGTCAACCACATCAATATCATTTTAGTATAGTAATTAACACAGTCAACCACAACAATATCATTTTAGTATAGTAATTAACATAATCAATCACAATAATGATATCGTTTTAGTATAGTAATTAACATAATCAACCACAATGATGATATCATGTGACACCCTTTCACAGATTGGCTGAATTTGATCCCTAGTTTTGTTTGCCTCTTGTTTTTAAAAAAGGTTTGCTCCATCTGGTATCATTCTGTCATCTACTAGTGTGTTCTATTGTCAATCTTTCTCTGTCTTGTTCCCTTGTTGGTAGAGTCTGTGAGAATCTTGTTGCTTTAAATGTTGCTCTAAAATCTATAATGCTACCAGGACTGGCAAGTGTAAAAGGTAATGAAGATGCTGACAGACTTGCCAGTTTGACTGATGTTGAGTGTGGAAGGGTAATGGACAGCTTTGACACTCTGAATGCCCCAAGGACACTGGATGAAAACCAACTTTAAAAAAATGACCCTTAATCTGCAGCCATGAAAAGACTTCACAAATATCATGTTAAAGTTTAAGATTTCAGATGAGAGCAATATTGAGGAATCGAATAAGACTTATCAATCAACACAACACTAACGTCATTAACTACTACACATTGAAGGATATACTACAGATGACCCTACATAATTTGAACCCGTGTTTCCCCATCATGATGCATATCATCATCATCTGTCATACTGGTTGGCATAGGCGATCATGGCCTCCACAATCTTCTATCCACCATGCTATGTATCAATTATGTTGTTGACTGCTTCCATGTCATGACATCAAGTTATCCATATTTTCTCTTTGTCATCTGCAATCTCTCTCTCCTTTTATTGTGCCAGTTGTAACCAAGTATTCCAACTTTCCTCTTCTCATGATGTGCCCGAAAAATGTTGATTGTTTATTTCTGATGTTTTTTAGGAGCTCCCTTTTGTGTTGGCCTCTTTGAAAATGTCCTCATTACTCTTTTTTATATGTCCAGGGAACTTTCAACATTCTTCTGAGAAATCCATTTCTGTGGCCTCTAATCATCTTTTTGTTTGTGTGAGCAAGATACATTAACATATTTTAATCAAGCATTTTAATAATTGTTTAAAGTGAAGCAGGTCAAATGTTTAACTCTTTCCATACGTTTCGCAGCACTGTGCGCCAGCCGATTTTGGCCACGTATGTTTCGCCGCATAGTGTGTCACTCTCAATTTAATAGTGTGCACAGTCATCAAACCATACTCTTGTTACATGTCTTGTGTCATTTGGTATTGGTGAAATATAGTTCCTTATTTAATTATCTGAAAATTCATATATGTTATACGATGTTAGATAAATATGTAGATTGATTCTTAAAATCATGAAAAATTTTGTCTGTGAAATCTCTTCCGTTGCATTGATAAAATGCTCACATACAGAAAGAGTTAAGGTCTCACTTTATTTTTTATAACACTATATTTTTATTGATTATTGATGTTATCTGAACATTTTGACAAACTCATACAATCAGGCATTCAAAATGACATAAATATATTGTGACATAAATATATTGTGACATAAATATATTGTGACATAAATACACTCTAATACTAAGTTTGATTTAACTATCTGTTTGTTCTACACGAGATACTGAAAGAGGTAGATGAAGGAAGGAAGTTTATAACACAAATTATGACGAGGCTCTCCAGCATTATGGGGTTTGAGCGGAGAAGAGGCAGGTTAGAACACAAGGGAAAAATAAACGGTTGGAAGGTTAGAGGTAGATAAAGCCAGGTAAAGATGCTGGAGATTGGTGGATGACACAGGAGAAGATCAATACTGGAACTGTTACACTGGACACAAGAACAAGGGCTGTGGATGGACATAATACATAATATCCAGTGTCTTTAGACTAGTTCTTGGCATTATCATGTGTCATACTGATTGGTGTAGGCGATGATATATACATCCTTTCCACAATTTTCTGCATTCCACTTTTTTTCCATGCCACGCCACCAAGCTATCTAGTATCTTTTCTCTTTGTCATCTCTCTTTACATGTATTTTGCCAGTTGTAATCAAGTATTGAAATTTTCCTCTTCTCACGATGTGCTCGAAAAATGTTGATTGTTTCTTTCTGATGTTTTTTAGGAGCTTGTTTTTGTGTTGACCTCTTTAAGAATTTCCTCTTTGGTCTTATTTAACTGCCCAGGAAAATCAACATTCTACTGGTGATACTAGACAGTTATCGGCACCGACTATCAATATGAATTAATGTCATCCCTCTGTAGCATCACTTCTCTATCCATAATTAATCTGATTGCAAATTTTAATAAATAAAACCTATAATGATTAAGTATATCATCATTATCTTTCATTGGGGACTGTCTCTACATCAAAGGCTAGCTACCATTGAGCGCCTTGTTACTCTGTCTCTTGTCTTGATGGTGCATGTTATCATAGGTTCACCTGTCCACCTTCTGATTTATCAGTTCACTCTAGTCTTGGTCTGCCTCATCCACTTTATACCTTCCCTTCCAAGATGACTTTTTGTAGGGTATCGTGTCTCTAAATGCCCCAAAATGTCTGTTGTCTTTTCCAAATTGTGTTAAGTAGTTCTATTTTATTTTCAACGTTTGTTGGTACCGGTTGGTTTGCGTTTGCCCGATGACTAAAGTATTCTAGAGTTTCGTGGTAGACTAGAATATTCCTCTTCATCAACCGCCCTTACAAGGACGTAGTGGACGTGTCTGCATTGTGTTGTGGTTTGCAGTATAACTGTTATATTGCGCCTTTCGGCCCAACACATCCGACTTCAGCATGACATTTTTGAGTACCGGTTTGTCTACCCTCTTCGATCCCTGCACGCTTGGCCAGACTAGACAGGTTAGTCTGTTACTGGAGGCACCACGGAGAGGTGGAGCAGGGTCTGGATGATTCTGGTTCACCGATCCTGCACAAGCCATCAGCTGTGGGTCGCTGACAACTTCCAGCTCTGGTGCTGGGGAGTGCACCTTCGCCTCCATTTTCAACATGATTTAGAACTTCCTTGTTCGTCTTCTGTTCAGTATAACAGTATTATAATTAATATTAAAGTATAATAGCCATAGTACCAATTACAATAATATCATCATGAGTAAATTATTCTAAAAATAAATTCGCCACAAGTCAACTTTGAACTGGACTACAATGGACAAGAGGTAGGGTTCGATCCCAATCGACGGCTTCCGGTTCACCCAGCCTTTAATGGGTACCTGATTTTTTTTCTGGGAAAGTAAAGTGGCACAGACGTAATACCAACCACATTACCCAAAAATTATGTGCTGAAGGTCTGTAAAATTTATGGTCACTAACACCATATTCCCCATATACGCCACTTGGCGTGACGGGGGTAACTTCACTTTTTTTTTTACTTACAACTCACAACTTATTTAATTATCATAGAATCACATGTTAACTTTAATAAATAAACCCAAATCTACTCTGTCTCAATATTATTGTTATATTACTTCAACTGTACAAAAGAAGAATTATTTTTCTTCATTCGCACCCAATGATCTACCTACTGGTAAGTCCAACTAGTATTTTTTAAATTCAGACTGACACTGAGTCTCATTAATTAATGATTGAATCAATAATCAATACTGAGTTGGTATTGTAAGGCTAATGTATTGTTGTTGTTAGTAATATAAATAAAAATGTTATTGTTAATAATATAAATATAACTAAATGTTATTGTTAGTAATATAATTATAACTAAATGTTATTGTTAGTAACTTAGTAACTTAAGTTAAGTAACTAGTTAGTTAAGTAGATATGATAATATTTATTATTTAATCTATATACTATATTATAGCACTTTTCACTTAACTTTAGTAGCTGGTTGGCGGGGGTTGATTTCTGGTAATTTCCTAGTTTGATCAGATATAGTATTTCAGTTGGAAGAGTGATGTCCCCTAAAATATGTCTGCCAAAATACAGTGGTTCTACGCATTCTTGGCGTTGGGGTCATTACGCCGATTGGTAATCAATCGCACAATTCCCTTCGATCAGAATATCATAATTAGGCCGAGTGGCGTCGTTTTTGTCACGCGTTATAATATATTTATAAATATTTAAACACTAAAGCTAAACCTAACCCCTGGACCCAACGCCCAATCAACAGATACTCCGAAATGATTACATGCCAGCGTAATGACCCAACGCCAAGAATGCGTAGAACCACTGTATTTTGGCAGACATATTTTAGGGGAATCACTCTTCCAAACTGAAAGACTAATCTGATCAAACTAGGAAAATTTACCGATTCTATCATATTCTATGCTACAATGTTCAATCTAACAATTCTGACATAAATGTTGCAATGATTCCAAAGTAACTTTGAAATAAACCGTACCTCAATACAAAAAAATAGAAGCTCTTGTGTGTGCTGACATCTACTCCCCGAGAGATGGAGGGACAACAATTTGATAAGAAAAGTTGATAAACATGACCTTTCACCTCGATAATTGGCACAATAGCTGTACAAATAGTTCATGTTGTGATTGTAGGTATAACAACTGATTAGTTGAGTATTGACATGATCAACTTTCTTGTTTTTAGAGGAGGGAAGCAGAAGACGTCGAAATGGTGTCGATAAATTACACCGGTTAACGAATTGTAATTTATGTTGATGGTTTCAGCAGTACTCTTGATAAACCCAAATTTGTCATCGGTATTTGTACAATTTAAAACTCAAAATTGGGCTTGAGTCAATCATGAAAATACTAAAGTCATGAAAAGTTTAATTCTAACAAGTGACAAAATATACATGGGAAAACAAACCAGTAGAAGAGATCGATCACTTTATCTATCTTGGAAGTCACATTGATCGAGAAGTGGATACGAGTAAAGAAATTAGAATCAGACTGGCTAAAGCAGCAATGTCTTTCAGAAGCCTTGAAAAGTTGTGGAAATCAAAACTCATTAGCACAAAACACAAAACTTAGGCTATTCAAATCAAATGTACTATCAACCCTTACATATGCGTGTGAAAGCTGGAAAAAAACAAGAGATATAGAAACAAAGTTGAACGCATTCGAAAATAAATGTCTAAGGAAAATACTTGGTATAGAATGGAACGAATTCAAACAAACGAGGAAATTAGAGAAATCGCCAATCAACACTAATACCTTCAGTAATAAAGAAAAGACGATGGTCATACGTTGGACATGTGATGAGAAGAGATAATATCGAATAGCAAAGCAAGCCCTCATATGGGAAACAACAGGTAAAAGAAAAAGAGGAAGACCCAGGGAGACACTGAGAAGAACATTGATGAGAGAGGCAAGAGCAGCAGGAATCGGCTCCCTCAATGAGATAGAACTGCTTGCCAAGAACAGAGACAGATGAGCAGAGATTGATAAAATATCTTTAAAAGAAAACTGCTAGAACAAAAATTCATATAGGAGAAAGGTGTATCTTTGTCTACGCCCTATGGGCCGGTACGGCTCGAAAGGTCAATAGATAGATTTGTACAATAGTTGTGCATGTTTATAAATACACAAATAACAGACATCCCGTCAGGCATTCACATGGAAACCATCTGGTAAAAGAAAACAAGGCAGACCCAGAGAATAGCTACGCATAGCATTTCCTATGGAGGGTTCAACCATGGGACTAGGAAACAAACTAAGAGCTACAAGAACTAGTAGCTAAACCGTCAATAGTGGAGAACTTTGACTTCCGGCCTATGTGCCGTCATCCGCCCTAGAGGAAATTGAATAATTATAATAATTAGTACCGTTAAATAGCACAGGTTAACGATTCTAAGCATTCCTCTTCTTCTAGCAAAAGCTCTTGATGATTAGGAATTATTTCACGTCGAACTATCTCCTATAGACAGTCAGATTCATGTTTGTGCAGCTTTCTTGTGTTAAGTTGATGGTCACTTGAACTTTCATTTGTCACCAAAAATATTCTTCCTTTCTTCCTCGTGTCGTAACGAAGGGGAAACTTTGGGACACCACTGACAGATTTCATTAACCTGGGAAACTTTGGGGCACCACTGACTATTTCATTAACCTGGGAAACGTTGGGACACCACTGACAGATTTCATTAACCTGGGGATCGTTGGAGCACCACTGACAGATTTCATTAACCTGGGAAACTTTGGGACACCACTGACAGATTTCATTAACCTGGGAAACTTTGGGGCACCACTGACAGATTTCATTAACCTGGGAAACTTTGGGACACCACTGACAGATTTCATTAACCTGGGAAACGTCGGGGCACCACTGACAGATTTCATTAACCTGGGGATCGTTGGAGCACCACTGACAGATTTCATTAACCTGGGAAACTTTGGGGCGCCACTGACAGATTTCATTAACCTGGGGATCGTTGGAGCACCACTGACAGATTTCATTAACCTGGGGATCGTTGGAGCACCACTGACAGATTTCATTAACCTGGGAAACTTTGGAGCACCACTGACAGATTTCATTAACCTGGGAAACGTTGGAGCACCACTGACAGATTTCATTAACCTGGGGATCGTTGGAGCACCACTGACAGATTTCATTAACCTGGGAAACGTCGGGGCACCACTGACAGATTTCATTAACCTGGGGATCGTTGGAGCACCACTGACAGATTTCATTAACCTGGGAAACGTCGGGGCACCACTGACAGATTTCATTAACCTGGGGATCGTTGGAGCACCACTGACAGATTTCATTAACCTGGGGATCGTTGGAGCACCACTGACAGATTTCATTAACCTGGGAAACTTTGGAGCACCACTGACAGATTTCATTAACCTGGGGATCGTTGGAGCACCACTGACAGATTTCATTAACCTGGGAAACGTTGGAGCACCACTGACAGATTTCATTAACCTGGGGATCGTTGGAGCACCACTGACAGATTTCATTAACCTGGGAAACGTTGGAACACCACACTGACAGATTTCATTAACCTGGGGATCGTTGGAGCACCACTGACAGATTTCATTAACCTGGAAACGTCGGGCACCACTGACAGATTTCATTAACCTGGGAAACTTTGGGGCACCACTGACAGACCTCATCAATGGACTTATACTGCTAAACCAGACACAGGTCATCCACTATTCTATTCCAGATTATGGTATACCACATCTACACCAGACCTTGCTTTTCCATTCATCAGACCTGGATTGAATATTGCACATAATGTTGGAAGGCAACTTGGAGGCAGCGACCACCGGCCTGTCTTTTTAGTGGTGCAAAAATGAGGCCGTCAGGGAGAGCAGCACTCTCTCCAGATGGAATTACAAAAAGGCAGACTGGAAAATGTATCAACACTACACCAGTGTACTGACTAAAGATATAAATACAGACAGAGACATCAACACAATAGTTGATTAATTCGGTAGACTAATACTACAAGCTGCCAGTGAAACAATACCTAGTGGCACGGAAACAATGCAAATCATACTGGAGTAGTGAACTAGAGCAACTGCACAATGACATGGAAACATCTCGAAAGCAAGCAGAAAATAACCCCTGCCAGGAACACCACAATAACTACCAGCATGCTAAAGCCAAATTTCAACGGGCTAAACTACAAGCCAGACGGAGAAGCTGGAAAGAGAAAAACAGAGTCCTTGAATCTCGAACGAGACACAAGAAAAGTGTCCAGTCAGTCCTTACCTTTTGAGCCGTAACCGGCCCATAGGCGTAGACCAAGATACACCTTCTCCTATATGAATTTTTGTTTCTAGCAGTTTTTCTTTTAAAGATATTTTATCAAATCTCGCCATCTGTCTCTGTTCTGTGCAAGCAGTTCTATCTCATTGAGGGAGCCGATTCCTGCTGCTCTTGCCTCTCTCATCATGTTTCTTCTCAGTGTCTCCCTGGGTCTTCCTCTTTTTCTTTTACCTGTTGTTTCCCATATGAGGGCTTGCTTTGCTATTCGATTATTATCTCTTCTCATCACATGTCCAACGTATGACCATCATCTTTTCTTTATTACTGAAGATATTAGTGGTTGATTGGCGATTTCTCTAATTTCCTCGTTTGTTTGAATTCGTTCCATTCTATACCAAGTATTTTCCTTAGACATTTATTTTCGAATGCGTTCAACTTTGTTTCTATATCTCTTGTTGTTTTCCAGCTTTCACACGCATACGTAAGGGTTGATAGTACATTTGATTTGAATAAGAAAAGTGTGGAAGCTTGTAAAACAGCTGAATGATGAGGCTACAGAAAGGAACACTGAAGAGGGATGGAAGCATCCTAACAGGTAAGCATGCAGCAAATCACTTTGCAGACTCCTTTGCAAATGACAATAATATTGAAATTAGCCTAGAGAAACGACAAGAGACCCGTTTTAAAACAACAAAATGCAAGACAAGAAGGACCACACATGAAGTCATGGAAATACCCACTACACAAAGAGAGCTAGAGCTGGCAATATCCAAATTAAAAATGAAAAAGCCACCAGGCAGTGATGGGGTGTCCAATGACATGGTTCAGAATTTGGGAACTACAGCCAAAGCAAAACTACCGCAGATCTAACATTGTATTCTGCCGTTTATCCTTATAGCTGTTTATACAAACGTGTTATTCGTATAGCTGTTTATACAAACGTGTTATCCCTACAGCTGTTTATACAATCATGTTATCCATTCAGCTACTTATACAAACATGTTATCCTTACAGCTACTTATACAAACATGTTATCCCTACAGCTACTTATACAAACATGTTATCCTTACAGCTACTTATACAAACATGTTATCCTTACAGTTACTTATACAAACATGTTATCCTTACAGCTACTTATACAAACATGTTATCCTTACAGTTACTTATACAAACATGTTATCCTTACAGCTACTTATACAAACATGTTATCCTTACAGCTACTTATACAAACATGTTATCCTTACAGCTACGTATACAAACATGTTATCCCTACAGCTGTTTATACAAACATGTTATCCTTACAGCTACTTATACAAACATGTTATCCTTACAGCTACTTATACAAACATGTTATCCTTACAGCTACTTATACAAACATGTTATCCTTACAGCTACTTATACAAACATGTTATCCCTACAGCTGTTTATACAAACATGTTATCCTTACAGCTACTTATACAATCACGTTATCCCTACGGCTGTTTATACAAACATGTTATCCTTACAGCTACTTATACAAACATGTTATCTCTACAGCTGTTTATACAAACATTTTATCTCTACAACTGCTTATACAAACATGTTATCTCTACAACTGCTTATACAAACATGTTATCTCTACAACTGCTTATACAAACATGTTATCCCTATAGCTGTTTATACAAACATGTTATCCCTACAGCTGTTTATACAAACATGTTATCCCTACAACTGCTTATACAAACATGCTATCCCTACAACTGCTTATACAAACATGTTATCTCAACAACTGCTTATACAAACATGTTATCCCTATAGCTGTTTATACAAACATGTTATCCCTACAGCTGTTTATACAAACATGTTATCCCTACAACTGCTTATACAAACATGCTATCCCTACAACTGCTTATACAAACATGTTATCTCAACAGCTGCTTATACAAACATGTTATCTCTATAGCTGCTTATACAAACATGTTATCCCTACAGCTGCTTATACAAACATGTTATCCCTACAGCTGCTTATACAAACATGGTATCCTTACAACTGCTTATACAAACATGTTATCCCTATAGCTGCTTATACAAACATGTTATCCCTACAGCTGCTTATACAACCTTTAGCAAATCTTCCACCGTGACCTAATGAGGATATGGAATGTTCTGTGTGGACCAACACAGCTCACAACAATCACAGACATCGTACAATGACTATCTGTCATGTCAGTATTTACTCCATTTCTTGTGTCTGTCCACGCAATAGTTGTTGTTGACGTATTGTCACGAGTTGATGCGGGCAGGGTGCCCTTCTTGTCATTGATGTTGCGGGTCGTAATATCTTTCTTGACATTCCCGGCTCTTACTGGAGAAGTTGGAGGTCGTCTAGTCCCAGGCTATGCTGAGAAACTACTAGTCCAGTCTAGATCAACTGCAATACTAGTTCTTCTATATCAATATGAGATACAACTACAGGGAACAAGCGATCATAGCTTCTGTTAGCCATGAAGATAATGAAGAAAATGATGAATAATGAACATTTAAAAAAAAAAGGTAAAAGTGGTATGGTAACAGCTTTACGTCGGTGAGAAACTAAACAAACGTAGAACGACGCTTCGGGGAAAAGGCCTTCAGCAGGAATAACAATCCACAACATAAAAATATATAAGGATATATATACACTGAAATCTAACTCATCATCATGTGCCATACCGGTTGGCGTAGGTGATCATGTCCCTCCACAATCTTCTATCTACTGTACATCGTATCAGTTCTGTTGTTGACTGTTTTCCATGCCATGACACCAAGCTATCCAGTATTTTCTCTTTTTGTCGTCCGCGATCTCTCTTTCCTTTTATTTTGCCAGTTGTAACCAAGTATTCCAACTTTCCTCTTCTCATGATGTGCCCGAAAAATGTTGATTGCTTCTATCTGATGTCTTTTAAGAGCTCCCTTTTTGTGTTGGCCTCTTTGAGAACTTCCTCATTGGTCTTTTTAGCTGTCCAGTGAACTTTCAACATTCTCCTGAGAAATCCCATCTCTATGGCCCCTAATCGTCTTTTCATTTGTTTGTCTACTGTCCATGATTCGCTTCCATAGGTCAGAATTGGTTCTATATAGCACCGATGAACTCTCTTTCTCATTTCTATTGACATAGATTTCTTGCATAAGATATTTTTCATTTTCTGAAATGTTATTTTGGCCTGAGCTATTCTGCTTTTTAACTACATGGCGATAATATCCTGTTTCTGTTAGACTGTTTTGTCACAGACCGTTGCTGGGGGAGACCACGAGGTGGTAGAACTGTAGGTTTTGGTCACCTGGTAGTGCGCCGACCCTGCTATTGCGATCGCAGGCACTTATGCCCCCCATCTATGTCGAGGGAAGGGGTGCTGTCTATAGGATTGAACAATAAAGACCGCATGTCCAGTGCAGTACCCGTAGGTTATTTCACCCCGATGTAGTCTACAGAAAATATAAAGAAACAACCGATAAAATCGTTTGGCCACGTGACAAGGCAGAAAGGTCAAAACACGACAGATGAGCATTCAATAAACGACTCGAGAACACCAGACCCAAAGGCCGACCACGAAAAAAGATGGATTGACGGAAAATTAGAAACACTAGAAAACATAAGAGCAGCAGAGGCGAAAAGAAGAGCAAAAGACCACAAATTATGTCTTCCCTCGACGCTGAAAGGTAAATGAGGAAGGAAAGAAGAAGTAGAGAAATAATTCTTTCAGTTAATGCCAACAATTCCCTGAGCTGTACCGAGTAGAGATGTCTGTTTGATGAAACCAGAGACACTCCGAGATAGCTTGAGATTCTTGCTACGATAGACGAAGCTGGCATGAAACAACAGCTGATGAAGCCAGAGATCAACAGACGAACAATCAAGCAAGAATAAACATTCATTATCGTACAGGCGACCTCGATGTTTGCTTTGGCGAATTTATTTTTTGATAAAAGAAATAGAACCCGCCATGCTTGTGCCCAACTATAACATCAGCAATGGCAGAAAAATACGTGAATAAAACGATACAGACAAACTCAATTACTGAACAGAGATTTACTTACTGCAAGGGAGGATTTATTTACTGGAAGGGAAGATTTACTTACTGGAAGGGAAGATTTACTTACTGGAAGGGAAGATTTACTTACTGGAAGGGAAGATTTACTTACTGGAAGGGAAGATTTACTTACTTGAAGGGGAGATTTATTTGCTGGAAGGGAAGATTTACTTACTGGAAGGGAAGATTTACTTACTGGAAGGGAAGATTTACTTTCTGGAAGGGAGGATTTACTTACTGGAAGGGAAGATTTACTTTCTGGAAGGGAAGATTTACTTACTGGAAGGGAAGATTTACTTACTGGAAGGGAAGATTTACTTACTGGAAGGGAAGATTTACTTTCTGGAAGGGAGGATTTACTTACTGGAGGGGTAGATTTACTTACTGGAGGGGTAGATTTACTTACTGGAAGGGAAGATTTACTTACTGGAAGGGAAGATTTACTTACTGGAGGGGTAGATTTACTTACTGGAAGGGAAGATTTACTTACTGGAAGGGAAGATTTACTTACTGGAGGGGTAGATTTACTTACTGGAAGGGAAGATTTACTTACTGCAAGGGAAGAAACAACAACGGACATGTTTTCAAACAATTCCAAGATTCCTCCCTTAGAATGATCAACCAAAAATAGTCCAAGTTGAATGTAGCTTCAGCTGCAATTTGCCACTTTGATCTGTCTAGAATGAGGAAGTGAGAAAACAACTAGCAAGAATTCCTGAGGTTCGCAGAAAACAAAATAGGAATAATTCCCGTTATAGAAAACAGAAAGATTCATCAGATAAAATGGTTTGGTCACGTGACAAGACACAAAGACCAAAACATAACACAAGCCTTCAATAAACTTAGCGAGAAAACCAGACTCAAGAGCCGACCACGAAAATATTGGTTTGATGGAATATTAGAAATACTAGGAAATATAACAGAGGCGAAGAGAAGAGCAAAAGACAACAAATTATATCTCCCCTCGACGCTAAAAGGTAAATGAAGAAGGAAAGAAGCAGATGAGGATCTGTCTAGAACGGTGTACACAGAAATGGAAAGAAGAAGGAGCCATGCACGGTAGCAGGATAGACGAGGTGTCAAAACATATCCATCTTCACGCGATGTCTACTAAAGGGATACATGTCCAAGAGTTTTCGACACGTACACACACACACGTGCACACAAACACACGCGCGCAAGTACACACACACAAACTAACTCTCGTTACCGAGGGGTCAACGAAAACTGCATACACGTAACGAAACATCAAAAGAAATTACACTCACACCCGCTCACATACACACAAGAGAGAGAGAGAGAGAGAGAGAGAGAATGAGAGAGAGAGAACGTGAAAGAGAGAGCGAGAGAGAGCGAGAGAGAGCGAGAGAGAGAGAGTGTGAGAGATAGAGCGAGAGTGAGAGCGTGAGAGATAGAGCGAGAATGAGAACGAGAGAGGGAGCGAGGGAGAGAGAGAACGAGAAAGAGAGAGCGAGGGAGAGAGCGAGGGAGAGACAGAACGAGAAAGAGAGAGCGAGGGAGAGAGAGCACGAGAGAGAGAGAGAGCGAGAGTGAGAGCGTGAGAGACAGCGAGAGTGAGAACGAGAGAGAGAGAGCGAGGGAGAGAGAGAGCGAGGGGGAGAGAGAACGAGAAAGAGAGAGCGAGGGAGAGAGAGAACGAGAGAGAGAGAGCGAGAGAGAGAGCGAACCCGAAAACCGTCGTTTGGGATTGAACCCTACCTCTTGTCCTTTGTAGTCCAGCTCACTAACCACTGAACTGTCGTGGCTCCCCATATTATTATTTATATTTATTATATCATATCATTTTATATCGTGTATTCTGTTTTTCTTTGAATCTGCCTGCTTCTTGCTTGAGTTTGGGGTTTTGCTGCTCTCTCGTTCTCTCTTTCTCATATTGTTGCACACACACACACACACACACACACACACACACACACACACACACACACACACACACACACACACACACACACACACACACACACACACACACACACACACACACACACACACACACACGCACACACACAATGATATACACACAATTAAAAAAAATTACGTTTGTAAGTATGGAAGGGACATAGCAGTAATAGTAGCCTTAGTTGGTCATAGTTGACAATGGATTCTGGCTGGGTGAACCCGGAAGCCGTCGGTTGGGATCGAACCCTACCTCTTGTCCTTTGTAGTCCAGCTCACTAACCACTAAGCTAACGTGGCTACCTACCTGGCTATCTGTGGTACCCCATAATCTAATGTGTTCAGAGTTTATTGTACTGAATGTATCTGTGGTACCCCATAATCTAATGTGTACAGAGTTTATTGTACTGAATGTATCTGTGGTGCCCCATAATCTAATGTGTACAGAGTTTATTGTACTGAATGTATCTGTGGTACCCCATAATCTAATGTGTACAGAGTTTATTGTACTGAATGTATCTGTGGTACCCCATAATCTAATGTGTATAGAGTTTATTGTATTGAATGTATCTGTGGTACCCCATAATCTAATGTGTACAGAGTTTATTGTATTGAATGTATATGTGGTACCCCATAATCTAATGTGTACAGAGTTTACTGTACTGAATGTATCTGTGGTACTCCATAATCTAATGTGTACAGAGTTTATTGTACTGAATGTTTCTGTGGTACCCCATAATCTAATGTGTACAGATTTTATTGTACTGAATGTATCTGTGGTACCCCATAATCTAATGTGTACAGAGTTTATTGTACTGAATGTATCTGTGGTACCCCATAATCTAATGTGTACAGAGTTTATTGTATTGAATGTATCTGTGGTACCCCATAATCTAATGTGTACAGAGTTTATTGTATTGAATGTATCTGTGGTACCCCATAATCTAATGTGTACGCCGCATCAAATTTGTCTTTCGTGTCCTGTTCATCTATTCATCGTATTTACTCAGAGTATTCATCAGTTGTGATAAGAACAATGTATGAAGGAATGAAATGTAGTGTGGTGCATGAAGGGCAGCTTACAGAAGCGTTTGAAATAAGAACAGGAGTAAGGCAAGGATGCCTTCTGTCTCCATTTCTCTTTCTACTGGCTATAGATTAGATTATGAAAATAACTCAGAACAACAGAAATTGAATCCAGTGGTCACTGACCAAGCAGGGTAAATACTTAGACTTTGCTGATGACATAGCTCTCCTATCACACAGCCACCAACAGATGCAGGATAGAATGAGCATACTTGATAGAAGATCACAACAGCTAGGACTGAAGATTAATAGAGATGAGACAAAAATTATGAGAATTAATGCAGTTGGCAATAACCAAATAAAATTAGGAGAAATACCTCTACTAGACGTACAATCTTACATATATCTGGGCAGTAATATAGATAAAGAGGGAGGAACAGAAAATGATACCAAAATAAGGATATCAAAAGCTAGAGAAGCATTCGTTACACTGGGAAACATATTGAAGTTCAAATAAATTAGATTAAATACCAAAATACAATTCTCAACTCCAATATTAAGTCAGTCCTATTATATGGCTGTGAAATATGGAGAATAACAAAAATGACAATCATGAAAACACAGGGCTTCATTAATGGATGCTTTCGAAGGATAGAAATGGCAGGACAGAATCACTAACACAGAATTATGAGAAAGTACCAGTCAAATACCAGTGGATAAAGAGATACAGCAAAAACGATGGCCTTGGATAAGACACACACTACGGAAGCCAACTGAGAGTATTACATAACAGGCCCTTTTTGGAATCCCCAAAGAAAAAGACAAAGAGGTAGACCAAAATATTCTTGTAGAAGACAGATGGAATCAGAGATGAAGATGATGGGGAAGACATGGAATGATATTAAATGAATGACAATAAACAGAGCGGCTTAGAAAGTGTTTGTTGAAGACCTATACTCCTCAGTGAGTTGAAAGTGTTTGCTGAAGAACTATGCTCCACTGAAGGTTGAAAGTGCTTGCTGAAGAACTATGCTCCACTGAAGGTTGAAAGTGTTTGTTGAAGACCTATGCTCCATAGGGAGCTGAAAAAAAACAAAAAGAACATCCATCAGTAGTATCCAGTTCTATATAGCGCGTTGATGTCATGATGTCATGATGTCATGATGTCATGCAACCAATCAATTTTTCCTTTCTATCCTAATCATCTATTTATAGTAATCAGTTAATCTATGATTCGTTGTCCAGCGTATCCATTAATCTTATCCAGTTTATTGTATCCATTTTACTTATTTCTTCTTCTACTTCTTCTTCTTCTGCGATCATGGCTCATTCAGACTGGGACTCCGGGCTCTCTTACGTAGGCAGCTGCCTGTTTCAGTTATTCTGTTGCCCCCGTAGGTTTTCACTTAAAGAAAGGTGAGTAACCGCTACATTGACTTCCTCAGGTCTGTTTGCTGAGGGCACTCCTGTAAGATGTCCTTTGTTGTCATATTCTGTTGGGTACAGATGCATAGACTGACATTTTACTAATTTAAAAGCACAAAAATATATCGTTTATTACAAATTATAGACATGTTGCTATGACAACCAAACAATTGATACTCATCACTTCCGTTGAAACCTGTACGTTCGCGTTGGCTTTTCCTGAGATTGCCTGTGTCACTCTGCACCTCTTTAAAAGTACATCGTAGACATATGTCGTGTGTCATTCTTTACAGCATATCATTTAGAAAACTGCTGTTGTTGAGCACATCGCTTCTAACCTAAAGAACGAGAGTGATGAATAATTAGGCAATTCAAATTGATTACTTTACTCGCTCCTGGCTGTCTAATCATGTGACAGTCTTCGTGTCAATTAAACAAAAAAAAGGAGTAATTAAAAAAATATGTACTCATTGGAATAAGTCTGCAAGCAGCAAAGTGTTACAAAAATGTTCTAAATTTAGGAAATTATTGTTTTGTTTCAATACACGAGACAATGAAATAAATAAATGCAATATTTTGGTAATGTAAGACGTCAAAATAGGATAGAGAAGATTATTGTTTGTGTAGACGCTTGAGTTCTCCAAGTTAGTTAGTTAATTAGTTAGTTAATTAGTTAGTTAATTAGTTAGTTAATTAGTTAGTTAATTAGTTAGTTAATTAGTTAGTTAATTAGTTAGTTGATTAGTTAGTTGATTAGTTAGTTAATTAGTTAGTTAATTAGTTAGTTAATTAGTTAGTTGATTAGTTAGTTGATTAGTTAGTTGATTAGTTAGTTAATTAGTTAGTTAATTAGTTAGTTAATTAGTTAGTTAATTAGTTAGTTAATTAGTTAGTTGATTAGTTAGTTGATTAGTTAGTTAATTAGTCAGTTAATTAGTTAGTTAATTAGTTAGTTGATTAGTTAGTTAATTAGTTAGTTAATTGGTTAGTTAATTAGTTAGTTAATTAGTTAGTTAATTAGTCAGTTAATTAGTTAGTTAATTAGTTAGTTAATTAGTTAGTTAGTTAATTAGTTAGTTAATTAGTTAGTTAATTAGTTAGTTAATTAGTTAGTTAATTTTTTAGCTAATTAATTAGTTAGTTGATTAGTTAGTTAACTATTATTTAGTCAATTAGTTAGTTAGTTAATTAGTTAATTAATTTTTTAGCTAATTAATTAGTTAGTTGATTAGTTAGTTAACTATTATTTAGTCAATTAGTTAGTTAGTTAATTAGTTAATTAATTAGCTAGTTAATTAGTTAGTTAATTAGTTAGTTAACTATTTATTTAGTCAATTAGTTAGTTAGTTAATTAGTTAATTACTTAGTTAGTTAATTAGTTAGTTGATTAGTTAGTTGATTACTTAGTTAGTTAGTTGATTACTTAATTAGTTAGTTAATTACTTAGTTAATATTAATTAGTTAATTAGTTAGTTAATTAGTTAGTTAATTAGTTAGTTAACTATTTTTTTAGTCAATTAGTTAGTTAGTTAAATAGTAATTAATTAGTTAGTTAATTAATTATTTAATTAATTAGTTAACTATTTATTTAGTCAATTAGTTAGTTAGTTAATTAATTAGTTAGTTAATTAGTTAGTTGATTAGTTAGTTAATTACTTAGTTAATATTAATTAGCTAATTAGTTAGTTAATTAGTTAGTTAACTATTTATTTAGTCAATTAGTTAGTTAGTTAATTAGTTAATTAGTTAATTAGCTAGTTAGTTAACACATTAGTTCGTTGATTAGTAAATTAGTTGGTTAATTAATTACTTTTTTAATTAATTAGTTAGTTAACTGGTTAGTTAATTAGTTAGTTAATTAGTTAGTTAACTGGTTAGTTAATTAGTTTGTTAGTTAATTAACTAGTTAGTTTATTAATTGGCTAGTTAGTTAATTAGTTAGTGAGTTAATTAGTTATTTAGTTGACTTGTTAATTAATTCGTTAATTAGTTAGTTATTTAATTAGTTGGTTGGTTTGTTGATTGATTGGTTAATTAGTTAGTTGGTTAATTAGTTAGTTATGACTCAAATATTCTATTTCCCTCGCTTGTATGTTTTTTTTTTTTTTGCTACGAATATTCTGGAATATGAATTTGTTGCCAAATAGAAGTCTGTTCCTTTATCTATTCAAAGTGCTTTGAGTATTTCTTTGCGACATTTGCATTCGATGACTTTCCTGAAAGACTTGTCAGCAAATCTGTTTCTTGTCCACGTTTCACAACCATAAGAGACCCCCTACATGAGGTCATCTCTAATTTCTCGTTACATTCAATTATATCGATACAAACGCAGCTATACCGATGGGTGCAGCTGGTTCGAGCGTTATTTCCGGTTGTTAAGTGTAGACCAGACACAATAATTGCCACTTTAGTTGTCTCCTTCATGATGCTTCTTGGCACTAATTTTCTGTGGTTGTGTTTTAAATATGGTCGTTTATTTCGCTCTTTATTTTGGGTGCACTTGCTTAATCGAAGTTCGTTTAATTTGAAATGATGGCTGAGAACGGCTTAATTAAGTTTTAGGTGAGCTTCCGTGTGACGGAGATTCTTGGAGATCGAAGTTTGGGATAATCTCGGAATGAGGTTGCTTTGATTGTAGATGAAATTAAATGTCGATTATTTTATTTGAAATGGTAACAGTGTGTCACTAACGTGGGCGCGTTTAAGGGAAAATAACTTTTTGTTGGTGGAAAGTAGATTGGTATCGGTCCCTGATAACTGGAGCTTTGTTGTAAAGTTTGATGTAGAAGTCATGAAAATGTTCATGAAAATGTGCACCAAGAGCTGAAAAGGTTAGGGTTGAAGTTCTCTTTGCACTTTCTTTAATGCTGTTATTTTGTGAACGTCAATAGCGTAGTAGTTAGCGCTATGGCTTAGCCACAGATATAACTTTGGTTCGGTTCCATTTAATAGCCCTTAGCAATAAGTGAAAATATAGTTTCCATCGCAAATTTGTATTAACAATATATTTGATATGATCTCACATCATATAGGAGATATCAACTCAAGTTGAACGGAACTTCGACAAGGGATAACCCCAAAGACAAACTATCCCACCTGAAGAAACTCAGCCGATTCAAATTACAAACAATTAGTGTCAGGTTCACTGAATTGAGGACGATATCGACAGCGAGGTAGAGCGATCTCCCTTCACTCAAAATACTGTAACTTGATTCGTTTTTGTTGAATTATTCACTCCATTCCCTTCCCTTCTCCACACTTGCTTATCTCCCCTCGATGGACGTATCAAGTTGCAGTAATTGCCCCTCGCGCTACCTCAACCATCATCATGAGATGTTATGCTAGAGCTTCCTTGATGTAGTCACCACAAGTTTTACATTGGATCTGTTTCAAATTATCTTCCCATTTCGTGTTTTAGTATAAACCTGGATCATTTGGAATCACAAGGTATTTTCTCCAGTCGGTAAACCGTTTAAAAAAAAAAAATAAAATTCTCTCTCAATGCAGTTAAAATGCACTCCATGCTGAATCATTCTATAACGATATCACCCCTAACTAAATGATTTCTGGTTTCTCCAGCTTCTCTCCTGAGTTATCTCATGCCTGTATTTCAAGTCACGCTAGATGCCTGTTTGGCACTTACAACCAATAGGGTGGTATGTGAATGGCCAGTTTCTTTGTGCAGGGCGCTACTGTCTCGTTGGTTGTAGGAAACGAACTTGATTGTCCAATATTTGGTTTGAGAGGTACCAACAGTTCCAATATTTGGTTTGAGAGGTACCAACAGTTCCAATATTTGTTTGAGAGGTACCAACAGTTCCAATATTTGGTTTGAGAGGTACCAACAGTTCCAATATTTGTTTGAGAGGTACCAACAGTTCCAATATTTGTTTGAGAGGTACCAACAGTTCCAATATTTGGTTTGAGAGGTACCAACAGTTCCAATATTTGGTTTGAGAGGTACCAACAGTTCCAATATTTGTTTGAGAGGTACCAACAGTTCCAATATTTGGTTTGAGAGGTACCAACAGTTCCAATATTTGGTTTGAGAGGTACCAACAGTTCCAATATTTGTTTGAGAGGTACCAACAGTTCCAATATTTGGTTTGAGAGGTACCAACAGTTCCAATATTTGGTTTACTTTGCTACATCTTGTGTTGTTTATTAATTCACTCACTACAGCTCGATTGTTTATCTTCTACCAGCTGCCATGACTTCTGTGTACCAATGCTTCACCTACACCTTTCTATACCTGGAGAATTCCTTGATCTTGTTAGCTGTTGGCTTCTATAAAAGCCATTTCTGATACACGATCACATCCCCAAAGGTTGACATTGAAGAACTCATCAACTCAAGACAGATGAGAGCAAACATCAACTCAAGACAGATGAGAGCAGACATCAACTCAAGACAGATGAAAGCAGACATCAACTCAAGACAGATGGAAGCAGACATCAACTCAAGACAGATGGATGCAGACATCAACTCAAGACAGATGAGAGCAAACATCAACTCAAGACAGATGAGAGCAGACATCAACTCAATACAGATGGAAGCATACATCAACTCAAGACAGATGAAAGCAGACATCAACGCAAGACAGATGAAAGCAGACATCAATTCAAGACATATGAGAGCAGACATCAACTCAAGACAGATGAGAGCAAACATCAACTCAAGACAGATGAGAGCAGACATCAACTCAAGACAGATGAGAGCAAACATCAACTCAAGACAGATGAGAGCAGACATCAACTCAAGACATATTAGAGCAGACATCAACTCAAGACAGATGAAAGCAGACATCAACTCAAGACAGATGGAAGCAGACATCAACTCAAGACAGATGGAAGCAGACATCAACTCAAGACAGATGGAAGCAGACATCAACTCAAGACAGATGGAAGCAGACATCAACTCAAGACAGATGAAAGCAGACATCAACTCAAGACAGATGAAAGCAGACATCAAGTCAAGACAGATGAAAGCAGTCATAAACTCAAGACAGATGGAAGCAGACATCAACTCAAGACAGATGGAAGCAGACATCAACTCAAGACAGATGAAAGCTGACATCAACTCAAGACAGATAAAAGCAGACATCAACTCAAGACAGATGAAAGCAGACATCAACTCGAGACAGATGGAAGCAGACATCAACTCAAGACAGATGAGAGCAAACATCAACTCAAGACAGATGAGAGCAAACATCAACTCAAGACAGATGAGAGCAGACATCAACTCAAGACAGATGAAAGCAGACATCAACTCAAGACAGATGGAAGCAGACATCAACTCAAGACAGATGGATGCAGACATCAACTCAAGACAGATGAGAGCAGACATCAACTCAAGACAGGTGAAAGCAGACATCAACTCAAGTCAGATGGAAGCAGACATCAACTCAAGACAGATGGAAGCAGACATCAACTCAAGACAGATGGAAGCAGACATCAACTCAAGACAGATGGAAGCAGACATCAACTCAAGACAGATGAAAGCAGACATCAACTCAAGACAGATGAAAGCAGACATCAAGTCAAGACAGATGAAAGCAGTCATAAACTCAAGACAGATGGAAGCAGACATCAACTCAAGACAGATGGAAGCAGACATCAACTCAAGACAGATGAAAGCAGACATCAACTCAAGACAGATAAAAGCAGACATCAACTCAAGACAGATGAAAGCAGACATCAACTCGAGACAGATGGAAGCAGACATCAACTCAAGACAGATGAGAGCAAACATCAACTCAAGACAGATGAGAGCAAACATCAACTCAATACAGATGAGAGCAGACATCAACTCAAGACAGATGAAAGCAGACATCAACTCAAGACAGATGGAAGCAGACATCAACTCAAGACAGATGGATGCAGACATCAACTCAAGACAGATGAGAGCAAACATCAACTCAAGACAGATGAGAGCAGACATCAACTCAATACAGATGGAAGCATACATCAACTCAAGACAGATGAAAGCAGACATCAACGCAAGACAGATGGAAGCAGACATCAATTCAAGACAGATGGAAGCAGACATCAACTCAAGACAGATGAGAGCAAACATCAACTCAAGACAGATGAGAGCAAACATCAACTCAAGACAGATGAGAGCAGACATCAACTCAAGACATATTAGAGCAAACATCAACTCAAGACAGATGAGAGCAGACATCAACTTAAAGACAGATTAGAGCAGACATCAACTCAAGACAGATGAAAGCAGACATCAACTCAAGATAGATGGAAGCAGACATCAACTCAAGACAGATGGAAGCAGACATCAACTCAAGACAGATGGAAGCAGACATCAACTCAAGATGGATGAAAGCAGACATCAACTCAAGCATCAAGACGGATGCAGACTTAGTTAGGGCACTAAGTGAAATGAAAATTTCAGACACTCCCTCCCCCCCCCCCCTTTTTTTTTTTTCCTCCACTCCCTAACCTCCCAGGTTTTAAAACTTAAAACCAGAAGGACTCATCATTTTAAAAAGTCAAGTACCCCTGTCACGCCAAGTGGCGGCGTATAGGGAATATGGTGTTAGTGACCATAAATTTTACAGACCTTCAGCACATGATTTTTGGGGTAATGTGGTCGGTATTACGCCCGCGCCGCTTTACATTCCCAGAAAAAATCCGGTACTCATGTAAGGCTGGGTGAACCCGGAAGCCGTCGGAAGGTCTCATAATACTTGAAATCATCAACTGGTACGAAGTGTAGCATCTATGGACATTCTGAGAATTTGTTGATGCCCTTCTGACTGTATGGCCCTAAGATATGGCTTATTGAGCTGAAAGGTGAATCGGGTCTCGCAATGCGCCGTCAACTATCACGACGTTTTGTCATGAAATGAGGTCAAGTCAAGATAAGTGTTATTTCTCTAATGACTGTATCGTGGACAGATCTGCAGCAGATAGCAAGTGTCAGGGGATTACAAAGCAGATCTGTTATGTTCCGCCCGCAGCCGGAAGATAACTAACGTATCCTGAGTGAGTCTGGTTGGTGCTCTTTTGTTAACTGGAAAATGTGTGTGCTTTTGTTTTTGTTATCTGGAATTGGTGATCTTTTGTTATCTGAAATTTTTTTGTTTGCCTAGAATTTGTGTGTTTGTGTGTTTTTTTTTCTAATTTGGCATTGGTGTTCTTTTATTAAGTGGAATTTGTTTGTTGTTGTTGTTGTTGTTGTTGTTGTTGTTTGGTTTGTTCTTGTTGCGATGTGGTTGCAAAAGTCGAACTGTTCACTGGATGCAACTTCTTAGTTTGTAAAGTGATGGTTAATGAATTCATGGACAGAGGTCAAGAGGTCGTGTTCGACCACGATCAACGCGTTCTAGGTTCCAAAAATATGTAGCGAATGTTTCTAGGAAAGGGAGACAACTCGGGCGTCAGTCCTTAAATAGGTAGCGAATGTTTCTAGGAAAGGGAGACAACTCGGGCGTCAGTCCTTAAATAGGTAGCGAATGTTTCTAGGAAAGGGAGACAACTCGGGCGTCAGTCCTTAAATAGGTAGCGAATGTTTCTAGGAAAGGGAGACAACTCGGGCGTCAGTCCTTAAATAGGTAGCGAATGTTTCTAGGAAAGGGAGACAACTCGGGCGTCAGTTCTTAAATAGGTAGCGAATGTTTCTAGGAAAGGGAGACAACTCGGGCGTCAGTCCTTAAATAGGTAGCGAATGTTTCTAGGAAAGGGAGACAACTCGGGCGTCAGTCCTTAAATAGGTAGCGAATGTTTCTAGGTAAGGGAGACAACTCGGGCGTCAGTCCTTAAATAGGTAGCGAATGTTTATAGGTAAGGGAGACAACTCGGGCGTCAGTCCTTAAATAGGTAGCGAATGTTTCTAGGAAAGGGAGACAACTCGGGCGTCAGTCCTTAAATAGGTAGCGAATGTTTCTAGGTAAGGGAGACAACTCGGGCGTCAGTCCTTAAATAGGTATCGAATGTTTCTAGGAAAGGGAGACAACTCGGGCGTCAGTCCTTAAATAGGTAGCGAATGTTTCTAGGAAAGGGAGACAACTCGGGCGTCAGTCCTTAAATAGGTAGCGAATGTTTATAGCAAATGGAGACAAAACTGACGTAATGCTGGCCATATTGCCCTATAAATGTGTCGGTAATCAACAATCAAGTAGGCAACACCACATTTCCTATTCTCCTCGTCTTGAGGTTCCCTCTATGTGACAACGTAAACATGTGTAAGATAAAGTTCAGTATATGGAATGTTCATCATGAACGAGAAAGGAACCCCCCCCCCCACCCCTACCCCCAGTTCTTTTGCTAGCTGCTAGTTGTGAAAAGTATATAAGTATATTGTTAGGTATGAGGCCAACTTCCATACAGTGTAAGTGGCCAAGATAGCTTATCCCAGGTGTTTTTTGAGCAGCGTGTAGATGTTCGGGAGGCCTGTTCTAGTGAGGACCTCCACTTTTTATATAATGTACTCATATTATGAGATCAATAGTAGACAAAAAAGGAATTCAAGTCAACGGTCACGACATAAATAATTTGCGATATGCGGATGACACAGTCTTAATAGCAGAGACAGAGAATGAACTACAAGAAATGATAGACATAATAGTAAAAGAAAGCAACAAGAAAGGTCTCAGTCTGAATAGTAAGAAAACAGAAGTAACGGTTATATCGAAGAAACATTCACCACCATCATGCAGCATACAAATAAACGAGACAAATCTGAAACAAGTGCAACGTTTCAAATACTTGGGCACACTAATAACATCAGATGGGAGATGCACCACAGAAATCAAAAGCAGAATAGCTCAGGCCAAAATGGCATTTCAGAAAATGAAAAATAAAATATCTTATGCAACAAATCTGTGTCAATAAAAATGAGAAAGAGAGGTCATCGGTGCTATATAGAACCAATTCTGACCTATGGAAGCGAATAATGGACAGTAGACAAACAAATGAAAAGACGATTAGAGGCCACAGAGATGGGATTTCTCAGAAGAATGTTGAATGTTCTCTGGACAGCTAAAAAGACCAATGAGGAAGTTCTCAAAGAGGCCAATACAATAAGGGAGCTCTTAAAAAACATCAGAAAGAAGCAATCAACATTTTTCGGGCACATCATGAGAAGAGGAACGTTGGAATGCTTGGTTACAACTGGCAAAATAAAAGGAAAGAGAGATCGCGGGCGACAAAGAGAGAAAATACTGGATAGCTTGGTGTCATGGCATGGAAAACATTCAACAACAGAACTGATACGATGCACTGTAGATAGAAGATTGTGGAAGGATATGATCACCTACGCCAACCGGTATGGCACATGATGATGACTCATGTTCATTGTACAGTGCCCATGATTTGCTTCTATATACATATAACAGACAACAGAACAAACACAAATGACAGCCAACTTCTTATCCATCTAAATGCACCGTCCTACCGCTGCTGTTGACGATTCTAAAGCTGTTCCTGGCATGTACGAACTCAATGCTGTTCCTGGCATGTACGAGCTCAATGCTGTTCCTGGCATGTACGATCTCAATGCTGTTCCTGACATGTACGAGCTCAATGCTGTTCCTGGCATGTACGATCTCAATGCTGTTCCTGGCATGTACGATCTCAATGCTGTTCCTGGCATGTACGAGCTCAATGATGTTCCTGACATGTACGAGCTCAATGCTGTTCCTGGCATGTACGAGCTCAATGCTGTTCCTGACATGTACGAGCTCAATGCTGTTTCTGGCATGTACGAGCTCAATGATGTTCCTGGCATGTACGAGCTCAATGCTGTTCCTGACATGTACGAGCTCAATGTTGTTCCTGGCATGTACGAGCTCAATGCTGTTCCTGGCATGTACGAGCTCAATGATGTTCCTGGCATGTACGAGCTCAAAGATGTTCCTGGCATGTACGAGCTCAATGATGTTCCTGGCATGTACGAGCTCAAAGATGTTCCTGGCATGTACGAGCTCAATGATGTTCCTGGCATGTACGAGCTCAAAGATGTTCCTGGCATGTACGAGCTCAATGATGTTCCTGGCATGTACGAGCTCAATGCTGTTCCTGGCATGTACGAGCTCAATGCTGTTCCTGGCATGTACGAGCTCAATGATGTTCCTACATGTACGAGCTCAATGCTGTTTTTGGCATGTACGAGCTCAATGCTGTTCCTGGCATGTACGAGTTCAATGCTGTTCTTGCCATGTACGAGCTCAATGCTGTTCCTGGCATGTACGAGCTCAATGCTGTTCCTGGCATGTACGAGCTCAATGCTGTTCCTGGCATGTACGAGCTCAATGCTGTTCCTGGCATGTACGAGCTCAATGTTGTTCCTGGCATGTACGAGTTCAATGCTGTCTCGTACTTCAAACTTAATTCGTTTCAGAAGACCTCTCGAACTCTGCATGGTTCCAAGTCCGAAAGAGTTTTTCTTATATGGAATAATGTAACATGAATTAATTCGTTCCCAAAATCTGAACAAAACCCATTTCGACAAACTGAAACAGCGAACAACATAATTTTGGATAAAAGAAAGCACAATTGGGTGCCTTAGATGTTTAATTAATACATAAAAACAGTAAATATAAATATTCTGTATAGTGAGATAAAGCAGAATGGCTCAGGCAAAAGCAGCTTTCCAAAAAATGAGGAAGATACTATGCAATCCATTTTTGACAAGAGAAACAAGTAAAAGAGTTCTTAAATGTTATGTAGAGCCAGTCTTAAAATATGGATGTGAATCATGGACAATAGGACAACAGGTAAGAAAATCACTGGAGTCTGTAGAAATGTGGTTTTACATAAGAATGTTGAGAATACCATGGACAGCTAAGAAGAGTAATGAAAATGTTCTGAAAGAGGTCAAAGCAAAAAGAGAGCTAATTTCCAATATTAGGAAGAGACAATCATCATTTTTTGGCCATGTAATGAGAAGAGAACAACTGGAATATATTGTAACAACTGGGAAAATTGAGGGACGAAGAGATAGAGGGAAGCAAAGAGAAAAAATACCAGACAGCTTAAGAGAATGGCTTGGACAGAAGGTCAACAACAGAAATGATAAATAACTGTCGAGATCGAAAGTTGTGGAGAGACATGATCACCTACAACAGCAGGCCCGGTACATGATGATGATTAGTGAGATAAAAATATCATTTACCTGAGTAACGATGTCCCTTAAGGCTGGTGACGCACTTCGTTTCATCTTCCAGAGTTATCTTGCTATGATAGTTTTATTAGATGATAGGAAAATGTTTCACTAGACGATTCGAGATCAAAAGGAAAATTAACTTTCTCTATAATATCAGATTTTGGAAATGGGTGGTAGTTACTTTGAAAAATAGCGGCCTGCAACAGAAAGTGTCCATCGGACGTTTGTTGTTTAATGCTCCTGTGGAATTCGAAAGCAGAAGCATCGTTCGAAATCCTAATCAAAGTTATCTGGAATTGAGCGTTGGAACAATGAAACGTTTGAAGTTAGAGTCGTTCAAAGTACGAGGCAGCACTGTATTTCCACGCCGTGTAACCTTTATAAATTAAATTAATAAAATGTTCCTTAGATAATAATTGATACTGAAAATTGGGCTTACCACATCAAGTTTGGTAACCATGCTCAGAGCAGAAAATTAATTCCGAACTCAATTCTTAACAGACACCTGTAGCCATGAACTGACTGACCCGCTAGCAGCGGTTCTCAAGTTCTAAAGAATATGACCACACTTTCTGAAATCGTCACTGAACAGGTCAGAGACGACCGCGACAGTGCGAAGACACGCTAGGACTTCTCATCGCAGACAATATCAATTATTATTTAGGTGCCATCATTAATCCAATAAATTGTTTCTTTGGGATGGCTGCAAACGTGTTGTCCATAGCAACCTGGGCCACTTCAACAGGGAGATACCTCACAGGGCAGGTAAGATAACTGGTGACGATGTTTCTTTCTGTAGGGGAATTATTGTTGATCTCACAGGCCAGGTAAGATAACTGGTGACGATGTTTCTTTCTGTAGGGGAATTATTGTTGATCTCACAGGCCAGGTAAGATAACTGGTGACGATGTTTCTTTCTGTAGGGGAATTATTGTTGATCTCACAGGGCAGGTAAGATAACTGGTGACGATGTTTCTTTCTGTAGGGGAATTATTGTTGATCTCACAGGCCAGGTAAGATAACTGGTGACGATGTTTCTTTCTGTAGGGGAATTATTGTTGATCTCACAGGGCAGGTAAGATAACTGGTGACGATGTTTCTTTCTGTAGGGGAATTATTGTTGATCTCACAGGGCAGGTAAGATAACTGGTGACGATGTTTCTTTCTGTAGGGGAATTATTGTTGATCTCACAGGCCAGGTAAGATAACTGGTGACGATGTTTCTTTCTGTAGGGGAATTATTGTTGATCTCTCAGGCCAGGTAAGATAACTGGTGACGATGTTTCTTTCTGTAAAGGAATTATTGTTGATCTCACAGGGCAGGTAAGATAACTGGCGACGATGTTTCTTTCTGTAGGGGAATTATTGTTGATCTCACAGGCCAGGTAAGATAACTGGTGACAATGATTCTTTCTGTAGGGGAATTATTGTTGATCTCACAGGGCAGGTAAGATAACTGGTGACAATGATTCTTTCTGTAGGGGAATTATTTTGGTGATCTCATAGGGCAGGTAAGATAACTGGTGACAATGATTCTTTCTGTAGGGGAAATATTTTGGTGATCTCACAGGGCAAGTAAGGTAACTGGTGACAATGATTCTTTCTGTAGGGGAATTATTGTTGATCTCACAGGGCAGGTAAGATAACTGGTGACAATGATTCTTTCTGTAGGGGAATTATTTTGGTGATCTCATAGGGCAGGTAAGATAACTGGTGACAATGATTCTTTCTGTAGGGGAATTATTGTTGATCTCACAGAGCAGGTAAGATAACTGGTGACACTGATTCTTTCTGTAGGGGAATTATTGTTTACATCGTCGTCAAGATTTTAAAATGACCACATCTTTATAGAGAACATTTTGATTATTTTAATGTCAAAAATTAAATAACTGGTTGCAGTTACCAAACGAATACATTTATCAAAGAATAAAAGCCATTGGCGTTTGGGAACATTTCGTAGCTGCCATATTAGCTTTTTGAGTGACTCGATGAGTGACTCGATGACTGACTCGATGACTGACTCGATGAGTAACTCGGGGAATGGCTCAGCAAAATCGAAGGAAGCTGAGCTCTCTGGTCTGGTGAGGATCTGTTTCATCTTCGTTCCTGGACACTCCGGCGTGAGAGGAAAAAGATAGACAGATTTAGTATGAAACAAAACAGCTGTGTCCAACATATAAGACTTCAACAAGATAGACAGACTTTAGAATGAAAAAAACAGCTGTGTCCAACATATAAGACTTCAACAAGATAGACAGACTTTAGAATGAAAAAAAACAGCTGTGTCCAACATATAAGACTTCAGCAAGATAGACAGACTTTAGAATGAAAAAACAGCTGTGTCCAACATATAAGACTTCAACAAGATAGACAGACTTCAGCAAGATAGACAGATGTTGGCACTAGTTTGATTTCCTTCCTCCAACCCATCTTGTTGAACCGTAGATTCTATCTCAGGTAATAGGGAAAGTTGTGAGGGGAGTGCTCTATCTATGGTGGCTCCAGCGGACAGCCAAAAGTTGTGAGGGGAGTGCTCTATCTATGGTGGCTCCAGCGGACAGCCAAAAGTTGTGAGGGGAGTGCTCTATCTATGGTGGCTCCAGCGGACAGCCAAAAGTTGTGAGGGGAGTGCTCTATCTATGGTGGCTCCAGCGGACAGCCAAAAGTTGTGAGGGGAGTGCTCTATCTATGGTGGCTCCAGCGGACGGCCAAAAGTTGTGAGGGGCGTGCTCTGTCTGTGGTGGCTCCAGCGGACGGCCAAAAGTTGTGAGGGACATGCTCTGTCTGTGATGGCTCCAGCGGAGGGCCAAAAGTTGTAAGGGGCGTGCACTGTCTGTGGTGGCTCCAGCGGACGGCCAAAAGTTGTGAGGGACATGCTCTGTCTATGGTGGCTCCAGCGGAGGGCCAAAAGTTGTGAGGGGAGTGCTCTGTCTATGGTGGTTCCAGCGGAGGGCCAAAAGTTGTGAGGGGAGTGCTCTGTCTATGGTGGTTCCAGCGGACGGCCAAAAGTTGTGAGGGACATGCTCTGTCTGTGGTGGCTCCAGCGGACGGCCAAAAGCAGCTTTCATGCAGAAGGAGAGTTGCAGAAACCGTCAGCATGAAAACCCTTTGCCGTCCACTAAGATAAATTGAGCATCAACAGGTTTATCTTCGTGACAGTCCTTCCTATCTATCTACAAATATCGATATTAACAAATCTAACATACCTTTCCAAACATCTACAAATATCGATATTAACAAATCTAACATACCTTTCCAAACATCTACAAATATCGATATTGACAAATCTAACACACCTTTCCAAACATCTACAAATATCGATATTGACAAATCTAACATACCTTTCCAAACATCTACAAATATCGATATTAACAAATCTAACATACCTTTCCAAACATCTACAAATATCAATATTAACAAATCTAACATACCTTTCCAAATGTCTACAAATATCAATATTAACTAATATACCTTTCCAAACATCTACAAATATCAATATTAACTAACATACCTTTCCAAGCATCTACAAATATCAATATTAACTAACATACCTTTCCAAACGTCTACAAATATCAATTTTAATAAATCCAATCAAATAATTTTAAAAAATGTAGAAAAAAAATGTCTAGTAATTCTTGTCACACATCTAAAAACATATTTTTTGAGTTTTGTAAATTGTCCCAAACTTCTACAAACATCAACTCTCATCACGCACTTGCAAACATCAAACACGTTTAGTAATGGTTAACAAACATATACAAACATCAATTTTAGCACGCCTTACAACACTTGTTTACATCTCTACAAATATTACAAGGTCTAGCAATTCGTATCACATTTCTACAAACATTACAAGGTCTAGCAATTCGTATCACATTTCTACAAATATTACAAGGTCTAGCAATTCGTATCACACTTCTACAAACATTACAAGGTCTAGCAATTCGTATCACATTTCTACAAACATTACAAGGTCTAGCAATTCGTATCACATTTCTACAAACATTACAAGGTCTAGCAATTCGTATTACATTTCTACAAACATTACAAGGTCTAGCAATTCGTATTACATTTCTACAAACATTACAAGGTCTAGCAATATTTTTCATCACATCTCAACACTCATCAGTAACTATCTCATTGCTCCACTCAGACTGTTGCTAATTTCGCTTTTCTGTTGGTGTTTGTATCCATGGAACCGATCCATTACTGGTCCCCGGAAGTGAAACACTCTCCCACCCACGAAGAATTGTTCTCCTCTTTCGGTTATCCCATCTACTACTTGCCCATGAAGTGCTGCGTGTGGTTAACGTCATAGTGAACGAATGGCAGTGATCAACGACAGATCGTTGTCCAATCAGCGAACGAGTATTAGGATTAAACAAGATGGTGGCGCTGTGGACACTTTATTTGATTTTTGTAGATGTTTCCTGGGGGGCGTCATGTATTATTTAATAGTGAATGCTGGGATAGACTATGCTGCGATCCTGGACATAGCGAATGACTGGGACATGGCTGTCGATCTCCCAGGGCGAGGGTAGTACACAGAGTGCATCAAGTAATCTAAAGTACGTCCGGACATTGCACTTTACACATCAGATATGACCCACGCCACATCTTTATAGGGCTCACAGGACCATTTGAAAATCCAGAATAGAAACAGCATATATTTAAACTAGTCAAATACAAGGGTCTCGTCACCGAGCTGAGACAGCAGGGGTTCGAGTGTTCGCTGGGGAAATTAGTGCCAGAGGACTCACGACCTCATCACTGTACGACCTATTAAAGAGGCTAGGAATTAAGAGGGGAAAGCGAACAAGAAAAATTAAGGCTACTGCTGAATCAGCCGAAAGGGCATCTTTTTGGTTCTGACGAAACCGAGATATATCAACAATCCCAGAATAATCTGATGTTAGACGATTGGGCGACTAACTTGCACATCGACCACTCCAGACTCTCACGTAAGTCAACAGCGACAGTTTAATCCTGGAGTATCCGAGGCGTGGACGATGAGCGATAAGAAATCACATCATCGACTGTAGGTGAGCTACACCGGACGTTTGCATTACCGACAGTTACAAGAAAGGATGTTCCCCAGCCCTAAGGATTGATCTTTGTTTTTTTTTAATGCAAAAAGTAAAACCAAAAAATAAACAAAAGAATGGGAATGGTAAAAAACAATTTTAACAACATCAAATGTATACTCACGTCAAAGCAAATAACAGCAAAACTAAAACTACTAGTTGCAATATGTTATAGTTAATCAACACTCCTGTATGGTACAGTAACATGGATGCTAAATAAATAAATTAGTGCAGAAAACTGAAACATTTGAAATGTGGATCTATATGAAAATATGCAGAATTGGGTGCAAGGAAAAGAAAACAAACAAGGAAGTTCTGAATAAGCTGAATATGAAAAAACAGAAACTACTTAACACAATTTAAAATTAAAAAAAAAAAACGGAAATTTGGTGGACATGTGAAGAGACACACTATCTTACTGAAAGTCAACTTGGGAAGGAAGGTGCAAGGTAGACGAGGCAGACCAAGACTAAAGTAGAGTCATAGCATCAAAAGGTGAACCTATGACAACGTGCAGCATCACGTTCGAGAGAGAGAGAGAGAGAGAGAGAGAGAGAGAGAGAGAGAGAGAGAGTAAAACGACGCTCCATGGTAGACAACCTTCGATGAGGAGACGACATCCAATGAAAAGAAAACCAGGACCTGGATCTTCGTCTAGTAATACTAATTCTTTGTCTTGTAAGACATTACTTGTCTTGTAAGACATTGGATATGAATGCCTGACTTCAGAATGTCTGTTTACAGAACAACACCTGTTTTGATCGGTAGCTTTACGTGCGCAGGTTTATATGAAGGATCGATCCTTTAGCTTCTTGACACTGTAAATGAGGTAGGCCCTGTAGAGTTTACATTCAGTCTTCATGTCACCTTTACAGTAATCTTTGGAAACACACTCTAAAGCTCCAACTCAATCAAGAAGCAGATTCATAGAAGAAGAGAATAAGCGGGGACAGAAAAGATCAACAAATAACATTTCCTGGGGGCGCTGCAAAATCCATAGTCAATGATGACTGATGGAGACTTCAACTACTCTGTCCCCTAAAATTGTATTTGTCGTGTTTGAATTGTGTCCAATATTTCTTGTTTATATTTCCAGCTGTTTCAGATCTTCATTGTCTCCTTCTTTGTCCTCGACATGTTCCCATTCTTTTATCAAAGGAAAAATAAAACGTTTCAATGGCGTCATTTTACTTTTCTGTTCACTTAATAAGGTCCGTGTTTCTGTTCTCTTAATAAGGTCCGTGTTTCTGTTCACTTAATAAGGTCCGTGTTTCTGTTCACTTAATAAGGTCCGTGTTTCTGTTCACTTAATAAGGTCCGTGTTTCTGTTCACTTAATAAGGTCCGTGTTTCTGTTCTCTTAATAAGGTCCGTGTTTCTGTTCTCTTAATAAGGTCCGTGTTTCTGTTCACTTAATAAGGTCCGTGTTTCTGTTCACTTAATAAGGTCCGTGTTTCTGTTCTATACATCAGTGTTCTGTAATTTTAACCGAGACTTTGTTTCTCAGCCGGAACCGTCCTGAACGCGTTTATGTTAACTTTTAGAACTTTAAGTGTCTTAAGACGCATATTTTATAAATTGGGGGGGGGGGGGTTGGTCTGTAGGCAAGTCGCTAGTCTCGAGACAGAGACGTTGTGAGCTCAAATCCTGGCTGCACCAGTTAGGGTTTTTATTTGTGATTTCTCTCTGCGGCAAGCACCCCTGGTCTCAGCTGCGAGGTCCAGCTTGAAACGTCTATTACTCATCGACGGAAAAAAATATGAGTACTTCTGAAGATGGAATTATCTGTCTGTGTGGCGAGGGACCCCTGTGCACACGGCTGCAACACACAAAGTTCAGTTGCTGGTCTCTACGGACTTCGTCGCAGATGAAAGCTGGCAAAACAATAAAATAAAGATGTGTGTGTGTATATATAAATCTTATAAACACACATCTCACACACACACACACACACACACACACACACACACACACACACACACACACACACACACACATACATAATAATAAATAACTTAAAACTAGAATTCGCTCATGCCCTGTCGAGCCCCGAAAAGGAAGTTAAGATTTGTGACGCTGTTTCCTACAGGTCAGTTCTTAAGAGGCGACTATGGAGCGGTGGGCGTTGGACTGGCTCTCCTGTACTGTACACACTCCATACTTTGAAAATTGCTTGTATATTGAGCATCTTATAAGCTCTTTGTCTACAACGGGAATGCTCTGCATGCAGCAACTACAAAGGGAATGCTCTGCATGCAGCAACTACAAAGGGAATGCTCTGCATGCAGCACCTACAAAGGGAATGCTCTGCATACAGCACCTACTATATGCTTGATAGAAGTGAACCAGAAATACACATCTCCTTAGATTTTGATTTGGCTTCCACAATTGGTGTGTTTAGTTTGAAGTTCGACGAATAATTCCTACAGGGACTTTCTCCCATTGCTGTTTATTCGGTAACATTTATAATCGCATACACGATCTTTCCATTACAGGGCAACATTTATAATCTCATACAAGATCTTTCCATTACACGGTAACATTTATAATCTCCTACAAGATCTTTCCATTACATGGTAACATTTATAATCTCCTACAAGATCTTTCCATTACATGGTAACATTTATAATCTCATACAAGATCTTTCCATTACAAGGCACATTTATATCCCACACAAGAAGTTTTCATTACTGGGTAACATTTATATCTCATACAAGATGTTTCCATTACAGGGTAACATTTATAATCTCTTAAAGTTCTTTACAATACTGGATAACATTAACAATATCCTACATATCTTTCCATTACAGGGCAACATTTATAATCTCTTACACGATCTTAGCATTGCTGTGTAACATTTATAATCTGGGTAACGTTTATATCTCATACAAGACGTTTCCATTAATGTTATCACATTAAAAATCTCCCAAAAGATCTTTTCATTACTGGGTAACAACATGTATATATCATACAAGATGTTTCCATTACTGGGCAACATTTATATCTCATACAAGATGTTTCCATTACTGGGCAACATTTATATCTCATACAAGATGTTTTCATTACTGGATAAAATTTATACTCTCCTACAAGATCTTTACATTAATTGACAACATTTATAATCTCCTACAAGATGTTTCCATTACTGGGCAGCATTTATAATCTCTTACAAGATCTTTACATTAGTGGGTAACATTTATAATCTCTTACAAGATCTTTACATTACTGGGTAACATTTATAATCTCTTACAAGATCTTTACAATAATTAACAACATTTATAATCTCCTACAAGATATTTAAAATTATTAGGTAACATTTATATCTCATACAAGATGTTTCCATTACTGGATAACATTTGTATCTCATACAAGATGTTTCCATTACTGGATAACATTTATATCTCATACAAGTCATTTCCATTACTTGGTAACATTTATATCTCATTCTCTCATACAAGATGTTTCCATTACTGGGTGACATTTATATTCTCATACAAGAATTTATCGACACTGGTATGATTTATAATTTGTTAAAAGAACTTTCCCCATTGCAGTGTGATGAAATAATTATTGTTTCTCACCAGAATTTTCTAACACAGTTCAGTTGACCGTAATAAACACAGATCTTTCCGAATGTACCAGTACATAGCTTTGACGACTGTACCAGTACATAGCTTTGACGACTGTACCAGTACATGGCTTTGACGACTGTACCGACAACTATATGGCGGCACAACGGACACATATCTATTTAAAAAGTACAGGAAAATAGTGATGATCACTAAGGCAACACAGATATATTTTAGCAGTACCTACCAGTACAGAAATGTTATTGACTACAATACCAGCACTTATCTCTTTCGAAAGTACAAACACAAGTCTCTCGTTACAGTACCAATAGAGAAATATGGCTGGAATACCTAGACAGATCTATCAATACAAGACCTACACAGATCTATCGGTACAAGACCTACACAGATCTATCGATACAAGACCTACACAGATCTATCGGTACAAGACCTACACAGATCTATCGGTACAAGACCTACACAGATCTATAGATACAAGACCTACACAGATCTATCGATACAAGACCTACACAGATCTATCGGTACAAGACCTACACAGATCTATCGGTACAAGACCTACACAGATCTATCGATACAAGACCTACACAGATCTATCGATACAAGACCTACACAGATCTATCGATACAAGACCTACACAGATCTATCGATACAAGACCTACACAGATCTATCAATACAAGACCTACACAGATCTATCGGTACAAGACCTACACAGATCTATCGATACAAGACCTACACAGATCTATAGATACAAGACCTACACAGATCTATAGATACAAGACCTACACAGATCTATCGATACAAGACCTACACAGATCCATCGCTACAAAATCTACACAAATCTATCGCTACAATGCCTACACAGATCTATCGCTACAATGCCTACGCAAATCTATCGCTACAATGTCTACACAAATCTATTGCTACAATGACCTACACAGATCTATTGCTACAATGCCTACTCAGATCTATCGCTACAATGCCTACACAGATATATCGCTATAATGCCTACTCAGATCTATCGCTACAAAATCTACACAAATCTATCGCTACAATTCCTACACAGATCTATTGCTACAATGCCTATATAGATCTATCGCTACAATGCCTACACAGATCTATTGGTACAATGCCTATATAGATCTATCGCTACAATGCCTACACAGATCTATTGCTACAATGCCTATATAGATCTATCACTACAATGCCTACACAGATCTATTGCTACAATGCCTATATAGATCTATCGCTACAATGCCTACACAGATCTATTGCTACAATGCCTACACAGATCTATTGCTACAATGCCTACACAGATCTATCGCTAGAATGCCTACACAGATCTATTGGTACAATGCCTATATAGATCTATCACTACAATGCCTACACAGATCTATCGCTACAATACCTACACAGATCTATCACTACAATACCTACACAGATCTATCACTACAATACCTACACAGATCTATCGCTACAATACCTACACAGATCTATCGCTACAATACCTACACAGATGTATCGCTACAATACCTACACAGATCTATCGCTACAATACCTACACAGATCTATCGCTACAATGCCTACACAGATCTATTGGTACAATGCCTATATAGATCTATCACTACAATACCTACACAGATGTATCGCTACAATACCTACACAGATCTATCGCTACAATACCTACACAGATCTATCGCTACAATGCCTACACAGATCTCTCGTGACAGAACCTACAAATATCTTTTTGCTTCATTACCATTGTTTGCGACAGTGCTGAAATAGACATAATGACTACAATGCTAGTGCATAACTATTTCGACAAAATAAACAATTGTGCACCAAACACCAATCTCTCGCTACTGTACCAACACAATCTCTTGCTACTGTACCAACACAATCTCTCGCTACTGTACCAACTCAAACTCTTGCTACTGTACCAACACAATCTCTTACTACTGTATCAACACAATCTCTCGCTACTGTACCAACACAATCTCTCACTACTGTACCAACACAATCTCTCACTAGTGTACCAACACAATCTCTCGCTACTGTACCAACACAATCTCTCGCTACTGTACCAACACAAACTCTAACTACTGTACCAACACAATCTCTCACTACTGTACCAACGCAATCTCTCACTACTGTACCAACTCAATATCTCACTACTGTACCAACACAATCTCTCGCTACTGTACCAACACAATCTCTAACTACTGTACCAACACAATCTCCCACTACTGTACCAACACAATCTCTCACTACTGTACCAACACAATCTCTCGCTACTGTACCAACACAATCTCTCGCTACTGTACCAAAACAATCTCTCGCTACTGTACCAACACAATCTCTCACTACCGTACCAACACAATCTCTCGCTACTGTACCAACACAATCTCTCGCTACTGTACCAAAACAATCTCTCCCTACTGTACCAACACAATCTCTCACTACTGTACCAACACAATCTCTCACTACCGTACCAACACAATCACTGGCTACTGTACCAACACAATCTCTCGCTACTGTACCAACACAATCTCTCGCTACTATACCAACGCAATCTCTCACTACTGTACCAACGCAATCTCTCACTACTGTACCAACGCAATCTCTCACTACTGTACCAACGCAATCTCTCACTACTGTACCAACGCAATCTCTCACTACTGTACCAACACAGATTTCTCACTACTGTATCAACACAATCTCTAACTACTGTACCAACACAATCTCTAACTACTGTACCAACACAATCTCTCACTACTGTATCAACACAATCTCTAACTACTGTACCAGCACAAATCCCCCACTACTGTAACAACACAATCTCTCGCTACTGTACCAACACAATCTCTAACTACTGTACCAGCACAAATCCCCCACTACTGTACCAACACAATCTCTAACTACTGTACCAGCACAAATCCCCCACTACTGTAACAACATAATCTCTCGCTACTGTACCAACACAATCTCTAACTACTGTACCAGCACAAATCCCCCACTACTGTATCAACACAATCTCTCGCTACTGTACCAACACAATCTCTAACTACTGTACCAGCACAAATCCCCCACTACTGTAACAACACAATCTCTCACTACTGTACCAACACAATCTCTCACCACTGTATCAACACAATCTCTCGCTACTGTACCATCACAAATCTCTCACTATTATACCAACACAATCTCTAACTACTGTACCAGCACAAATCGCTCACTACTGTACTAACACAATCTGTAACTACTGTACCAGCACATATCCCCCACTACTGTGCCAACGTAGATCTCCCACTACTGTACCAACACAATCTCTCGCTACTGTACCATCACAAATCTCTCACTACTGTACTAACACAATCTGTAACTACTGTACCAGCACATATCCCCCACTACTGTACCAACACAAATCTCTCACTTCTGTACTAACACAATCTGTAACTACTGTACCAGCACATATCCCCACTACTGTGCCAACGTAGATCTCTCACTACTGTACCAACTCCGATCTCTCGCTACTGTACCAACTCCGATCTCTCACTACTGTACCAACTCCGATCTCTCGCGACAGTACAGCACAGATCCTATTATTACAATGCTAGCAGAGACCCTTCATAACAATACCAAGACATTTCTATAGCAGAGATAATATGATTAATCCACGGCTACGTTACTAGCGTTGTCTGCTGCCATCACTGACACAAATGTATGCCTGGAGCGATCTTTAATAATAAACCTGACAAAGCACTTGCCAAGAACGAGAACTGTGAGTGTATAATCTCATATTCTTGAATGAAAGCTCTTGAACTAGGATCTGATGTAATTTCTATTTGTGTGGTACTTGAAATACAAACACTGGCGTGGCAAGCTGCACCAATGGCAGGTGTATCACCAATTTGAACAAATAACCGTTGACATGAGATTCTCCCACAATTTGTGATCAATGCCTAATACTCAACTCTGAATTGCCTTCTCAATCAACACTTGAATGTTACATCCTGAGGCTAATATGTAGCGTAATTTGTTACAAACTGCAGCGTTAATTTCGATAAGTGGTGGTCATATTTGAGTTGTGCCCTCCCAGTGTATTAGTCTGGTGGGGTTTTCATGACAAAAGATGTCTAAACGATGTGTTAATTTTGGTGAAATTGCGTGGATCGAATGTAGTTAAAGCTGATTATGGCTTAATCTAGTTGGGAGAGAGAGAGAGAATGTTTGAAACAGAATACGCTGGCTGCAGATAACAAAATATGTTAGCAGGATTTTAATTAATAAGTTTAAGGTGTTTACAGTCGCCTTTAAACTATATCACAACAATATCTAGCGACATGTAAGCTGTTTGTATATTTGTGAGAAATCACGTGATATTTACTTATTATGACCTAGAGCGTAGGGGAGGCATCATTTCATTGAAAGTTGAAGTTAGACTGACAAGGTCAAGGTTTCTATAGTTGTTTGTTTATGTTACTTCTATCGATGCTAGTTTTATTTATCTGTTCTCCTTCTTCTGTTGCCTCTTTAATGTCGAGAAATATTCGAGTTTCTAATTCTCGTCTAATTCTCGTTGTTCTGAGAGAAAATTCACCAAAATCTGTCGGTTTCGAGACGTTGTCGAAGGCAAACTCAAAAATTGTTTGATGAAGCCATGACAGCTTTTAGAAGTCACAACAAAGTAGTAACACACAGCTTTTAGAAGTCACAACAAAGTAGTAAAACACAGCTTTTAAAATTCACAACAAAGTAGTAACACACAGCTTTTAGAAGTCACAACAAAGTAGTAACACACAGCTTTTAGAAGTCACAGCAACGTAGTAACACACAGCTTTTAGACGTCACAACAACGTAGTAACACACAGCTTTTAGAAGTCACAACAAAGTAGTAACACAGCTTTTAGAAGTCACAACAAAGTAGTAAAACACAGCTTTTAGAATTCACAACAAAGTAGTAACACACAGCTTTTAGAAGTCACAACAAAGTAGTAACACAGCTTTAAGAAGTCACAACAAAGTAGTAACACACAGCTTTTAGAAGTCACAGCAGAGTAGTAACACAGCTTTTAGAAGTCACAGCAAAGTAGTAACACAGCTTTTATAAGTCACAGCAGAGTAGTAACACAGCTTTTAGAAGTCACAGCAGAGTAGTAACACAGCTTTAGAAGTCACAGCAGAGTAGTAACACAGCTTTTAGAAGTCACAGCAGAGTAGTAACACAGCTTTTAGAAGTCACAGCAGAGTAGTAACACAGCTTTTAGAAGTCACAGCAAAGTAGTAACACACAACTTTTAGAAGTCACAAAAAAGTAGTAACACACAACTTTTAGAAGTCACAAAAAAGTAGTAACACACAGCTTTTAGAAGTCACAGCAAAGTAGTAACACAGCTTTTAGAAGTCACAGCAAAGTAGTAACACAGCTTTTAGAAGTCACAACAAAGTAGTAACACACAGCTTTTAGAAGTCACAACAAAGTAGTAACACACAGCTTTTAGAAGTCACAGCAAAGTAGTAACACACAGCTTTTAGAAGTCACAACAAAGTAGTAACACACAGCTTTTAGAAGTCACAACAAAGTAGTAACACAGCTTTTAGAAGTCACAGCAAAGTAGTAACACACAGCTTTTAGAAGTCACAACAAAGTAGTAACACAGCTTTTAGAAGTCACAACAAAGTAGTAACACACGTCTTTTAGAAGTCACAACAAAGTAGTAACACACGTCATTTAGAAGTCTCAACAAAATAGAAATTATTGCCATTTAGAAGTCTCAACAAAATAGAAATTATTGTCATTTAGAAGTCTCAACAACATAGATATTATTGTCATTTAGAAGTCTCAACAAAATATAAATTATTGTCTTTTAGAAGTCTCAACAAACTAGAAATGAATGCTATTTAGAAGTCTCAACAATATAGAAACGTTTGTCATTTAGAAGTCTCAACAAAATAGAAACAATTGTCATTTAGAAGTCCCAACAATATAGAAACGATTGTTAATTAGAAGTCTCAACAAATTTTAAAAAAAATGTCATTTAGAAGTCTCAACAAAATAGAAATAATTGTTATTTAGAAGTCTCAACAAAATAGAAATAATTGTTGTTTAGAAGTCTCAACAAAATAAAAATAATTGTCAGTCAGAAGTCTCAACAAAATAGAAAGAATTGTTATTTAGAAGTCTCAACAAAATAGAAATTGGTACAAGATAAAGCCTCTAGCACTGAACATTCGCGTCTATAACGGTAGCCAATCACTAGACGTGGGGGGTGTGGCTATGGTGACCCTGTTCAACCATGCTCGTTGTGCCTGTTGGTGATTGGGTAAGCAACTTAACAGAGTAGACAGGATGTTGTGCAGCTGGCCCGATGAAGAAGTATGATCTGACCTATATCAAGAGGACAACCATATTTTTCGTATCTTTATTGTGAGGAGCTATACTGTTCATGGAATCAGTACCGCTGTAGTCGCGAATCCCCATATCCGCTCCACTCATCGTCACTGCCCCCACCAATGCGTGTAGGCTGAATTCTGTTGACAAGGTCGACAAGCGTGCAGCCCTTATCGGTGCTTAGGCGACGATTTCAGACGACTTCCGTAGAATAGAGAGCACCGTCACTTCTTGACTTTAGTTTCCTCGAAAACACACATTTAAAACACACATTTAAAACACACATTTAAAACACACATTTAAAACACACATTTAAAACACACATTTAAAACAAACATTTAAAACAAAAATTAAAAACTAACATTTAGAACAAACATTTAAACAAACAAAGCAACGGAAACAGCTTAAGAGATTACGTTATACTCAGCAAAAAGAAAGCTACATGCAGCCATTTTGCTTGTGCTTTGTCGATTGTCGTTAGCAAGGTCGACCTCCATTGCATAGATGGAACACACTGTGAGAACCGTAAAAAAATGAATAGAGAAGAGATAGAGGAAAACAGAGAGAAAGATCAGTTTAAGTTTAAATCGCTTCATTAAGCAGGTAGTCAACAGGTTTGATAAACAACTGCAGATATATATACCCACGTCAGGAGGATTGTTACGTGATAACGATGGAGAAGTTTTTCTCCGAATGCCCGGCTGTCAACAACGCCTTCTTAAAGCCCTTTCAATTGTGGACGATAAGTAAATAATAACGCGCCCTTCCTTGGCACATGAGCTGACACAAAGATACATGTGATAGTTTTCTTCTTATTCTTCTCATCATGCTTCTTCTTCGTCTTATTATTATTATTATTATATCTCTCTCTTGGTTCTTCTTTTTGCTCTCATTTGGCTTCCCCAGTGTGTGTCCTTTCCATCGCCATTGTGTTCGTCACATCTCTTCGTTTATTTGCCATTGACTGGTGCTTTCCCATAAAACGTAAAGTACCCCCGTCACGCCAAGTGGCGTATAGGGAATATGGTGTTAGTGACCCTATATTTTACAGACTTGCAGCACATGATTTTTGGGGTAATGTGGTCGGTATTACGCCCGTGCCGCTTTACTTTCCCAGAAAAAAATCCGGTACCAATTTAAGGCTGAGTAAACCCGGAAGCCGTCGGTTGGGATCGAACCCTACCTCTTATCCTTTGGTGCTTTCCCATAGTTCTAAGTTAATGATTTTGTCCTGCCATGTCCATCCTTTTATTCTGAGCAAGAATCCATTAATGAAGGTCGAATATCTTCATAGTTGTGTTGTGATGTGATGTTAATTGTTATTAATTATTATCATTTAAAATTATTATTAATTGTATTAATTAGTGATTGACAGCACTTGGTTTTTACAGATCTTGAAAAATCGCAGAATTTGTAAACAGCCCCAGAGACAACGACGCATCTACGAAATGAGTGCAATGACAAACAACATCAGTCAAGACCTGGCTCGTCTACTGACAGCGATGTCAGAGTCCATCATGAATGACGTCACAGATGCTCAAGTCGTAAACACCCAGGCCAGGGCTGTTCATGATGGAGTCGAGGCTACTTCCGGTCAAGTCGTGGCAGACTTTCTCAATTTTTTCCTGATTGGAATCCTTGGTCCCATTGTCTGTTTCATCGGTTTAGTGGGTAACTTTCTGTCCATCGCCACGTGGGTTCGCCCAGGAATGCGAGGGTCTACTGGCTTGTATCTGTCTGGGCAGGTATATGGTATATAGTATATGGTATATGGTATATAGTATATGGTACATTACATCTTAATCTAGGTTTAAATTTATCAAAAGTGTTACGGTTGTAGTTTAGTCGACAGGCAATACTCATTGCACACGACCAAGTCAATAAGTGATCACATCTCCAAATGATATCCCTCAAGGTGTAGCGACTAACGACACAGGTATCGTGTTGGTTGACAAGTCTTCATTGAGGTAAGGTAAGGTAAGGTAAGGTAAGGTGAGGTAGGGTAAGGTGAGGTAAGGTAAGGTAAGGTAAGGTAAGGTAAGGTAAGGTAAGGTAAGGTAAGGTAAGGTGAGGTGAGGTAAGGTAAGGTGAGGTAAGGTAAGGTGAGATAAGGTAAGGTAAAGTAAGGTAAGGTAAGGTAAGGTGAGGTAAGGTAAGGTGAGGTAAGGTAAGGTGAGATAAGGTAAGGTAAGGTAAAGTAAGGTAAGGTAAGGTAAGGTAAGGTAAGGTAAAGTAAGGTAAGGTAAGGTAAGGTAAGGTAAGGTAAGGTGAGGTAAGGTAAGGTAAGGTAAAGTAAGGTAAGGTAAGGTAAGGTAAGGTAAGGTGAGGTAAGGTAAGGTGAGGTAAGGTAAGGTAAGGTAAAGTAAGGTAAGGTAAGGTAGGTAAGGTAAGGTAAGGTGAGGTAAGGTAAGGTAAGGTAGGTAAGTAAGGTAAGTAAGGTAAGGTAAGGTAAGGTAAGGTAAGGTAAAGTAAGGTAAGGTAAGGTAAGGTAAGGTAAGGTAAGGTGAGGTAAGGTAAGGTAAGGTAAAGTAAAGTAAGGTAAGGTAAGGTAAGGTGAGGTAAGGTAAGGTAAGTAAAGTAAGGTAAGGTAAGTAAGGTAAGGTAAGGTAAGGTAAGGTAAGGTAAGGTAAGGTAAGGTGAGGTAAGGTAAGGTAAAGGTAAAGGTAAGGTGAGATAAGGTAAGGTAAAGTAAGGTAAGGTAAGGTAAGGTAAAGGTAAGGTGAGATAAGGTAAGGTAAAGTAAGGTAAGGTAAGGTAAGGTAAGGTAAGGTAAGGTAAGGTGAGGTAAGGTAAGGTAAAGTAAGGTAAGGTAAGGTAAGGTAAGGTAAGGTAAGGTAAGGTAAGGTAAGGTAGGTAAGGTAAGGTAAGGTAAGGTAAGGTAAGGTGAGGTAAGGTAAGGTAAGGTAAGGTAAGGTAAAGTACGAGACTTGAACTGGCGTCTTAGCACGCGAGTTTCCACCCATATGTGCTCGGCCGCCTATCCAGAAATATTCGGAGATTTGTTGATAGTGTCGCTTCAAGTACCGAAACTCACGATGCGATGTGACATTCCACACCTTCCCACGGATAAAATCCTGGTACCCATTTCTGCCAACGGCTGGGTCGACCATGGGGGTATTTTGTTTTTCCAACCACGGGTACAACTCACACTTCTCCCAGCGGGAATCGAACACGGGTTGTCCGAACGTCGGTAGTCCATTCGAGTGGTTTCCCCAACTTGGCTACCAAAGCCCCCAAGTCTTCTTTGACCTCCTGTGTAGCGCCCTCGTCTGACATCTCCCACCTTGACATGATATTCACGCAGTCTGTTCAGGGTTGCGAATTTAGAGTCAATTTTAAGAATTTACGTCCAGCGACATTCATAATGTCAAAACGGCCCATAGCCTTTCTGTACTCAACATCAGCCAAACTGGCAAATATGTCTGCACGTTCATTACCTCTTGCACCAGTGTTCCCTGGCAATGACAAATGAAGCAGACACTTTTTAGAGAATAGACTTTCTAGAGACTCTAACCACAGACAGTTGAGACCTTTGTGAGCACACTCACACATACACACTTACACCCACACATGACTGTAGTTGTGATCTATCTGAGCACACTCACACGTACACTTACATCCATACATAACTGTAGTTGAGACTTTTCTGAGTACACTCACACATACACACTTACACCCACACATGATTGTAGTTGTGATATTTCTGAGTACACTCACACATACACTTACACACACACACGCGCGCACATACACGCATGACTGCATTTGAGATCTATCTGAGCACACTCTCTCTCTCTCTCTCACACACACACACACACACACACACACACACACACACACCACTGCAGTTGTGATCATAATTCACCAGCCTTTTATTTAGTAGCAGTGTTGAGAAACAACTGTTGGTATACTACACTCCATAACATGGCGGCAGTTGAGCAGTTAATGAGCTTGTAATGTGTTGAGAAACTATAGTCACATCAATGTTAAACCACAACGAGGTTGAGTCTAAAAATAGAACATTGTAGAACGCGTAGGCAACAGGTCTACAGAATAATCATACTCTCAGATCACGTTCTAAGAGTTGTTTGGATGACCATTCCAACTAGCCAGTGAACGAGCACTGACCGTGACGTCAGAGATACAGGCAGAATAGAAAGTTGTCAGTCGCCCACGAGCAGCACTAGAAGAGAGCAGTGGCTGAGGCAGCAAAGACCATGTGAAACATTCAGCAGAATGGCTTAGGAGAGCAGTGGCTGAGGCAGCAAAGACCATGTGAAACATTCAGCAGAATGACTTAGGAAAGCAGTGGCTGAGGCATCAAAGACCATGTGAAACATTCAGCAGAATGACTTAGGAAAGCAGTGGCTGAGGCAGCAAAGACCATGTGAAACATTCAGCAGAATGACTTAGGAAAGCAGTGGCTGAGGCAGCAAAGACCATGTGAAACATTCAGCAGAATGGCTTAGGAGAGCAGTGGCTGAGGCAGCAAAGACCATGTGAAACATTCAGCAGAATGGCTTAGGAAAGCAGTGGCTGAGGCAGCAAAGACCATGTGAAACATTCAGCAGAATGACTTAGGAGAGCAGTGGCTGAGGCAGCAAAGACCATGTGAAACATTCAGCAGAATGGCTTAGGAAAGCAGTGGCTGAGGCAGCAAAGACCATGTGAAACATTCAGTAGAATGGCTTAGGAGAGCAGTGGCTGAGGCAGCAAAGACCATGTGAAACATTCAGCAGAATGGCTTAGGAGAGCAGTGGCTGAGGCAGCAAAGACCATGTGAAACAATCAGTAGAATGGCTTAGGAGAGCAGTGGCTGAGGCAGCAAAGACCATGTGAAACAATCAGTAGAATGGCTTAGGAGAGCAGACGCTGAGTCAGCAAAGACCATGTGAAACAATCATCAGAATGGCTTAGGAGAGCAGTGGCTGAGGCAGCAAAGACCATGTGAAACAATCAGTAGAATGGCTTAGGAGAGCAGACGCTGAGTCAGCAAAGACCATGTGAAACATTCAGCAGAATGGCTTAGGAGAGCAGTGGCTGAGGCAGCAAAGACCATGTGAAACAATCAGTAGAATGGCTTAGGAGAGCAGTGGCTGAGGCAGCAAAGACCATGTGAAACAATCAGTAGAATGGCTTAGGAGAGCAGACGCTGAGTCAGCAAAGACCATGTGAAACATTCAGCAGAATGGCTTAGGAGAGCAGTGGCTGAGGCAGCAAAGACCATGTGAAACATTCAGCAGAATGGCTTAGGAGAGCAGTGGCTGGGGCAGCAAAGACCATGTGAAACAATCATCAGAATGGCTTAGGAAAAGAGTGAGAACATATTAGGCTCATAACGAGAACAAAAGTAAAGGAAACACATAATTTTTGAAAGGAAAGAAAGTTACTTTAAAAAGTAGAAACAACAGGCCAGAGATTAGGAAATGGGTAAATCAGATGTTGATCCAAAAGGATCGTGTAAAGTAAAGGTCAAATACGAGACTTAAATCGCGTCTTAGCACGAGAGCTTTTCCCACCCATATGTGCTCACCGACTATCCAGAAGTGTTCGGAGACATCTGGATAGTGTTGCTTCAAGCATAGAAACTCACGATGCGAAGCAGCATTCCTCACCTTCCCAGAGCACTATCCTGGTACCCATTTCTGCCAGCGGCTGGGTCGACCGCGTGGATATTTTTTTTGTTTCCTACCACGAGTAAAACTCAAACTGCTTCCAGAGGGAATCGAACACGGGTAGTCCGAACGTCGGCAGCCCAGTCGGGTGGTTTTTCCAACTTCGCTATAGGTGCTCCCATCGTGTAAGCTATACGGGGTTAAGTGTCCCGTTAGTTAACATAAGGGCAGTGAAGTAAAGTAAAGAGTAAAGAGCCCAGTTACGCTAAGTGCCGTATAGGGAATAAGGTGCTAGTGGCCATAGGGAGAATAAGAGAAGAAGGTGGTCATTGTTGGTCATGTGATGAGAAGAGATAACAAGGTGGTCATATGTTGGCCATGTGATGAGACGAGATAACAAGGTGGTCATATGTTGGCCATGTGATGAGAAGAGACAACAAGAAGGTGGTTATATGTTGGCCATGTGATGAGAAGAGACAACAAGAAGGTGGTCATATGTTGGCTATGTGATGAGAAGAGACAACAAGAAGGTGGTCATATGTTGGCTATGTGATGAGAAGAGACAACAAGAAGGTGGTCATATGTTGGCTATGTGATGAGAAGAGACAACAAGAAGGTGGTCATATGTTGGCTATGTGATGAGAAGAGACAACAAGAAGGTGGTCATATGTTGGCCATGTGATGAGAAGAGACAACAAGAAGGTGGCCATATGTTGGTTATGTGATGAGAAGAGACAACAAGAAGGTGGTCATATGTTGGCCATGTGATGAGAAGAGACAACAAGAAGGTGGTCATATGTTGGCCATGTGATGAGAAGAGACAACAAGAAGGTGGTCATATGTTGGCCATGTGATGAGAAGAGACAACAAGAAGGTGGTCATATGTTGGCCATGTGATGAGAAGAGACAACAAGAAGGTAGTCATATGTTGGTTATGTGATGAGAAGAGACAACAAGAAGGTGGTCATATGTTGGCCATGTGATGAGAAGAGACAACAAGAAGGTGGTCATATGTTGGCCATGTGATGAGAAGACAACAAGAAGGTAGTCATATGTTGGCCATGTGATGAGAAGAGACAACAAGAAGGTGGTCATATGTTGGCCATGTGATGAGAAGACAACAAGAAGGTGGTCATATGTTGGCCATGTGATGAGAAGAGACAACAAGAAGGTGGTCATATGTTGGCCATGTGATGAGAAGACAACAAGAAGGTAGTCATATGTTGGCCATGTGATGAGAAGACAACAAGAAGGTAGTCATATGTTGGCCATGTGATGAGAAGAGACAACAAGAAGGTGGTCATATGTTGGCCATGTGATGAGAAGAGACAACAAGAAGGTGGTCATATGTTGGCCATGTGATGAGAAGAGACAACAAGAAGGTGGTCATATGTTGGTTATGTGATGAGAAGACAACAAGAAGGTAGTCATATGTTGGCCATAGTAGTATACAAGGGTATAACTAAGCCGTATTTAGGCGCTAAATTAACAAAGATATATAGTAGGCGCGCGGCGCGCCTAATGTACTGTAGGCGCAGGGGGAGTTAACCGTGACCGCTGGTCCCAGTGACCCCGGAAGTGACCTGTTTATGTCTGGTGTATGCTGACTTTGGAGTTCTTTATGTACTTGATCGTTAGTGATAGGTTAGTAGATTATACAACATCAATGAAAAACAATCAATATAAAACAGAAGACAAAGATATATTTTATTCTTTTATTATCTCAATAGGTGTATAACATACAGTGGATATTATATAACATGACAAAAATAGTTAGTACATGGCGTAAATATATAGTACAAGGATAACATTTATTTATAGCTAGGTAGTTGGGCGGCTGCTTAGATTTGTGTCATCGATGAATCATAATGGGTGATACTGTTAGAGATTCCTGGTTAGGCTAAGCTGGTAGTGTAAAGAGTTAAATATCTAAAGGCGTAGTCGAGACGTTATCATCAGCTACCTTTCTTTTTATATAGAAGTAGGAAAGAGCATTTCTTGTTTGACTGTAGGAAAATATGGAATTATTTAAGACTTTGAAACCTACATTTTTCCCACCCTTGGCCTTTTGCGTGGCGAGAACCTCTAAAAACATATCTTTATCTAATTTGTTGTGTTGCTTCCTTAGCCCTTTACAACTGATTTTATCATAATCCCCACTACAATGGTACGTCTTACTACATAAGCTAACAAGAGCTGTCCCTTCGTACTCTAGTTTAAAAAGCCCGGGCGTTCGTTTGGTGTATGCTTTAACACCCTTACAGTTTATACAGTCTGTCTTGCTAGTATGTTCATCGCAGCGATGGGTGTATGGAGGTCGCCTAGTGTGTAATAAGGGCTGTATAGGGGTCGTCTAGTGTGCCGTGATGGGTCAATGGAGGTCGGCTAGTATGTCGTGATGGGTGTACGGAGGTCGTCTAGTGTGTCATATTGGGTGTATAGAGGGCGTTTAGTGTGTCATGATGGTTGTATAGGGGTCGTCTAGTGTGTCATGATGGTTGTATAGGGGTCGTCTAGTGTGTCATGATGGTTGTATAGGGGTCGTCTAGTGTGCCGTGATGGGTGTACGGAGGTCGTCTAGTGTGTCATATTGGGTGTATAGAGGGCGTTTAGTGTGTCATGATGGTTGTATAGGGGTCGTCTAGTGTGTCATGATGGTTGTATAGGGGTCGTCTAGTGTGCCGTGATGGGTCAATGGAGGTCGGTTAGTATGTCGTGATGGGTCAATGGAGGTCGTCTAGTGTGTCATATTGGGTGTACGGAGGTCGTCTAGTGTGTCATATTGGGTGTATAGAGGGCGTTTAGTGTTTCATGATGGTTGTATAGGGGTCGTCTAGTGTGTCATGATGGTTGTATAGGGGTCGTCTAGTGTGCCGTGATGGGTGTATAGAGGGCGTTTAGTGTGTCGTGAGGGGTGTATAGAGGTCGTCTACTGTGTCATGATGGTTGTATAGGGGTCGTCTAGTGTGCCATGATGGGTACATGGAGGGCGGCTAGTATGTCGTGATGGGTGTACGGAGGTCGTCTAGTGGGGTATGATGGTTGTATGGAGGTCGTCTAGTGTGTCATATCGGGTGTATAGAGGGCGTCTAGTGTGTCATGATGGGTGTATGTAGGTCGTTTAGTGTATCGTGAGGGGTGTATGGAGGTCGTCTACTGTGTCGTGAGGGGTGTATGGAGGTCATCTGGTGTGGTATGTGGGGTGTATGGAGGTCATCTAGTGTGATATAAGGCTGTATGCCGGGCGTCTAGTGTGACATGAGCGCTGTATACCGGTCGCCTAGTGTGGTATGTGGGGTGTATGGCGGTTGTCTGGTATATCATACTTTAATCAACCAATAAGAAAAATGAAGGAACATTACATTCAACATTACTTATCTTAACTACTTTACATCAATACAGTTGAATAACGTGTTATCGTTAAGTCTTACCATACTTTAAGAGAAAACATTCAAACTTACAGTATAAAATATAGTCTCAATCATCTACACCTAATATAACCTGTTATCGATAAGCCTTAACATACTTTAAGAGAAAACAAGCCAACTTACTGTGCAAAAATCCGCTAGTGTGAACAGTAACTTTCCTTGAATCAACCAAACTTATAACGCCGTCTAGTTTAAATATAGCCTGGTAAGAAATGAATAAATTAGCCAATCAGCGAGTGACTATGCCAACATCGCTTGATATCGGGATTAACCAATCAGAAAAGAGTATTAGTATAGGAGGCGGGGCGAAGAAATGACTGACAGGTGGATTAACCAATCAGAGAAGTGCGTTAGCCCAAGCGTAGGTAGTGGCTGTCGGGTCAGCAGTGGGGGAAAAATGTTGGGTGGTGGATTACTTGAACTCGTTTTGACCCCTGAGGCAATTCCAGAAGAGTTCTATGACCTCATTTTGACCGCTGAAGGCTTTAATACCAATGTTTTCCACTTCAACGAACGACATACATCATTAAAGGTGATTACTTCAGCTCTTAGACTTTGGAGTTCCATATCTTTATCACTTCAACGAATGACAGACAACAGTAAAGATGATCATTTCAGGTAAGAAAACTTAGTTCCAAACCCTAAAATTTCTACTCATAGTCACAAACTTTGATGCAAAACCCTAACAATTTAGTCCCAAAGTGATACTAGTTCGACACGACAGTCGTAAATGTTATATGCAAAGTCCAAAAGTTTGTCAAAAAGACAACCTTAACTCAAAATAGTTAGATGCAAAGCTCAAAAATGTATATGCAAAGTCTAAAAAGTTACGCCAAAAGACAACTAATGTAACACTTAACCCCAAAATTTCTACTCATAGTCACAAACTTTGATGCAAAACCCTAAAAAATTTAGTCCCAAAGTGATACTAGTTCGACACAAAAGTCGTAAATGTTTATGCAAAGACCAAAAGTTTGTCAAAAAGATAACCTAAACTCAAAATAGTTAGACACAAAGCGCAACAATTTATATGCAAAGGCTAAAAAGTTACTCCAAAAGACAACTAATGTAATACTTAACCCCAAAATTTCGTCGCATAACCAAACAGTTGAACTCAAAAGCCTAAAAATTTAGTCCCAAAGTGATACTAGTTCGACACAAAAGTCGTAAATGTTATATGCAAAGTCCAAAAGTTTGTCAAAAAGACAACCTTAACTCAAAATAGTTAGACACAAAGCCCAACAATTTATATGCAAAGTCTAAAAAGTTACTCCAAAAGACAACTAATGTAACACTTAACCCCAAAATTTCGTCGCATAACCAAACAGTTGAACTCAAAAGCCTAAAAATTTAGTCCCAAAGTCGTAATTGTTCGACACGAAAGTCGTAAATGTTATATTCAAAGTCCAAAAGTTTGTCAAAAAGACAACCCAAACTCAAAAGTTTGTCAAAAAGACAACCTTAACTCAAAATAGTTAGACACAAAGCCCAACAATTTATATGCAAAGTCCAAAAAGTTACTCCAAAAGACAACTAATATAACAACAAGCCCTAAAATTTCGTCTCATAACCAAAAAGTTGAACTCAAAACCCTAAAAAGTGTCCACTTATCAACCAAAGTCTTTAATACAGCTGAGAAAACCCTAATAAATAATTACAATTTACTAAAAATGTTGCACTTGATGATAGTTGCGACTGTGTCTAAATCATTATTGAAAATATTCATAGAACTCTAGTAAAAGCCAAACACACTAAAACACCACATTGAAAGAATGAACTTAAAGTTCACGCCCCTGTCACAACTCTGCTAAGAAAAGTACTGCAAAGCATGAAAGTTATGTCCCCTGCTATAACTCTACTAAACGAAAGTATTACCAAACACGTAGGTTACACTCCTACCATAACCCACTAAGAAAAACAAGATTTTGCTTAAAATACCACATTTATGATTGTTACGCCCCTTGTCCCTTTATGAGGGGACGCCCATGAAACTGTTAGAAATAGTAAATTTACACTCTAGGGTTACTCCAAACTTTACATTAGTCATCCACATAGCAAAAATTTACTAAAAAACCACTTTTCTGAGTGTTGCCCCCTGTACACATTTTTGGCGGTTACGCCCATGAAACTGTTAAAAATAGTAAATTTAACACCTAGACATACTCCAAACTTTATATTAAGCAGCCCCATATCAAGAATTTACATAAAAATCACTTTTGAAATTACTACCCCTGTACCCATTTTTGGTGGTTGCGCCCATGACACTGTTAAAATAGTAAATTTAACATCTAGACATACACCAAACTTTATATTAGTCATCCCCGTATCAAGAATTTACATAAAAACAACTTTTGAAATTACTACCCCAGTACCCATTTTTGGCGGTTACGCCCATGAAATCGATAAAAAAATTGAAGTTTAACCTATTGGCATACCCAAACTTTATATTAAGCATCCCCGTATCAAGAATTTACATAAAAACAACTTTTGAAATTACTACCCCAGTACCCATTTTTGGCGGTTACGCCCATGAAACTGTTAAAAATTGAAATTTAACATCTAGACATACCCCAAACTTTATATTAAGCATCCCCATAACAAAAATTTTCATAAAAACAACTTTTGAAATTACTACCCCTGTACCCATTTTTGGCAGTTACGCCATGAAACTGTTAAAAATAGTAAATTTAACATCTAGACATACCCCAAACTTTATATTAAGCATCCCCGTATCAAGAATTTACATAAAAACAACTTTTGAAATTACTACCCCAGTACCCATTTTTGGCGGTTACGCCCATGAAATCGATAAAAAATTGAAGTTTAACCTATTGGTATACCTCAAACATAATATTTGACACGCCCATGTATCAAATTTGCCTAAAAAATCAACCAAAAATTTGTAGTATATATCCAGTGATAGGACCGTGGAAACTGCGTTCAAACGCAGATAAATCCTTATATAAATAGTCTACACGCAGATCAACGCAGATTTTTTTTTTTTTTTCCTTATATGAGAGTCTACATTTTTTCTAATATGAGAGTCTACCCGGCCAACGGTCCTATCACTAGATATATAATTTTTATCGATTTCATAAATTTTTAGGCTTTTGAGTTCAACTGTTTGGTTATGCGACGAAATTTTGGGGTTAAGTATTACATTAGTTGTCTTTTGGAGTAACTTTTTAGACTTTGCATATAAATTGTTGCGCTTTGTGTCTAACTATTTTGAGTTTAGGTTATCTTTTTGACAAACTTTTGGTCTTTGCATAAACATTTACGACTTTTGTGTCGAACTAGTATCACTTTGGGACTAAATTTTTTAGGGTTTTGCATCAAAGTTTGTGACTATGAGTAGAAATTTTGGGTTAAGTGTTACATTAGTTGTCTTTTGGCGTAACTTTTTAGACTTTGCATATACATTTTTGAGCTTTGCATCTAACTATTTTGAGTTAAGGTTGTCTTTTTGACAAACTTTTGGACTTTGCATATAACATTTACGACTGTCGTGTCGAACTAGTATCACTTTGGGACTAAATTGTTAGGGTTTTGCATCAAAGTTTGTGACTATGAGTAGAAATTTTAGGGTTTGGAACTAAGTTTTCTTACCTGAAATGATCATCTTTACTGTTGTCTGTCATTCGTTGAAGTGATAAAGATATGGAACTCCAAAGTCTAAGAGCTGAAGTAATCACCTTTAATGATGTATGTCGTTCGTTGAAGTGGAAAACATTGGTATTAAAGCCTTCAGCGGTCAAAATGAGGTCATAGAACTCTTCTGGAATTGCCTCAGGGGTCAAAACGAGTTCAAGTAATCCACCACCCAACATTTTTCCCCCACTGCTGACCCGACAGCCACTACCTACGCTTGGGCTAACGCACTTCTCTGATTGGTTAATCCACCTGTCAGTCATTTCTTCGCCCCGCCTCCTATACTAATACTCTTTTCTGATTGGTTAATCCCGATATCAAGCGATGTTGGCATAGTCACTCGCTGATTGGCTAATTTATTCATTTCTTACCAGGCTATATTTAAACTAGACGGCGTTATAAGTTTGGTTGATTCAAGGAAAGTTACTGTTCACACTAGCGGATTTTTGCACAGTAAGTTGGCTTGTTTTCTCTTAAAGTATGTTAAGGCTTATCGATAACAGGTTATATTAGGTGTAGATGATTGAGACTATATTTTATACTGTAAGTTTGAATGTTTTCTCTTAAAGTATGGTAAGACTTAACGATAACACGTTATTCAACTGTATTGATGTAAAGTAGTTAAGATAAGTAATGTTGAATGTAATGTTCCTTCATTTTTCTTATTGGTTGATTAAAGTATGATATACCAGACAACCGCCATACACCCCACATACCACACTAGGCGACCGGTATACAGCGCTCATGTCACACTAGACGCCCGGCATACAGCCTTATATCACACTAGATGACCTCCATACACCCCACATACCACACCAGATGACCTCCATACACCCCTCACGACACAGTAGACGACCTCCATACACCCCTCACGATACACTAAACGACCTACATACACCCATCATGACACACTAGACGCCCTCTATACACCCGATATGACACACTAGACGACCTCCATACAACCATCATACCCCACTAGACGACTTCCGTACACCCATCACGACATACTAGCCGCCCTCCATGTACCCATCATGGCACACTGGACGACCCCTATACAACCATCATGACACAGTAGACGACCTCTATACACCCCTCACGACACACTAAACGCCCTCTATACACCCATCACGGCACACTAGACGACCCCTATACAACCATCATGACACACTAGACGACCCCTATACAACCATCATGACACACTAGACGACCCCTATACAACCATCATGACACACTAAACGCCCTCTATACACCCAATATGACACACTAGACGACCTCCGTACACCATCACGGCACACTAGACGACCCCTATACAACCATCATGACACACTAGACGACCCCTATACAACCATCATGACACACTAGACGACCCCTATACAACCATCATGACACACTAAACGCCCTCTATACACCCAATATGACACACTAGACGACCTCCGTACACCCATCACGACATACTAGCCGACCTCCATTGACCCATCACGGCACACTAGACGACCCCTATACAGCCCTTATTACACACTAGGCGACCTCCATACACCCATCGCTGCGATGAACATACTAGCAAGACAGACTGTATAAACTGTAAGGGTGTTAAAGCATACACCAAACGAACGCCCGGCTTTTTAAACTAGAGTACGAAGGGACAGCTCTTGTTAGCTTATGTAGTAAGACGTACCATTGTAGTGGGGATTATGATAAAATCAGTTGTAAAGGGCTAAGGAAGCAACACAACAAATTAGATAAAGATATGTTTTTAGAGGTTCTCGCCACGCAAAAGGCCAAGGGTGGGAAAAATGTAGGTTTCAAAGTCTTAAATAATTCCATATTTTCCTACAGTCAAACAAGAAATGCTCTTTCCTACTTCTATATAAAAAGAAAGGTAGCTGATGATAACGTCTCGACTACGCCTTTAGATATTTAACTCTTTACACTACCAGCTTAGCCTAACCAGGAATCTCTAACAGTATCACCCATTATGATTCATCGATGACACAAATCTAAGCAGCCGCCCAACTACCTAGCTATAAATAAATGTTATCCTTGTACTATATATTTACGCCATGTACTAACTATTTTTGTCATGTTATATAATATCCACTGTATGTTATACACCTATTGAGATAATAAAAGAATAAAATATATCTTTGTCTTCTGTTTTATATTGATTGTTTTTCATTGATGTTGTATAATCTACTAACCTATCACTAACGATCAAGTACATAAAGAACTCCAAAGTCAGCATACACCAGACATAAACAGGTCACTTCCGGGGTCACTGGGACCAGCGGTCACGGTTAACTCCCCCTGCGCCTACAGTACATTAGGCGCGCCGCGCGCCTACTATATATCTTTGTTAATTTAGCGCCTAAATACGGCTTAGTTATACCCTTGTATACTACTGGCCATGTGATGAGAAGACAACAAGAAGGTAGTCATATGTTGGTCATGTGATGAGAAGAGACAACAAGAAGGTGGTCATATGTTGGCCATGTGATGAGAAGAGACAACAAGAAGGTGGTCATATGTTGGCCATGTGATGAGAAGAGACAACAAGAAGGTGGTCATATGTTGGCCATGTGATGAGAAGAGACAACAAGAAGGTGGTCATATGTTGGCCATGTGATGAGAAGAGACAACAAGAAGGTGGTCATATGTTGGCCATGTGATGAGAAGAGACAACAAGAAGGTGGTCATATGTTGGCCATGTGATGAGAAGAGACAACAAGAAGGTGGTCATATGTTGGCCATGTGATGAGAAGAGACAACAAGAAGGTGGTCATATGTTGGCCATGTGATGAGAAGGGAGAACAATAGAATCTCAAATCAGGCTCTCAAAAGGGAACCAGGCGTCAAAGTAAAAGGGGCCGAAATAGAGAAGCACTAAAATTAAAGCGAGAGGCAACAAAAGCATGCACCAACTCCCTCGCCGAGACTGACCAATTCGCCCAGAATAGTGTGACGAGACACAATGCAGGTCCCGTGCAAAGTCTGACAGTTGAAAGATGGTCGAACACAAGGGTCTAGAATGTCTGTCTTATGTACCGGCTAGAATGGACAACACATTTTCAGACAGACAGACAGACAGACAGATAGACAGACAGACAGACAGACAGACAGACAGACAGACAGACAGATAGATAGATAGATAGATAGATAGATAGATAGATAGATAGATAGATAGATAGATAGATAGATAGATAGATAGATAGATAGATAGATAGATAGATAGATAGATAGATAGATAGATAGATAGATAGATAGATAGATAGATAGATAGATAGATAGATAGATAGATAGATAGATAGATAGATAGATAGATAGATAGATAATTTTAGGGTCCAGGAAAGATACAAACTAGCACACCAACTAAACTATCAGAACAATCAACTGTGTATCACATTATGTTAATGAAGTGGCATCAAACAGAAGCTTGGCTTTTTGTGACTGATTTTGTTTGTAACACAGGCCCTGGCCAACATCGGTGTCCTGATGACGTTTCTGTCATGTGACACCATCCATTTCTGGTTCCCGGCGATCAAGTATTCCTCCATGTACGGAGAGTTCTTCTCTTACTTCGGCTTCCCGATGTTCTACTTCTCCATGATGTGCTGTGTCTGGTTTACCGTAGGAGTTACTGTGGACAGGTACATCATGGTCTGCTGGATCACAAAGGCTAAGGTCAGTGTATTTTTCCGTATATTTCTGTCTACTGGAAATGTCACGTCAATGTGATTGACAACCTTAATAATTGACCACGCCCTCTTTTCGACACCATTATCTATTTCAAGCTCTACAAGCTAACGAACTAAAGCTCAAATCTTGCAGATTTTGGATGCACCGGGTTTGCCTCATATTATGATTGAACGTCTATTGTTTTGCGATTTCTGTGCAGGACTTCCACATTTCTGTGCAGGACTTCCACATTTCTGTGCAGGACTTCCACATTTCTGTGCAGGACTTCCACATATCTGTGCAGGACTTCCACATATCTGTGCAGGACTTCCACATATCTGTGCAGGACTTCCACATATCTGTGCAGGACTTCCACATATCTGTTTCCCCGCCCATCTCAGCATTTCTCGAAGCGTATGCAGACTAACTGTTCCTGTCAGGTTTTCTTTGTAGATATATAATTGCATTTCCCACTAGACTCCGGATAGACCAGACCTCTTTGTCCACTAGACTCCGGATAGACCAGACCTCTTTGTCCACTAGACTCAGGATAGACCAGACCTCTTTGTCCACTAGACTCAGGATAGACCAGACCTCTTTGTCCACTAGACTCAGGATAGATCAGACCTCTTTGTCCACTAGACTCAGGATAGACCAGACCTCTTTGTCCACTAGACTCCGGATAGACCAGACCTCTTTTCCCACTAGACTCCGGATAGACCAGACCTCTTTGTCCACTAGACTCCGGATAGACCAGACCTCTTTTCCCACTAGACTCAGGATAGACCAGACCTCTTTGTCCACTAGACTCAGGATAGACCAGACCTCTTTGTCCACTAGACTCCGGATAGACCAGACCTCTTTGTCCACTAGACTCAGGATAGACCAGACCTCTTTGTCCACTAGACTCCGGATAGACCAGACCTCTTTTCCCACTAGACTCCGGATAGACCAGACCTCTTTGTCCACTAGACTCCGGATAGACCAGACCTCTTTGTCCACTAGACTCAGGATAGACCAGACCTCTTTGTCCACTAGACTCAGGATAGACCAGACCTCTTTGTCCACTAGACTCAGGATAGACCAGACCTCTTTGTCCACTAGACTCAGGATAGACCAGACCTCTTTGTCCACTAGACTCCGGATAGACCAGACCTCTTTGTCCACTAGACTCAGGATAGACCAGACCTCTTTGTCCACTAGACTCAGGATAGACCAGACCTCTTTGTCCACTAGACTCCGGATAGACCAGACCTCTTTGTCCACTAGACTCAGGATAGACCAGACCTCTTTGTCCACTAGACTCAGGATAGACCAGACCTCTTTGTCCACTAGACTCCGGATAGACCAGACCTCTTTGTCCACTAGACTCAGGATAGACCAGACCTCTTTGTCCACTAGACTCAGGATAGACCAGACCTCTTTGTCCACTAGACTCAGGATAGACCAGACCTCTTTGTCCACTAGACTCAAGATAGACCAGACCTCTTTTCCCACTAGACTCAGGATAGACCAGACCTCTTTGTCCACTAGACTCAGGATAGACCAGACCTCTTTGTCCACTAGACTCCGGATAGACCAGACCTCTTTGTCCACTAGACTCCGGATAGACCAGACCTCTTTGTTCAGTAGACTCCGAATAGACCAGAACTCTTTTCTTACTAGACTCCGAATAAACCAGACCTCTTTTTCACTTTTAGACCCATCAATCTTCAAATATCTCTTACCTAGAGACTAAGAGCTGAAGTTTGCGAGTTAAACCGTCTTTCCCTGGCAGCTGTGAGCTTAGGGTTCCCACGCCACAGAGGCAGATAACTCCGTCTTCAGAGGTACTCATATTTTTTAACGTCAATGTACAATTGACGTTTCAAGCCGGGCCCCGCTGCTGAGACCAGTGGTGGTTGCTGTAGAGAGAAATCACAAATAAAAATCTCAACTGATGCAGCTAAGATTTGAACTCACAACCTCTCTGTCTCAAGACCGGCTCTTGCCACAAGACCAACCAGTCCGCTACCCGATGACTACGAAAGTAAAGGAGAGACCTCTTCTTCATCCGAAGAAAGACGTTACAGGGGGGCGTAAATGCGTTATGCTGTGCCTTATTTGCGCCTTTCGACCCAACACATCCGACTTCATCATTGCATTTTTAGGTACCGGGTTCCATTCCCTTTTAATCACTACTCGCTTGGCCAAACTAGACTGGTTAGTTTTTTACTAGAGGCACCGTGAGGAGGTGGAGTAGGAAGTTCAAACCTCATGACCCGTGTAGCTTGGGTGAAACCTAGGTAGCATTGCCACCACTAGAACAGTTCTTGGGGATATGGACACACAGGTTCTGGTACCACTAGAACAGTTCTTGGGGATATGGACACACAGGTTCTGGTACCACTAGAACAGTTCTTGGGGATATGGACACACAGGTTCTGGTACCACTAGAACAGTTCTTGGGGATATGGACACACAGGTCCTAGTACCACTATAACAGTTCTGGGGATATGGACACACAGGTTCTGGTACCACTAGAACAGTTATTGGGGATATGGACACACAGGTTCTGGTACCACTAGAACAGTTCTTGGGGATATGGACACACAGGTTCTGGTACCACTAGAACAGTTCTTGGGGATATGGACACACAGGTTCTGGTACCACTAGAACAGCTATTGGGGATATGGACACACAGGCTCCTCTACCACTAGAACAACTCTTTGGGATATGGACACACAGGGTCCTCTACCACTAGAACAACTCTTTGGGATATGGACACACAGGCTCCTCTACCACTAGAACAGCTCTTTGGGATATGGACACACAGGCTCCTCTACCACTAGAACAACTCTTTGGGATATTGACACACAAGCTCCTCTACCACTAGAACAGTTCTTGGGGATATGGATACACTTGTTCCTCTGCCACTAGAACAGCTCTTGGGGATATGGACACACGGCTCCTCTACCACTAGAGCAGCTCTTGTGGATATGGACACACGGGCTCCTTTACCACTAGAACAGCTCTTGGGGATATAGACACACAGGCTCCTCTACCACTAGAACAGCTCTTGTGGATATGGACACACGGGCTCCTTTACCACTAGAACAGCTCTTGGGGATATAGACACACAGGCTCCTCTACCACTAGAACAGCTCTTGTGGATATGGACACACGGGCTCCTTTACCACTAGAACAGTTCTTGTGGATATGGACACACAGGCTCCTCTACCACTAGAACAGCTCTTGGGTATATGGACATACAGGCTCCTCTACCACTAGAACAGATCTTGGGTATATGGACACACGGGCTCCTCTACCACTAGAACAGCTCTTGGGTATATGGACATACAGGCTCCTCTACCACTAGAACAGCTCTTGGGTATATGGACATACAGGCTCCTCTACCACTAGAACAGCTCTTGGGTATATGGACACACGGGCTCCTCTACCACTAGAACAGATCTTGGGTATATGGACATACAGGCTCCTCTACCACTAGAACAGCTCTTGGGTATATGGACACACAGGCTCCTCTACCACTAGAACAGATCTTGGGTATATGGACACACGGGCTCCTCTACCACTAGAACAGTTCTTGTGGATATGGACACACAGGCTCCTCTACCACTAGAACAGTTATTGGGGATATGGACACACAGGCTCCTCTACCACTAGAACAGTTATTGGGGATATGGACACACAGGCTCCTCTACCACTAGAACAACTCTTTGGGATATGGACACACAGGGTCCTCTACCACTAGAACAGTTCTTGGGGATATGGACACACAGGCTCCTCTACCACTAGAACAACTCTTTGGGATATGGACACACAGGGTCCTCTACCACTAGAACAGTTATTGGGGATATGGACACACAGGCTCCTCTACCACTAGAACAGTTCTTGGGGATATGGACACACAGGCTCCTCTACCACTAGAACAACTCTTTGGGATATGGACATACAGGCTCCTCTACCACTAGAACAGTTCTTGGGGATATGGACACACAGGCTCCTCTACCACTAGAACAGCGCTTGGGGATATGGACACACAGGCTCCTCTACCACTAGAACAGCTCTTGTGGATATGGACACACAGGCTCCTCTACCACTAGAACAGCTCTTTGGGATATGGACACACAGGCTCCTCTACCACTAGAACAACTCTTTGGGATATGGACACACAGGGTCCTCTACCACTAGAACAACTCTTTGGGATATGGACATACAGGCTCCTCTACCACTAGAACAACTCTTTGGGATATGGACACACAGGCTCCTCTACCACTAGAACAGCTCTTGAGGATATGGACACACAGGCTCCTCTACCACTAGAACAACTCTTTGGGATATGGACACACAGGCTCCTCTACCACTAGAACAGTTCTTGTGGATATGGACACACGGGCTCCTCTACCACTAGAACAGTTCTTGTGGATATGGACACACGGGCTCCTCTACCACTAGAACAACTCTTGGGATATGGACACACAGGCTCCTCTACCACTAGAACAGCTCTTGTGGATATGGACACACAGGCTCCTCTACCACTAGAACAGCTCTTGTGGATATGGACACACAGGCTCCTCTACCACTAGAACAACTCTTTGGGATATGGACACACAGGCTCCTCTACCACTAGAACAACTCTTGTGGATATGGACACACAGGCTCCTCTACCACTAGAACAACTCTTTGGGATATGGACACACAGGCTCCTCTACCACTAGAACAGTTCTTGGGGATATGGACACACAGGCTCCTCTACCACTAGAACAGCTCTTGTGGATATGGACACACAGGCTCCTCTACCACTAGAACAGCTCTTGGGGATATGGACACACAGGCTCCTCTACCACTAGAACAGCTCTTGGGGATATGGACACACAGGCTCCTCTACCACTTTGTGGTGGAGACACGTCAGAGGAGAAAATTTGTACAGGTGCTCTACTGGTAAAGTTTTAGTCCATCTTCTTCTTTTCTCTTTTCTCTGATACCTAAAAGGTTTCGTGGTTTATATCATTTGTTGTTCTTGAGCTGCTCGAACTGTGTGAATTATTGACTTTCCTTTGTTGTTACATGTATCTGTCACTGCATCTATCCATCTTCTTCTGGGTCTTCCTCTTGGTCTTTTTCCATGCATTCTCGAGAAGAACGCCCTTGATGATGATTGATAAGGATTCATTCTGAAATTTAGTGCATAAGACCTGATTTTATAGTAGAACATCTATTGAGTTATAATGTTGTATGGCGTCAGATCTGATCGGTCATGGCTGCGACCGTCACAGCTGGCTCATGGCGTCAGTTCTGATCGGTCATGGCTGCGACCGTCACAGCTGGCTCATTGTGTCAGTTCTGATCGGTCATGGCTGCGACCGTCACAGCTTGCTCATGGCGTCAGATCTGATCGGTCATGGCTGAGACCGTCACAGTTGGCTCATGGTGTCAGATCTGATCGATCATGGCTGAGACCGTCACAGCTTGCTCATGGCGTCATTTCTGATCGGTCATGGCTACGACCGTTACAGTTGGCTCATGGCGTCAGTTCTGATCGGTCATGGCTGCGATCGTCACAGCTGGCTCATGGTGTCAGATCTGATCGGTCATGGCTGCGACCGTCACAGCTGGCTCATGGTGTCAGATCTGATCGGTCATGGCTGAGACCGTCACAGCTGGCTCATGGTGTCAGTTCTGATCGGTCATGACTGCGACCGTCACAGTTGGCTCATGGCGTCAGATCTGATCGGTCATGGCTGAGACCGTCACAGCTGGCTCATGGCGTCAGTTCTGATCGGTCATGGCTGCGACCGTCACAGTTGGCTCATGGCGTCAGTTCTGATCGGTCATGGCTGCGATCGTCACAGCTGGCTCATGGTGTCAGATCTGATCGATCATGACTGAGACCGTCACAGCTGGCTCATGGTGTCAGATCTGATCGGTCATGGCTGCGATAGTCACAGCTGGCTCATGGTGTCAGATCTGATCGGTCATGGCTGAGACCGTCACAGCTGGCTCATGGTGTCAGATCTGATCGGTCATGGCTGAGACCGTTACAGCTGGCTCATGGTGTCAGATCTGATCGGTCATGGCTGAGACCGTCACAGCTGGATCATGGCCTCGGATCTGATCGGTCATGGCTGAGACCGTCACAACTGGCTCATGGTGTCAGATCTGATCGGTCATGGCTGTGACCGTCACAGCTGGCTCATAGCTTCAGATCTGATTGGTCATGAATGAAACCATCACAGTCGGTTCAAGCCAAATCTCTCAATATATATGCATATATCCTTGTCCAACCCATCCTTCTCTTTCATTAAACAGTAAATGAAGAACTTCTATGCCCACAACACCTCGACCTTATAACCGTGGATACATGCATTGTGTCTCCAAAAAATTCATACACGTTTTGATTTATTAAAATAAAATCTTATTATAATATAGTTCTGTAGTTGGGCTATAGCATAAGTTACCATCGGGTATGGGCAGTAGGTTTGATCAGAAGTGTTGCGTAGAAAACGTTTCATTAACATAATGTGATGTTTCAGCTCAATCAAGCAGGAAGTCGACGCCTAATGACACATATATGTCCACCTCCCCTTAAGTGTCAAGTAGCTAAATGGCAGAAACATTAGTCATGTGGTGTGTGTGTAAGAATGACCTGCTAGTAAAGTTTCTTTTGTGAGAAGGGAGGAAGGAAGGAGGGGGGATAAAAAGGGGGGGGGGGAGAGGCAGCGATCTGGAAAGTTTGCTAACACACTTATTGAGGCAGGGCGCTATGTTGTAAGGGTTAGGGTTAGGGTTCAATCATTTTTGTGACAATAATTCTGGGATCTTACATGTATGTGATCTTTTAGCGCTGTCACTAGTAAATCAATGTAATTTCTGATTTATGTAATCTTTTAGCGCTGTCTCTACTAAATCAATGTAATCTCTGATTTATGTCATCTTTTATCGCTGTCTCTAGTAAATCAATGTGGTCTCAGATTTATTGTTATCTTTGACCGATGTCTCTAGTTAAATAAGTAATGTCTCAGATATGTATGATTTTTCAATTCTAGTTCTACAGTTGATTCCTCTCCTCCACTACCCCACACATTCCCCTCCTCCACCACCTCACACATTCCCCTCCCCCACCACCCCACACATTTCCCTCCCCCACCACCCCACTCATTCCCCTCCTCGACCACCCACACATTCCCCTCCTCCACCCTCCCCCACACATTCCCCTCACCCACCACCGCACACATTCCCCTCCCCCACCACCGCACACATTCCCCTCCCCCACCACCCCACCCATTCCCCTCCACCACCACCCCACACATTCCCCTCCTCCACAACCCCACATATTCCCCTCCCCCACCACCCAACACATTCCCCTCCCCACCACCCCACACATTCCCCTCCCCCACCACCCCACACATTCCACCACCCGCCACATTCCCCTCACCAACCACCCCACACATTCCCCTCACCCACCACCCCACACATTCCCCTCCCCCACCACCCCCACACATTCCCCTCACCCACCATCCCACACATTCCCCTCACCCACCACCCCCCACATTCCCCTCCCCCACCACCCCACACATTCCACCACCCCACACATTCCCCTCCCCCACCACCCCACACATTCCCCTCACCCACCACCCCACACATTCCCCTCACCCTCTATTAAAGAACAAAACAAAAGCCTTATCTACTACTCCTCACAGAGACTATGCAGCGAGTCTCGAGCAGCAGCAAGCCTCGTCATCATCTCGGTTAATGGCTTTCTCCTCAACCTCCCTCACTTTGCCTCCTTCACTCCCCTCTACCACGACCTTTCCAGCGACAACGTCACGGATGCTGGAGAGCCAAGAGTTGCGTTCACAACAACAGAGTTCGGGAGTGGCGAGTCTGCAGAGCTCTTCGATTTTTGGATCCACTGTATGGTCCTGACCGTGATCCCGTGGTTCTCTGTTCTCTTCATGAACGTCATGATCATCGTTAAGGTCAGTGGCTACCATATATGTATCAGTGGCTACCATATATGTATCAGTGGCTACCATATATGTATCAGTGGCTACCATGTGTGTATCAGTGGCTACCATATGTTTATCAGCGGCTACCATATATGTATAAGTGGCTACCATAAGTGTATCAGTGGCTACCAAATGTGTATCAGTGGCTACCAAATGTGTATCAGTGGCTACCATAAATGTATCATTGGCTACCATATGTGTATCAGTGGCTGTCATATGTGTATCAGTGGCTATCATATGTGCATTTGTCGCTACCATATATGTATCAGTTAGCGGCTACCATATATGTATCAGTGGCTACCATAAGTGTATCAGTGGCTACCATATGTGTATCAGTGGCTACCATATGTATATCAGTGGCTACGATGTGAGCATTAGTTAATAGCCAGCATATATGTATCAGTGGCTATCATATGTGTATCAGTGGCTATCATATGTGTTTCAGTGGCTATCATATGTGCATTTGTCGCTACCATATATGTATCAATTAGTGGCTACCATATATGTATCAGTAAGTGGCTACCATATATGTATCAGTTAGTGGCTACCATATATGTATCAGTTTGTGGCTACCATATATGTATCAGTTTGTGGCTACCATATATGTATCAGTTAGTGGCTACCATATATGTATCAGTTAGTGGCTACCATATATGTATCAGTTAGTGGCTACCATATATGTATCAGTTAGTGGCTACCATATATGTATCAGTTAGTGGCTACCATATATGTATCAGTTAGTGGCTACCATATATGTATCAGTTAGTGGCTACCATATATGTATCAGTTAGTGGCTACCATATATGTATCAGTTAGTGGCTACCATATGCATCAGTCCTATGTACACTCGCACATGACTAATGAACTCTTTGGGGTTGGAAATCGAAAAGAGTAGGTAAAGGATGACCTAAGCCCGGGCAGCATTGATAATATAAATCTACCAATAACGTCCAGTCACTGACTGAAAGAAAAGAGATTTTCTCCGAAGTCTGAGAATATCTTCCTGTATGGCGGAGGACACCTGAGAACATGGCTGCCAGTGTCAGAAATTGTAAATAGGTATTTTCAGGCAAAATTCAGTCCCTCGGGACTTCGTTAGAGGTCACTTTCTCTCTCTCTCTCTTTCTCTCTCTCTCTCTTTGCGATCAAGACTCAATCAGAGTAGGATTCCAGACTCTCTCATGAAGTCTACTGTCTGTTTAAGTGATTTGATTGCCCCATATAGTTTCTCTTCCAGGGAGGTGGGTGTGGACCACATTGCTCTTCTCAGGTCTGTGTACTGGGGGCAATCCTGTAGAACATGTTTTGTTGTCATATTGTCCATTTAGAGGTGTAGAGCTGTTGAACACAAAAGACAATAAACCCTATGGACACATTCCATAGTTATGTATATATGTCCCTGTTATGTATATATGTCCCTGTTATGTATATATGTCCCTGTTATGTATATATGTCCCTGTTATGTATACCCGGGAGCCGCGATAGCTCAGTGGTTAGTGAACTGGACTACAAAGGACAAGTGGTAGGGTTCGATCCCTATCGACGGCTCCGGTTCACCTAGCCTTTAATGGGTACCGGATTTTTTTCTGAGAAAGTAAAGCGGCACGGACGTAATACCGACCACATTACCCCAAAAATCACGTGCCGAAGGTCTGTAAAATTTATGGTCACTAACACCATATTTCCTATACGCCACTTGGCGTGGCTCGGGTACTTTACTTTTTTTTTTATGTATACCTGTTTATGTCATCATCATCATGTGCCATACGGCTTGGTGTAGGTGATCATGTCCCTCCACAATCTTCTATCTACAGTGCATCGTATCAGTTCTGTTGTTGACTGTTTTCCATGCCATGACACCAAACTATCCAGTATTGTCTCTCTTTGTCGCCCGCGATCTCTCTTTCTTTTTATTTTGCCAGTTGTAACCAAGTATTCCAACTTTCCTCTTCTCATGATGTGCTAGAAAAATGTTGATTACTTCTTTCTGATGTTTTTTAAGAGCTCCCTTTTTGTGTTGGCCTCTTTGAGAACTTGCTCATTGGTCTTTTTAGCTGTCCAGCGAACTTTCAACATTCTTCTGATAAATCCCATCTCTGTGGCCTCTAATCGTCTTTTCATTTGTTTGTCTACTGTCCATGTTTATGTCATAATTCCTATAATTTAATTTCTCTGCCCTGATATGTGCTTCTGTTCCTTGACAACAAACAGCTCAACAAAGCCAACAAGGCGATGGCTGACAAGAAATCCAGCCAGGCCAAGAAGCAATCCAAAAAATCCGAGAACCAAATCACTCGCCTCCTCCTCGTTGTGACTTTCACCTTCCTGTTCAGTGAGGGGATCCAGTGCGTGTCACACTGTCTGTGGGTGAAAAAGCCACCTGGAGTGAGTAGTTCTTTGTGTTGTTCTTGTCCACTTGCCACCAGTTCTTGTTTCTCTCAGACCTCTAGTATGCTCTGTTTCTATCTCTAATACATCTTTCCTTCTTTCTTTCTTTCTTTCTTTCTTTCTTTCTTTCTTTCTTTCTTTCTTTCTTTCTTTCTTTCTTTTTTTCTTTCTTTCTTTCTCTTTCTTTCTTTCTTTCTTTCCTTCTTTCTTTCTATGTATGGTGATGTTGGAATTTATCATCTCCAGTGGTGGCCTTTATTAGGTCGAATGATGGCCTTTATTGTCGAATGGTATTATTTATCTGGTCCAATGGTGGCATTTATGAGATCCAATGGCGGATTTTATCAGGTTCAATGTCAACATTTATCAAATTCAATCTGTATACACACGAATCCATAGGTCTTGTGGGTATTCTTCATCCAGGAAACTGAGAGTTATTGTTTTTCGCTGTAGACTATTCTGTTCCTCTTTATCAACTATTCCTTTCACTTCTGTCCGTATTTGAACTGATAATCCAGATTCCTCTGTCCAGGGAGTCTGTTCTGGTATGGGCAGTAGGGGGTTAACAGCTCTTGGCATGTCTGGTGTTTGTCTACTAATACGCTTGGCTTGGTGGATAAAACTGCTTCTCTTAAGTCGTCCCAATGCAAGATTTTGGAATCGGTCCTTCATTGGATGTCTCGGCATGCAAGCAAATTTTTCTGCCTGTATCAGCACCTTTGTGTCCCTCCGTTCTCTCAGTGCTGGTATCCTCCACAATTTCTCCATCTCTAATATTGGTGTTGATTTCATTGCTCCTGTGATGACCCTAAGTGCCTGGTTTTGTACTTTATCCAGTTCTTGAAGTGTGGTGTTTGATGCTGAACACCATGCAGATGATCCATATTCTAAATGTGGGCGTATACTCTGTTGGTAAACTTTACTGAGTATTTTCCCACTCGCACCCCACGTAGTTCCACACAGCTTTCTTAGAATAGCCAATTTTCTCCTTGCTTTTTGGGTTGCCTTATTTATCTGCTGTTTCCAAGATAGTTTGTTATCAAATGTAACTCCGAGATACGTAGCCTGTATGTCTTCTTTCACAGGCTCATTGTTTATATAGATGGCTCCTGCTTTTTGTTTTGGGGAAAGAGTGAAAAGTGTAGTACTGCATTTGTCTGTATTGATGCTGATACACCATCTATTTGTCCATGAATTCAGTGCATTCATAGCTCTTTGTAACAATTTGGAGGCCACTGTTGCATACTCCTCTGTGCACCACATTACCAAGTCATCTGCATACATTGCCACTTTGATACCATGTGGTAGTTCAGTAACTAGGTCATTGATGTAGATCAGAAAAAGTGTTGGAGATAGTACCCCTCCCTGTGGAACGCCCTGGCGCAGTAAGACCTTCTTACTCTTAAGACCATCCAGTTGCACTCTGGCTCTCCTGTTATGCAGGTATGCTTTGACCCATTTGTACATCCTGCCATTTACTCCATAATTTCTCAGTTTCTTCAAAAGCCCTTCCTTCCATACCTTATCAAATGCTTTCTTTAGGTCTATCCATGCTGCTAGTACCAGTTTCTTTTCTTGAAACGCATCCTCAATTTCCTGGGAAAGATAGGTTGCCTGATCTTCGGTAGAGTAACACTGTCTAAAGCCTGCTTGTTGTGGGACAAGGAGATTTTCACTTTCCAGGTACCACTGCAGTCTGAGATTGATTATACGTTCCATTGTTTTACACAAACAGCTTGTAAGGCTGATTGGTCTATAGCTGGATGTCATTGAACCATCTTTTCCTGGCTTTAGTAATGGTATCATAATTGCTTCTCTCCATGCCTGTGGCACTTTACCTGTGATCCAGCAAATGTTGTAGATCTGCAGTAGTTTTGCTTTAGCTGCAGTTCCCAAGTTCTTAATAATTTCATTAGACACTCCATCACTACCTGGTGACTTTTTCATTTTTAATTTGGATATTGCCAGCTCTAGCTCTCTTTGTGTAATGGGTATTTCCATGACTTCATGTGCAGTCTCTTCTTGTCTTGCATTTTGTTGTTTTAGACGGGTCTCTTGACGTTTCTCTAGGCTAATTCAATATTGTTGTCATTTGCAAAGGAGTCTGCAAAGTGATTTGCTGCATGTTTACCTGTTAGAATGTTTCCATCCTTCTTCAGTGTAATTTTTGTGTTCCCTTCTGTACCCTCATCATTCAGCTGTTTTACAAGCTTCCACACTTTTCTTGTGTCTCGTTCTAGATTCATGTACTCTGTTTTCTCTTTCCAACTTCTCCGTCTGGCTTGTAGTTTAGCCCATTGAAATTTGGCTTTAGCATGCTGATAGTTATTGTGGTGTTCCTGGCAGGGGTTATTTTCTGCTTGTTTTCGAGATGTTTCCATGTCATTGTGCAGTTGCTCTAGTTCACTATTCCAGTATGGTTTGTAGTGTTTCCGTGCCCCTCTGGGTATTGTTTCACTGGCAGCTTGTATTATTAGTCTACTGAATTCATCAACTATTTTGTTGATGTCTCTGTCTGTATTTAGATCTTTAGTCAGTACACTGGTGTAATGTTGATACATTTTCCAGTCTGCCTTTTTGTAATTCCATCTGGAGAGAGTGCTGCTCTCCCTGACGGCCTCATTTTGCACCACTAAAAAGACAGGTCGGTGGTCGCTGCCTCCAAGTTGTTTCCCAACAATACGTGTGATATTCCAATCCAGGTCTGGTGAATGGAAAGCAAGGTCTGGTGTAGATGTGGTATGCCATGATCTGGAATAGAATGTTGGTGGATCTGTTGCCTGGTTTAACAGTTTAAGTTTTCTGGATCAGCACAGAATGCAGTAAAAAATGGGGGAGCAGGTGCATATATAGAATACCCAAATAACACTAGGGATATGAATAAAATAGCAACAGGGAAATATTGTCACAATTATGATGCAGAAATACAAGCAATAAAGTTAGCAATAGAAAAACTGCTGAACATTAATCTTAGCCCGCAGCCTGTAGTGTTTTGACAGATGCAAGATCAGTACTCCAGGCACTACAATCCAGAAAATTACCACATCTGCAGACCTTATTGACTGAACTCTGCAAGCACCACAGGGTTTCCCTGCAGTGGATCCCATCTCACTGTGGAATACCAGGAAATGAGAAAGCAGATCAGTTGGCAAAGGAAGGTTCAACAGGCACACAACTAGATACACCTGTTACATACCATCATAAGAAACAGATAATCAAATCAATCAGAGGACCACAAGCCCCAAATCAGGATGCCTTTTATAATATGAATAGATATGAACAAGTTATCATTATACGTCTCAGAACAGGACACAATCGACTCCATAGTCACATGTATACAAAATTCAAGATCGGCACCTCAACTACTTGTACATGTGGACAGGCGCCCCAGACTGCTGAACACATACTTCAAGACTGCACTGAATATAGTAGACTGAGGAAAATCCATTGGCCCATAGATACAACACTACAGACAAAACTATATGGGCCACTGCAAGAATTACAAAAGACAGTAAAATTTATACAGGAAACGACATTGCAGATATAGACAATACTTCAGGCGAACGAAAGATAGATAGATCAAATTCAATGGTATTATTTATCTGGTCCAATGGTGGCATTTATGAGATCCAATGGTGGCCTTTATCAGGTTCAATGTTGAAATTTATCAAATCCAATGGTATTATTTATCAGGTCCTATAGTGACATTTCGGATCCAATGGTGGCCTTTATTATGTCCAAATGTGGCCGTTATCATGTGTAACGGTGGAATTTATTAGGTCAAATGGTGGAATTCATCAGATCCAATGACAGTATTTATCAGGTCAAATGGTGGCCTTTTATCAGGTCTACTTATGAGCACAAATATTACAGTCACAAAACTCGATGAGACATTTCATATTCTATTGTCGGGGCCTGGGTTGAAGAAAAAAGTCGCAGATTCCAAGTATCTCCACTCATATATGAAGATAATGTCGTTAATTCAGGACATCTCTACTCATATATGAAGATAATGTCGTTAATTCAGGACATCTCTACTCATATATGAAGATAATGTCGTTAATTCAGGACATCTCTACTCATATATGAAGATATTGTCGTTAATTCAGGACATCTCTACTCATATATGAAGATATTGTCGTTAATTCAGAGCATGTTCACACATACATGAGGATAATGTTAATGTAGAGCATGTTCACACATATATGAGGATAATGTTAATTCACAGCATGCTCACACATACATGAGGATAATGTTAATTCACAGCATGTTCACACATACATGAGGATAATGTTAATTCACAGAATGTTCACACATACATGAGGATAGTGTTAATTCAGAGCATGTTCACACATACATGAGGATAATGTTAATTCAGAGCATATTCACACATTCATGAGGATAATGTTAATTCGCAGCATGTTCACACACACACATACATACACACACACACATATATATATATATATATATATATATATATATATATATATATATATATATATATATATAGGAATAATGTCGATAATTCAGACCGCCTACTCCATATATTAGGATAATGTCGTTACTTCAGGACATCTTCACTCATATATGAAGATAATGTCGTTAATTCAGGACATCTTCACCCATATATGAAGATAATGTCGTTAATTCAGAGTATCTTCACACATAGGAGGATAATGTTAATTCATAACATGTTCACATATATATAAGGATAATGTTAATTAAGAGAATATTCACACATATATGAGGATAATGTTGATAATTCAAAGAATGTTCACACCTATATGAGGATCATCATCATCATCAAGAACCGGGCCTTCTGGCATAGGTGATCATGTCTCTCCACAACTTTCGATCTCGACAGTTATTTATCATTTCTGTTGTTGACCTTCTGCCAAGCCATTCTCTTAAGCTGTCTGGCATTTTCTCTCTTTGCTTCCCTCTATCTCTTCGTCCCTCAATTTTCCCAGTTGTTACAATATATTCCAGTTGTTCTCTTCTCATTACATGGCCAAAAAATTATGATTGTTTCTTCCTAATATTGGAAATTAGCTCTCTTTTTGCTTTGACCTCTTACAGAACATTTTCATTACTCTTCTTAACTGTCCACGGTATTCTCAACATTCTTCTGTAAAACCACATTTTTACATACTCCAGTGATTTTCTTGTCTGTTGTCCTATTGTCCATGATTCACATCCATATGTTAAGACTGGCCCTACATAACATTTAAGAACTCTTTTTCTTGTTTCTATTGTCAAAAATGGATTGCATAGTATCTTCCTCATTTTTTTGGAAAGCTGCTTTTGCCTGAGCCATTCTGCATCTCACCTCTTTTGTACATCTTCCGTCTGAGGTTAACAAAGTTCCCAAATATTTAAATTCATTTACCTGTTTTAATATTGTTCCACTTGTCTTTATTTTGCACTGAGGTGATGTCTTTTTCTTTGTTGTTAACATTACTTATGTCTTTTTGCTATTAAGGCTGAGTCCTTTATTTTTGCTTTCTTTCACTATAATGTCTAGCATTTCTTGTAACTCATTTTCACTCTTAGCGAATAAGACTGTATCATCAGCATACATGAGATAATTTAGATGATAAATTATACGATAATAAATATAGTAACTATTAATACTGTAATGATAAAGTAATGACTACTAAATAAATAATGATTCTGATAAATTGTCAGTGACTCCTAATGAAGCAGTGACACTTGTTTGTTGATTAAAGAGTCACAATCGAGAAATTATAAAAAGACAGAAATATGATCATTTTAGTGTGAAGCAATGAGATAGAGTTAAAATCTTTACATCGGTATTAAACAAGTGGCTAAATAAGCTATCATTGTTTATGGTATGGGAGCGTCATAAAATAAACAATTATTGTTTATGGTACGGGGGAGTTATAAAACAAACAATCATTGTTTATGGTAAGGGGGCGTTATGAAAGAAACAATGATAAACAAATAAATGCAGCCTCTAATGCACTCATCATCATGTGCCACATCGGCTCGCGTAGATGTTCATGCCCTTCCATAATCTTTTATCCACAGTACATCGTATCAATTTTGTTGTTGACTGTTTTCCATGCCATAACAACAAGCTATCTAGTATCTTCTCTCCTTGTCGACCGTGATCTCTCTTTCCCTTTATTTTACCAGTTGCAATTAAATACTCCAACTTTCCTCTTCTCATGATGTACCAGAATCTATGTCTAGTAATATAATCACCTGACAAAAATGGGTACCCTATCTTTGGTTAAATAAGGAGAGACATCTAATGAGATAGTACTCGCCCCTGATCTCCGAAAAGTTGCCCCGCTCCACCAAGAGAAGTTCAAATCACACACTCAGCTCACCAACTACACTAATGCTATGGGGGATACCTTTACCTTTTAATCTAAGCTAAGTTGCAGAAAAAGAGCACAGCAACGAGACGTGGGCGCATGACTGCGCCGGCCTAACGTAACGACCCTGAACGTTTCTTGCTGGCGGTCACCCGATCAGTTAGCTCTTCGTCCTCCGTCTTTAATGGGCGTTAAGTGGGCGTAGTTACGTTGTTTTGTGGTTTGCACTTGAACTGTGATATTTGCGTCTTGCGGCCCAACACATCCGACTTCTGCAGGACATTTTTGAGCACCAGGTTACTTTCCTCTAGATTATTGCTCACCTTGACTAGACTAGACAGGCTATCCTGTTTCTAGAGGCACCGCGAAGAGGTGGAGAAGGGTCCGGGTAGTTGTGGTTCACCGATCCTGGTGCAAGCCTTCAGCTATGAGTCGTTGACAGCTTTCACCCCTGCTGCTCAACGGCGCCTTAGTAGCCCCCGATCCTGATAGTCAGCTATGAGTCGTTGACAGCTTTCACCCCTGTTGCTCAACGGCGCCTTAGTAGCCCCCGATCCTGATAGTCAGCTATGAGTCGTTGACAGCTTTCACCCCTGTTGCTCAACGGAGCCTTAGTAGCCCCCGATCCTGATAGTCAGCTATGAGTCGTTGACAGCTTTCACCCCTGCTGATCAACTGCGCCTAAGTAGCCCCCGATCCTGATAGTCAGCTATGAGTCGTTGACAGCTTTCACCCCTGCTGATCAACTGCGCCTTAGTAGCCCCCCGATCCTGATGTATGACGGTAATCATAATGATGATAATTATAATTAGCGATGAAAATAATAATAATAAAAAAGATAATAATATTAATAACAACGAAAATGAAAGTAATGATACAGCTAAGATAAATGCTACAATACAATTATATCACTTCTTCTTCATGTATAAAGCTGTGGTAAAAGAAAACATGGAGCAGGAATATTCAGTAAACGTTCTCTTCCTTTCAGAAAAGGTCTTCAACACTTTCCAAGACGTTCTATTTCTTGCTTTTTCTCTTGACATCAGTGCTTCTCAAACTGTGGTACGCGGTCCATCAGGAGACTCCGCGAAGCTTGTAGAATAGTGTTGTTTTGTAGCTAAATAGGTTCAGGGGAGAGTAACAAAATGTTAATGTGACATTTGTTAAAAGTTTTCAATAAAATGTTTGAGGTATCCTTGGGTTTTAAATCTTGAGTCGAAGTTGAATCATGGGGATCCACGATTACAAAACGTATTTAATGGGGGTCCGCAACTACAAAACATATTTAATTGAGGTCCGCTACTATAAAACATATTTAATGGGGAACCGCAACTGAAAAACATATTTAATGGGGTCCACAACTACAAAACCTATTTAATGGGGGTCCGCAACTACAAAAAATATTTAATGGGGGTCCGCACCTACAAAACCTATTTAATGGGGGTCCGCAACTACAAAACCTATTTAATGGGGGTCCGCAACTACAAAACCTATTTAATGGGGGTCCGCAACTACAAAACATATTTAATGGGGGTCCGCAACTACAAAACATATTTAATGGGGTCCACAACTACAAAACCTATTTAATGGGGGTCCGCAACTACAAAAAATATTTAATGGGGGTCCGCACCTACAAAACCTATTTAATGGGGGTCCGCAACTACAAAACCTATTTAATGGGGTCCACAACTACAAAACCTATTTAATGGGGGTCCGCAACTACAAAAAATATTTAATGGGGGTCCGCAACTACAAAACCTATTTAATGGGGGTCCGCAACTACAAAACCTATTTAATGGGGGTCCGCAACTACAAAACCTATTTAATGGGGGTCCGCAACTACAAAACATATTTAATGGGGGTCCGCAACTACAAAACATACTTAATGGGGGTCCGCAACTACAAAACATATTTAATGGGGGTCCGCAACTACAAAACCTATTTAATGGGGCCGCAACTACAAAACATATTTAATGGGGCCGCAACTACAAAACATATTTAATGGGGGTCCACAACTACAAAACATATTTAATGGGGGTCCGCAACTACAAAACATATTTAATGGGGGTCTGCAACTACAAAACATATTTAATGGGGGTCCACAACTACAAAACATATTTAATGGGGTCCACGGTAAAGGACAATTTGAGAACCGCTGCTTCAGATCATCCCATGTCTCCCCTATCCTCTTTATCTCTGCTTCCGCCTGTCTTCTTCAAGAATATTATTGATTCCTCTTTGTCTCCACCATTGGGGATTCCAAAAAAAGGCTTGTCGTGTAATACTCTCAGTTGGTTTCCACAGCGCGTGCCCTCTCCAGCTCCATCGTCTTTGTTTTATCTCTTTGTCCACTGATATTTATCTGACACTTTCCCATAGTTCAAAGTTAGAGCTAGTTATTCAGTAAGCAGACGAGAATTAATTTGTCAGTTTTTTCACTGCCCCTAACAGGCGAGCTGGCTGATGATCTATGCAACTAACGCCTTTGGCAAAACCGGGATTTTGTTCAACTCAACCTTGAACTTTGTGCTGTACTGCATGACCGGAAGACGTTTTCGGATTGAGCTTCTGAAGATGTTTGGTCTGGTCAAGAATGACGGATCCATGTCCAGTTTAATCGACTCCTCATCGAACACAGCATCATCTACAGTCACGACCAGCTCGGGGACATAGTCCAGGCGGTGCAGGTCTCCGTTGTTAGATTGCCCTCGTAGTTTGTTCCGTTGATGACGACAAGATCATACTGTCATTGCTTCTCTTTTTAATTCTAGTTGTTGCATCAAAAACATATTGCCAGTGATGTTACACATACAAGGCAGGTATGTGCTTAACTTAAGGACACACCTTCTTCTAGAGCAGGTATGTGCTCAACTTAAGGACACGCCTTCTTCTAGAGCAGGTATGTGCTTAACTTAAGGACACGCCTTCTTCTAGAGCAGGTATGTGCTTAACTTAAGGACACGCCTTCTTCTAGAGCAGGCATTTGCTTATCTTAAGGACAGGCCTTCTTCTAGAGCAGATAAGTGCTTAACTTAAGGACATGCCTTCTTCTAGAGCAGGTATGTGCTTAACTTAAGGACACGCCTTCTTCTAGAGCAGGCATTTGCTTAACTTAAGGACACGCCTTCTTCTAGAGCAGATATGCACTTAACTTAAGGACATGCCTTCTTCTAGAGCAGGTATGTGGTTAACTTAAAGACACGCCTTCTTCTAGAGCAGATATGTGCTTAACTTAATGACATGCCTTCTTCTAGAGCAGGTATGTGCTTAACTTAAGGACACGCCTTCTTCTAGAGCAGGTATGTGCTTAACTTAAGGACACGCCTTCTTCTAGAGCAGGTATGTGCTTAACTTAAGGACACGCCTTCTTCTAGAGCAGGTATGTGGTTAACTTAAGGACACGCCTTCTTCTAGAGCAGGTATGTGCTTAACTTAAGGACACGCCTTCTTCTAGAGCAGGTATGTGGTTAACTTAAGGAACGCCTTCTTCTAGAGCAGATATGTGCTTAACTTAAGGACATGCCTTCTTCTAGAGCAGGTATGTGCTTAACTTAAGGACACGCCTTCTTCTAGAGCAGGTATGTGCTTAACTTAAGGACACGCCTTCTTCTAGAGCAGGTATGTGCTTAACTTAAGGACACGCCTTCTTCTAGAGCAGGTAAGTGCTTAACTTAAGGACACACCTTCTTCTGGTGCAGGTATGTGCTTAACTTAAGGACACGCCTTCTTCTAGAGCAGGTATGTGCTTAAGTTAAGGACACGTCTTCTTCTAGAGCAGGTATGCGCTTAACTTAAGGACACGCCTTCTTCTAGAGCAGTTATGTGCTTAACTTAAGGACACACCTTCTTCTAGATCAGGTATGTGCTTAACTTAAGGACACGCCTTCTTCTAGATCAGATATGCGCTTAACTTAAGGACACGCCTTCTTCTAGAGCAGGTATGTGCTTAACTTAAGGACACGCCTTCTTCTAGAGCAGGTATTTGCCTAAATTCATTCATTTTTCTCTCGGGTCAAAGACGGCACATTGGTCAGAGGTCATAGTTCTTCACATAGGCCAGAGGTGAAAGCTGGCGAAGGAAAAAAAAAATAAATAAATAAAAATAACAGTATGAAATAGTAGTAAAGTAAAGAGCCCCGTCACGTCAAGTGGCGTATAGGGAATATGGTGCTAGTGACCATAACTTTTACAGACCTTCAGCACACGATTTTTGGGGTAATGTGGTCAGAATTACGCCCGTGCCGCTTTACTTTCCCAGAAAAAAAACCGGCACCCATTAAAGGCTGGGTGAACCCGGAAGCCGTCGGTTGGGATCGAACCATCCCTCTTGTCCCTTATAGTCCAGCTCACTAACCACTGAGCTATCGCGGCTCCCTATTGCAGAGATTACTGCTTCTAAAATATATAGTTTTGTTTCAATAACAATAATTTTACAATGACAGATTGTCAAGCCATCGATCAACCTCCTTAGTCGCCTCTTACGACATGCATGGAAGCTGACGGTTTCACTATTCTTTACTTCCCTCATAATGAGACCCCGGTAACACACGGGTGTTTCATTAATTACTTGTCCTTAATTAAAGAACGCGCATTAATTTAGAGGTAACATTTGCAGGCTACAGAACCAAAGAACTTGTAGAACTTCAACTAAAGAATAGAACAGTTTGTGAGAGTTTGTGTTCATCTTTAGCGAAACAAAATAACGTGTTTATAAAGTCTGTGTCTGTAATTAAATAACATACATTTGTACTTGACTCTAAAGAATAACATTGTTTTAGTTTTGGTACTTGACTCTAACTAAAGAATAACATTGTTTTAGTTTTGGTACTTGACTCTAACTAAAGAATAACAATGTTTTAGTTTTGTTACTTTACTCTAACTAAAGAATAACAACGTTTTAGTTTTGTTATTTTACTCTAACTAAAGAATAACATTGTTTTAGTTTTGTTACTTGACTCTAACTAAAGAATAACAACGTTTTAGTTTTGTTATTTTACTCTAACTAAAGAATAACAACGTTTTAGTTTTGTTATTTTACTCTAACTAAAGAATAACAACGTTTTAGTTTTGTTATTTTATTCTAACTAAAGAATAACAACGTTTTAGTTTTGTTACTTTACTCTAACTAAAGAATAACAACGTTTTAGTTTTGTTATTTTACTCTAAGTAAAGAATAACATTGTTTAAGATTTGGTACTTGACTTTAATTAAAGAATACCATTGTTTTAGTTTTACTATTTGACTTTAATTAAAGAATACCATTGTTTTAGTTTTACTATTTGACTTTAATTAAAGAATACCATTGTTTTAGTTTTACTACTTGACTCATTTACCTAATTTACCTAATTCATTTACCTGTTTTAATATTGTTCCACTTGACTTTATTTTGCACTGAGGTGATGTCTTTTTCTTTGTTGTTACCATTACCTCTGTCTTTTTGCTATTAAGGCTGAGTCCTTTATTTTTGTTTTCTTTCACTATAATGTCCAACATTTCTTGTAACTCATTTTCACTCTTAGCGATTAAGACTGTATCATCAGCATACCTTAGATTATTTATATTATGACCTCCAATTGTTATTCCAGGCATGCCCCTTATGGATCTTAAAATAATCTCACTATAAATATTAAACAAATCTGGTGACAACACACAACCTTGTCTAACACCCTGTTTTATTTGTTGAAACATTCCCAATTGGTTTCCAGTTCTTATGGCCGCTATTTGTTGCTAGTACATGTTCTTTATTATTCTTAGATCTTTGTTGTCTACGTTTATGCTTTCTAAAATTTTGATTATTTCTTGGTGTTTTACTTTGTCAAATGTCTTGCTGTAATCTATGAAGCATAGGTATAGATCTGTTTTCACCTCTATGGCTCTTTCTACTAAAGATCTTATGATATAAATGGCATTGCTTGTTCCTTTATCTCTAACAAAACCACACTGTTCATCGCTAATTTCTGGACTGATTTTGTTTCGCACTCTTCGCATGATGATTCTTAGTAATATCTTAGTCATGTGACTCATAAGGCTTATTGTGCGATGATCATCGCATTCAATCGCACCCGATTTCTTTGGTAGGGCTATGAATATTGATTTTAGCATGTCGTCTGATATATATCCGCTGTTGTAGATATCATTCAATATTTTTGTTATTATTTCTATTCCAAAATCACCCATGGCTTCAATCTCTTCTTTAGTTATATTATCTGGTCCAGGAGCTTTGCCTGTTTTCATATTGCGCAAGGCATCTTCCACTTCTACTGTGAGTATTTCTGGTCCTTCTCCATTATCCTTTATATTTACTTCCGTTCGTTCATCATTATAAAGATCTTTAATGTATTCTGTCCATCGTTCCCTTATGTTTTCTTGATCAATCAACAGTTCTCCTTCCTTTGATCTTAAACATCCATTCTTTAATTACGTTTTTCTTCCTGTTAATTCCTCAATTTGTTTGTATATAACTTTAGCATCTCCTTTTTGTTGTATTTCAATCTCTTTGCATCTCTCTTTTAGCCACGTTTCTTTTGCTTCATTGCATTTTATTACAATTTCTTTATTTAATCTCTTATACTCATCTTTATTTTGCTTACAGTAGCTTGATGACGATCGGGTATCACCTGTAGCACATGATGTCCCCTACCGAACGAGAGTTTTCCATTGGAATCCCCCTTAACGTTGTTGTTATTTCTATTGTTGTGGCGATTCATAATTGTACAAAGAAATTACGACGGTGGTTCTCTGTTGCCTTCTGTCGGTTTGTTTACGGTTGGCTCCGCTAGCCTTTGACTAAAAAGTCTCAACCACAAGACAGTGGGGTTGTTTTACTTCGGGGTACCCTCCCTTAGCCTTTTACTCTCCCGAGCTTACCTGCAAGGCAGCAAGGCAGCCACAGGTTGTACTGTTTACTGCATACAGTAGCAGGTAAAATTACCTGCCCTGACCTGATTAGATTTGGTACTTGACTCTAAAGAATAAGATTGTTTTAGTTTTGGTACCTGACTCTAACTAAAGAATAACATTGTTTTAGTTTTGGTACCTGACTCTAACTAAAGAATAACATTGTTTTAGTTTTGGTACCTGACTCTAACTAAAGAATAACATTGTTTTAGTTTTGGTACCTGACTCTAACTAAAGAATAAGATTGTTTTTGTTTTGGTACCTGACTCTAACTAAAGAATAAGATTGTTTTTGGAACTGATCACTTTTCCTAATAAAAGAAACGCAAGAATTCCATTAGAGTCTTTTATGTATCTTATAGTTCCAACATTGTATATAGAACCATCTACTGTGCCTATGTGAGGACAGCTATCCACTCCAAGGTGATGTCACTTCATCAAAATGAGAAGGGACTGAAAAATTTTATTTTTTGCTCATTTCAAAAATGTGTTTGTAGATCTGGTGTTTGTTTGTAAAACTGCTGTCTGTTTGAAGACTGGCGTTTGTTTGAAGAACTGTTGTTTTTAGATATGGTTTTTGTTTGTAAAACTGATGTCTGTTTGAAGAACTGGTGTTTGTTTGAAGAACTGTTGTTTGTAGATATGGTGTTTGTTTGTAAAACAGCTGTCTGTTTGAAGAACTGGTGTTTGTTTGAAGAACTATTGTTTGTAGATATGGTGTTTGTTTGTAAAACTGCTGTCTGTTTAAAGAACTGGTGTTTGTTTGAAGAACTGTTGTTTGTAGATCTGGTGTTTGTTTGAAGAACTGTTGTTTGTAGATATGGTGTTTGTTTGTAAAACTGCTGTCTGTTTAAAGAACTGGTGTTTGTTTGAAGAACTGTTGTTTGTAGAACTGGTGTTTGTTTGAAGAACTGTTGTTTGTAGATATGGTGTTTGTTTGTAAAACAGCTGTCTGTTTGAAGAACTGGTGTTTGTTTGAAGAACTATTGTTTGTAGATATGGCGTTTGTTTGTAAAACTGCTGTCTGTTTAAAGAACTGGTGTTTGTTTGAAGAACTGTTGTTTGTAGATCTGGTGTTTGTTTGAAGAACTGGTGTTTGTTTGAAGAACTGTTGTTTGTAGATATGGTGTTTGTTTGTAAAACTGATGTCTGTTTAAAGAACTGGTGTTTGTTTGAAGAAATGTTGTTTGTAGATCTGATGCCTGTTTGTAGAACTGGTGTTTGTTCATAAATCTGCTGTTTGTTTGTAGAATTGTTGTTTGTTTGTAGAACTGTTGTTTGCTGAAAAACGTATGTTTGTTTGAAGAATTTATGTGTTTTTTTTTTAGAATTTGCGTATTTTTTTGTAGAACAGTGTGTGTAGTATTTGTTTTTAATTACAAGCCGAATGGTTTATTAAAAAAATACTTGGAATCAAACCTCTATCAAATGAATGGAATAGGGGCGGCCCTGTCCATCGGACCACCCGCTCCTCAAAGATAGAATAAATTACATGGACATTCCCAGATCTAAGCATAACTTTAACCCTAAACACGCCATGAATATAAAACACAGTACCGTTCTGAAATAGAACATCAACTTTAAATAGAACATTAACTTTAAATAGAACATTAACTTTAAATAGAACATCAACTTTAAATAGAACATTAACTTTAAATAGAACATCAACTTTATATAGAATATAAACTCTATATAGAACATAAAGGTTATATAGGACATCAACTTTATATAGAACATACACTTTTATATAGAACATAAACTTTTATAGAACATACACTTTATATAGAACAAAAATTCTAAAAAGAACATAAACGTTATATAGAACATAAACTCTATATATAACATAAACTCTATATAGCACATAAACTTTATATATGATATAAATTCTACAAACAACATAAACTTATATAGCACATAAACTTTATATATAATATAAACTCTGCAAAGAACATAAACTTTATATAGAACATAAACTTATATAGAACATAAACTCTAGATAGAACATAAACCTATATAGAACATAAACTTTAAATAGAATATAAACTCTATATAGAACACAAACTTTAAATAAACCCTAATCTCTAATATATTACCAACCGCAAACACACCTTCCATACGTACTTCTTGACCACAGCTGCTCAGGACGTGTCGACTCCATCGAGTTTTACTTTTATTTACAAAGGATCATGTAACAGTAGTGTACCTCAGCGCAAGCAGTGGCATATTTGTGGCATAGAATGTGCTCAGTGATTGTGTCTTGATTCATGAATCTTACAGCACAGCTTAGTCTAGAATATGTCTTATGTGATAGTCATTCTTTTTGGATTTAGATCTGGGTAGGCTGTGAAACTACAGACTCCCCAGCATTTAAAATAATAAGGCTACATGCTGCTGGACTAACCACTAAGGCAACACAGTTTTGCCACCATATCTTCAACATCACACAGTTTTGCCACCATACCTTCAACATCACACAGTTTTGCCACCATACCTTCAACATCACACAGTTTTGCCACCATATCTTAAACATCGCACAGTTTTACTACCATACCTTCAACATCACACAGAATCACCACCACACCGAGAAATACCACACAACTTCATCACCACACCGACAAATACCACATAGCTTCACCACCACACCGACAAATACCACACAGCTTCACCACCACACCGACAAATACCACACAGCTTCACCACCACACCGACAAATACCACACAGCTTCACCACCACACGACAAATACCACACAGCTTCACCACCACACCGACAAATACCACACAGCTTCACCACCACACCGACAAATACCACACAGCTTCACCACCACACCGACAAATACCACACAGCTTCACCACCACACCGACAAATACCACCTAGCTTCACCACCACACCGACAAATACCACACAGCTTCACCACCACACCGACAAATACCACACAGCTTCACCACCACACCGACAAATACCACACAGCTTCACCACCACACCGACAAATACCACACAGCTTCACCACCACACCGACAAATACCACACAGCTTCACCACCATAACCTCAACACCACACAGTTTCACCAGCATACCATCAATACAATGACAATAAATTACAACCACAGTGTTCTCCTTAATTGTCTAGATCAAGTCTTGGAAGCATAAGACAAAGACAACTTTGGAAATGATCACTGCCTTCAAGTTACAACTAACTGGAGCTATTATGCTCTTGCAACAACAGATAACTAATTTCTAACATCAATTTAAGGCTATTATTTGTAAATAGGACTGAAGCTGTCATGCCCGCCACACACTTTACTACATCGACCTAGTTAACGCGATTTGTCGTAATTGAAGACAAATTACTGGGTCATTATACATAACTATGGATATAATTCGTTCTATTTACAGTATTTACTTGGTGTAATTGCTGAGACAGGAAGTTGATTACTGAAGGTGATTGAATCGAGACTTGATGGGTAATATAATGTAGTTTTGATTGTTGGGGTTGACAGTAGGTTTATCAGGAATTGGTCGAAACATGTCAGAGAGAGGTATAAAGTGGGAGATTAATTCAGATAAAAGAGACACAATACACACATCAATTATCACCGTCGTCATCAAGTGCCGGGCCTGCTGGCGTAGGTGATCATGTCTCTCCACAACTTTCGATCTCGACAGCTATTTATCATTTCTTTTGTTGGCCTTCTGCAAAGCCATTCTCTTAAGCTGTCTGGTATTTTTTCTCTTTGCTTTCCTCTATCTCTTCGTCCCTCAATTTTCCCAGTTGTTACAACATATTCCGGTTGTTCCCTTCTCATACATGGCCAAAAAATGTTGATATGTTGGCATTAATTAACCGTAATGGGCTCTTTCTTAGAAAGAAACTAAACACATTATTTCTTGATTGTGTGTACACATTATTTCATGGTTGTGTACGCATGCTGTTTCACGATTGAGTGTACACATTGTTTCATGGTTGTGTGCATAGGTTATTTATGGTTTTGTACAGACATTGTTTCATGGCTGTATACGTAAGTTATCAGGTTTGTGTACCGATATTTTTCCAATAATTTTGTTTCTTAATAATCACAGCCGTTCACTATTATGCCTGTACCATGATCAAGTCATATTTATCTTTACCTGTTACATTTCTATTAGTTATGATCTTTCCAACGTAACTTCTTCCGTTTTTTTTTTTTTGCAGCTGTTTCTTGCTTTTCAAATTATTATTTTCTCGTATGTGTGTTGTTGCTATTTTTGTCATGAATTCTTCGCGTGAAAGTTGTTATCTAAATAAGGCATGACCTATTATTCTTGCCTGTTTCTTCCCATCTAGTTTCAGTGACATGATCTTTTACAATGCTTGTTTCTCTTTCCTTCTCGTAATATTTTCCAATGCTTGTTTCTCTCCAACCTCTAATCTTTTCCCATGCCTGATTCTTTTCGACCTCTAATATTTTCCAATGCTTGTTTCTCTCCAACCTCTAATCTTTTCCCATGCCTGATTCTTTTCGACCTCTAATATTTTCCAATGCTTGTTTCTCTCCAACCTCTAATCTTTTCCCATGCCTGATTCTTTTCGACCTCTAATATTTTCCAATGCTTGTTTCTCTCCAACCTCTAATCTTTTCCCATGCCTGATTCTTTTCGACCTCTAATATTTTCCAATGCTTGTTTCTCTCCAACCTCTAATCTTTTCCCATTCTTGTTTCTCCCCGACTTCTAATATCTTCTATGCTTGTTTCTGTCCAACTTGTAATCTTTTTTTCATGCCTTTTTCTGTCAAAATTTCAATCTCTTCCCAATTCTGTTTGTGTCCAACTTCTAATCTTTTTCCACTTCTGTTTCTCCCCAACTTCTCATGCCTGTTTCTATTTCAACTGTCACGATTCAAGAAAGTCTAATAAACTGACAAGCAGCAACAGTCCGGACCTATCTGACCTACAGACAGCGATTTCCAAGTCCCTTATGGACGTCGCCACCACACAGACCTGGACGAGCCAAGAGGGAGAAATGCTCACGTTAGGACAAGCTGTGGCAGAATATCTCCATTTCTTGATGAGCGCCATCGTTGGTCCTATCGTTTGCATCGTCGGTTTGGCAGGGAACCTTCTGTCTATAATCACGTGGGCTCGGCTTGGGATGAAAGGATCTACAGGGATCTATTTGTCTGGACAGGTAGGCAAGTCTTCTCGGTAAATTGAGATGTCTATGTTATGTCAAGATAGGATACTTCGCAGCTGCCAATGTCAATTACCTTACATCGACCTTCCGAGCCGTAGCCGGCCCACAGGGCAAAGACTCAGATACTCTTTCCCTGCTTCAAAATGTTCTATCTAGCAGTCTCAATCCTTGTCATGATCTTGTATCACATCTCGCCATTTGTCTCTGTTCTGTGCAAGCATCTTGATCTCATTGAGGGAGCCGATTCCTGCTGCCTATGCTTCCCTGATCAATGTTCTCAGTGTTTTTCTGGGTCGGCCTCTTTTCCTCTTACCTGTTGTTTCCCACATGAGGGCTTGCTTTGCTATTCGGTTATTATCTCTTCTCATCACATGTCCAACGTATGACCATCGTCTTTTCTTTATTACTGAAGATATTAGTGGTTAATTAGCAATTTCTCTAATTTCTGGTTTGTTTTGAATTCGTTCCACGCTATACCAAGTATTTTCCTTTAGACATTTATTTTCAAATGCGTTCAACTTAGTTCCTATGTCATAAACTACCTTACAGGCTTCCAAATAGATAACTTGGCAGATCATAGTTCTTTGTCTTTGATACTTTTGCTGATGTATGTCTTTCCAAAAAGAAAAATACACATACTCCTTCTGTTAGACATACAAAGTGATTAGAAGAAGTTGTATTTTTAATTTGTAAGAACAATTACCTTTTGTGGTTACAACTAAACATCATAATAGATAATACAACCCTGAAACAAGTAGACAATTTTAAATATCTGGGTAGCACATTAACGCAAGACAATAACCAAGAGACAGAGATAGATATAAGGTATAACAAAGCATGCCAAGTTATAGGCCAAGTATCAACACTATTGAAAAACAAAGCAATAACTACGGAAGCAAAAAGGGCAATATACAAATCAATTTTTCTACCAACTCTGTGCTATCAGTGCCAGAATTGGACGCTGGACTCTAGAACAATAAGAAAGATAACGACCACCGAAATGTAATGTGTCAGAAGAATGACAGGAAACAGCTTAAGGGATAGAGTAAGAAACACCGACCTGAGGAAAAAACTCGAAATTGAACCAGCCATCGAATACATTAAGAAACAACAGATAAATTGGTTCGGCCACATAACAAGACAAAAAGTACTTCAAAAGTACAAAACTAACAATGACTCAAAGAGCCATAAACAAACGCTACGAAAACGCCAAATTAAGAGGAAGACCGAGAAAGAGATGGATAAAGGGAATACTAGAGTCACTAGGAGGGATAACACCAGAAGAGGCCAACAGAAGAGCAAAGAATCGCAGATTGCATCACCCCTCGACGTCAACGGCAATGGAGGAAGGATAGAAGAAGAAGAAGTGGTTAAAAGTTGAATATTACATTCACAAAAATTCTCATATTTGTCAATCAAACTAATATCACATTCATACTAGCTACATTTTTTACAACTCCTTCTATAAACATTACAACTCCTTCAATAAACACTACAACTCCTTCTATAAACACTACAACTCCTTCTATAAACACTACAACTTCTAAAAACACTACAACTCCTTCTATAAACACTACAACTCCTTCTATAAACACTATAACTTCTAAAAACACTACAACTCCTTCTATAAACACTACAACTCCTTCTATAAACACTACAACTTCTTCTATAAACACTACAACTTCTAAAAACACTACAACTCCTTCTATAAACACTACAACTCCTTCTATAAACACTACAACTCCTTCTATAAACACTACGACTCACGACAAATGGATACTACATTCACATTTCTAATTCCAGGCTTTTGCCAACTTCGGAATGCTCTCGACATTTCTCCTGTGCGACTCCGTCCATTACTGGTTCCCAAGGATCAAATACTCGACAATCTACGGAGAGTTCTTCTCTTACTTTGGTTTTCCGATGCTGTATTACTCCATGATGTGCAGTATCTGGTTTACTGTGGGAGTTACCATGGACAGGTACATCATGGTCTGCTGGATCACCAAGGCCAAGGTCGGTATTGTCATACAAACAACCCGTAAAAAATGACGAATGTAAATATTGAGTTCAAAAGGTCACATACACGTAGTACTGTAGTTATTGGGGCTGGGTGGTCAAGAAATAAGAGGTTGGTCTCGGGACATGAAAGTCCTGTGCTCGATTCCCCACCAGAAGAGGTACGATATAAAAAGAAATTGGATTTGTGGTTTCTTCGTGGCTTTACCCTTACTCTGGGTAGTGAGATCTGACGTCTAGACCTTCTATGGGTAGTGAGATCTGATGTCTAGCCCTTTCTCTGGGTAGTGAGATCTGAAGTCTAGACCTTTATCTGGTAGTGAGATCTGATGTCTAACCCTCTCTGGGTAGTGAGATCTAATGTCTAGCCCTTTCTGGGTAGTGAGATCTGATGTCTAGCCCTCTCTGGGTAGTGAGATCTGATGTCTAGCCCTCTCTGGGTAGTGAGATCTGATGTCTAACCCTCTCTGGGTAGTGAGATCTAATGTCTAGCCCTTTCTGGGTAGTGAGATCTGATGTCTAGCCCTCTCTGGGTAGCGAGATCTGATGCCTAGCTCTCTCTGGGTAGCGAGATCTGATGCCTAGCTCTCTCTGGGTAGCGAGATCTGATGCCTAGCTCTCTCTGGGTAGTGATATCTGATGTCTAGCTCTCTCTGGATAGTGAGATCTGATGTCTAGTCCTCTTTGGGTAGTGAGATCTGATGTCTAGCCCTTTCTGGGCAGTGAGATCTGATGTCTAGCCCTCTCTGGGCAGTGAGATATGATGTCTAGCTCTCTCTGGGCAGTGAGATCTGATGTCTAGCCCTCTCTGGGCAGTGAGATCCGATGTCTAGCTCTCTCTGGGCAGTGAGATCTGATGTCTAGCCCTTTCTGGGCAGTGAGATCTGATGTCTAGCCCTCTCTGGGCAGTGAGATCTGATGTCTAGCTCTCTCTGGGCAGTGAGATCTGATGTCTAGCTCTCTCTGGGCAGTGAGATCCGATGTCTAGCCCTCTTGGATAACGGCACACAAAAAATAGAAGATCCCGTATATATTCTGTGCACGTTAAAAATCTTTGTAAATTGGAAATCGAAATGACTAGGTGAAAAAAGTCGGCCACCAGGGCAAAATAGGCGGGAAAGACTAGTCCAAAACGTCAAAAACTCTCACAAAGAAAAAATATGGGAGTACCTCTGAAGTCGAATAATGTTTGCCTGTATGGCGTGGTACACCGGAGCACACGGATGTCGGTTTGACAAATTGGAGAAAAAAGAGTGATAATCACACAAAATTCTGTCCATCAGGACAGTATCAGGACTTGGTTACATAAAGTATCAGGACTTTGTTAGAGACATAAAGTATCAGGGCTTTGTTAGAGACATAAAGTATCAGGGCTTTGTTAGAGAGTATAAAGTATCAGGACTTTGTTAGAGACATAAAGTATCAGGGCTTTGTTAGAGATATGTTTAGTATCAGGACTTTGTTAGAGATATGTTTAGTATCAGGACTTTGTTAGAGATATGTTTAGTATCAGGACTTTGTTAGAGATATGTTTAGTATCAGGACTTTGTTAGAGATATGTTTAGTATCAGGACTTTGTTAGAGATATGTTTAGTATCAGGACTTTGTTAGAGATATGTTTAGTATCAGGACTTTGTTAGAGATATGTTTAGTATCAGGACTTTGTTAGAGATATGTTTAGTATCAGGACTTTGTTAGAGATATGTTTAGTATCAGGACTTTGTTAGAGATATGACTAGTATCAGGACTTTGTTAGAGATATGTTTAGTATCAGGACTTTGTTAGAGATATGACTAGTATCAGGACTTTGTTAGAGATATGACTAGTATCAGGACTTTGTTAGAGATATGTTTAGTATCAGGACTTTGTTAGAGATATGTTTAGTATCAGGACTTTGTTAGAGATATGTTTAGTATCAGGACTTTGTTAGAGATATGTTTAGTATCAGGACTTTGTTAGAGATATGACTAGTATCAGGACTTTTTTAAAGATATGACTAGTATCAGGACTTTGTTAGAGATATGACTAGTATCAGGACTTGTTAGAGATATGTTTAGTATCAGGACTTTGTTAGAGATATGACTAGTATCAGGACTTTGTTAGAGATATGGCTAGTATCAGGACTTTGTTAGAGATATGTCTAGTATCAGGACTTTGTTAGAGATATGTTTAGTATCAGGACTTTGTTAGAGATATGACTAGTATCAGGATTTTGTTAGATATATGACTAGTATCAGGACTTTGTTAGAGATATGTCTAGTATCAGGACTTTGTTAGAGATATGTTTAGTATCAGGACTTTGTTAGAGATATGACTAGTATCAGGATTTTGTTAGATATATGACTAGTATCAGGACTTGGTTAGAGATATGACTAGTATCAGGACTTGGTTAGAGATATGTCTAGTATCAGGATTTTGTTAGAGATATGACTAGTATCCGGATTTTCAACTGAAGTAAGTCAAATACTATGGTGAAAAGATACAGCGGGCTGGACAGAACAATAATGGAAGATATGGTTCCTGTGCGACGCATCAGAGCACACCAAAAAGAAGCTAGTTTTAAGAAATCAAGGAGACATTGAACATAACAGAAGTGGGAGATCTGGCTAGAGAAAGAGATTCTTTCAGACGGGCTGTGGTGAGTGCAGCGTTCTGTGGGAGATCTGGCTAGAGAAAGAGATTCTTTTAGACGGGCTGTGGTGAGTGCAGCGTTCTGTGGGAGATCTGGCTGGAGAAAGAGATTCTTTTAAACGGGCTGTGGTGAGTGCAGCGTTCTGTGGGAGATCTAGCTAGAGAAAGAGATTCTTTCAGACGGGCTGTGGTGAGTGCAGCGTTCTGTGGGAGATCTGGCTAGAGAAACAGATTCTTTCAGACCGGCTGTGATGAGTGCAACATTCTATGGGAGATCTGGCTGGAGAAAGAGATTCTTTCAGACAGACTGTGATGAGTTCAACATTCTGTGGGAGATCTAGCTAGAGACAGAGATTCTTTCAGACGGGCGGGGTGAGTGCAACATTCTGTGGAAGATCTAGCTATAGAAAGAGATCCTTTCAGACAGGCTGTGGTGAGTGCAACATTCTGTGGAGATCTAGCTAGAGAAAGAAATTCTTTCAGACGGGCGGGGTGAGTGCAACATTCTGTGGGAGATCTGGCTAGAGAAAGAGATTCTTTCAAACGGGCTGTGGTGAATGTAACGTTTTGTTGGAGATCTGTCTAGAGACAGAGATTCTTTCAGACGTGCTGTGGTGAATGTAACGTTTTGTTGGAGATCTGGCTAGAGACAGATTCTTTCAGACGTGCTGTGGTAAATGTAACGTTTTGTTGGAGATCTGGCTAGAGACAGAGATTCTTTCAGACGTGCTGTGGTAAATGTAACGTTTTGTTGGAGATCTGGCTAGAGACAGAGATTCTTTCAGACGTGCTGTGGTAAATGTAACGTTCTGCAATGGACATACGACTTGATGATGATAACGTATACAGTATAAGAGTTACCACTATATCAGTGAGAGTCATGTCCCATGATTTAAAAAAAAGAACATACGTGACGTAATCCATACAAAATACGACATACATGACAAGTATCTTTAATCTTTTCTCCTCTGACGTGTTGATGGCCCCAGTGTCTATACGGGAGACTTCTAATCCATAGTAAACAATATGAAATAGTTAGTCACACTACGGGGCTTTGTCATTTCAATATCTTCAGTAACTGTGTCTATTTAAATATTGATTGATGTCAACAGAGGTGAGATGGTAGATGTACAACAGAGGTGAGATGGTAGATGTACAACAGAGGTGAGATGGTAGATGTACAACAGAGGTGAGATGGTAGATGTACAACAGAGGTGAGATGGTGGATGTACAACAGAGGTGAGATGGTAGGTGTACAACAGAGGTGAGATGGTAGATGTACAACAGAGGTGAGATGGTAGGTGTACAACAGAGGTGAGATGGTAGATGTACAACAGAGGTTAGATGGTAGGTGTACAACAGCGGTGAGATGGTAAGTGTACAACAGAAGTGAGATGGTAGATGTACAACAGAGGTGAGATGGTAGGTGTACAACAGAGGTGAGATGGTAGATGTACAACAGAGGTGAGATGGTAGATGTACAACAGAGATGAGATGGTAGATGTACAACACAGGTGAGATGGTAGATGTACAACAGAGGTGAGATGGTAGATGTACAACAGAGGTGAGATGGTAGATATACAACAGAGGTGAGATGGATGATAGATGTACAACAGAGGTGAGATGGTACATGTACAACAGAGATGAGATGGTAGATGTACAACAGAGGTGAGATGGTAGATCTACAACAGAGGTGAGATGGTAGATGTTCAACAGAGATGAGATGGTAGATGTTCAACAGAGGTGAGATGGTAGATGTACAACAGAGGTGAGATGGTAGATGTACAAAAGAGGTGAAATTTTTAGATGTACAACAGAGGTGAGATGGTAGATGTACAACAGCGGTGAGGTGGTGGATGTACAACTGCGGTGAGATGGTAGGTGTACAACAGAGGTGAGATGGTAGATATACAACAGAGGTGAGATTGTAAATATACAACAGAGGTGAGATGGTAGATATATAACAGAGGTGAGATCGTAGATATACAACAGAGGTGAGATGGTACATATACAACAGAGGTGAGATGGTAGATATACAACATAGGTGAGATGGTAGATATACAACAGAGGTGAGATGGTAGATATACAACATAGGTGAGATGGTAGATATACAACAGAGGTGAGATGGTAGATATACAATAGAGGTGTGATGCAGAGTGGCTCAGACAAAAGCAGCAATCCAAAAAAAGAGGTAGATACGGTGCAATCCATTTTTGACAATAGAAACAAGAAAAAGAGTTCATAAATGTTATGTAGAGCCAGTCTTAACATATGGATGTGAATCATGGACAATAGGACAATATAAAAAAAAATCACTGGAGGCTGTAGAAATGTGGTTTACAGAAGAATGTTGAGGATATCATGGACAGCTAAGAAGAGTAATGAAAATGTTCTGAAAAAGGCCCAAGCCAAAAGTACAAGATATCCAATATTAGGAAGAAACAATCATCAGTTTTTGACCACGTAATGAGAAGAGAACAGCTGGAGTATATTGTAAATACTGGGAAAATTGAGGGACGAAGTGATGGAGGGAAGCAAAGATGAAAGATGCCAGACAGCTTAAGAGAATGGCTTGACAGAAGGTCAACTAGAGAAATTATAAATAAATGTCGAGATCGAAAGTTGTGCAGAGACATGATCACCTACACCAGCACTTGGTACTTAATGATGATGAAGATGATGATGATGATGATGATCTTGATGATGATGCTGATGCTGATGATGGTGCTGATGATCTTGATGTTGATGCTGATGATGCTGATGATGATGATGATGCTGACGATGATGATGCTGATAATGATGATTATGCTGATTATTGTGCTGATGATGGTGCTGATGATGATGATGATGCTGATGATGGTGCTGATGATGGTGCTGATGATAATGATGATGATGATGATGCTGATGATGGTGCTGATGATGATGATGATGATGCTGATGATGGTGCTGATGATAGTGATGAGGATGCTGATGATGATGTTGATGATGATGCTGATGATGATGCTGATGATGGTGATGATGATGCTGATGATGGTGATGATGATGCTGATGATGATGCTGATGATGGTGATGCTGATGATGCTGATGATGATGCTGATGATGATGATGATGATGCTGATGATGCTGATGATGCTGATGATGATGATGATGATGCTGACGATGATGATGCTGATAATGATAATGATGCTGATGATGGTGCTGATGATGATGATGCTGATGATGATGATGCTGATGATGGTGATGATGATGATGATGATGATGATGCTGATGATGTTAATGATCTTGATGATGATGCTGATGATGGTGATCTTAATGATGATGATGCTGATGATGATGTTGCTGACGATGATAATTGATGTCAATGCTTTAATTCAACAGAATCTCTGCAGCGAATCTCGAGCCACCATCAGCCTCCTCCTCATCGCAGCCAACAGCTTCCTCATCAACCTCCCACACTTTGCCACATTCGTACCCGTCTACCCAAACATCATCCCCAGGGGCAACAACACAGGCATTGGTGAGCCAGCTGTGGCTTTTGCCATCAGCGAATTTGGGGCAGGTCCAGGTGGACAGATCTATGACTTCTGGATACACTGCGTCATCCTCATGTTGATCCCATGGGTGTCGATCTTCGTCATGAATGTCCTCATTATTCTTAAGGTTGGTGATTTTTCATGAGGAATCTATGTTTTCTTGTTGTTGTTTACACATATATATGTAGACATCCCCAGCACATCCCTAGGCAAGTACTATATGGTGAACTAACACACAGAAAAAGACAAATCGGCAGACCTAAACTACGATATAGAGATATCTGTAAACCATCTCTGAATGACTTCTCCATATGTGAAAATGACTGGCAACATCTGGCAAGTGATCGCACATCATGGAGAGCATGTATAAGGAACGGTGTAACATCATTTGAGACTGTGCTAAGGCCAAACTTAGAAGAGAAAAGACTCATGAAAAAGGATGGAAAACCCTGTGGATCAGTGGGCCTGAATTGTTCATTCTGTGGCCGTGTGTGTTTGTCAAACATTGGTAGAATTAGCCACGAGAGAAGCTGTTCGACAAAAACAAAACCTAAAAAAATACACAATAGCCTTTACTAGACCGTCTGACAACTCGAAAAGAGCCATATAGTGTAGTAGACATAGCAACTAGGAAAGAGCCATATAGTGTAGTAGACATAGCAACTAGGAAAGAGCCATATAGTGTAGTAGACATAGCAACTAGGAAAGAGCCATATAGTGTAGTAGACATAGCAACTAGGAAAGAGCCATATAGTGTAGTAGACATAGCAACTAGGAAAGAGCCATATAGTGTAGTAGACATAGCAACTAGGAAAGAGCCATATAGTGTAGTAGACATAGCAACTAGGAAAGAGCCATATAGTGTAGTAGACATAGCAACTAGGAAAGACTAATTCTTTAAGAGTACACACCAAAGTAACATAAAAAGATGGACAAGTCAGCCTATGACATCCTGCACCATCAGCGCAAGAGACAGCGGAATAGCGATCTATCGTAGTCAACCTTTGATGTGGAGACGGCACTCAATGAGTGTTTGGCGCTACATGGTAGTCAACCTTTGATAGTGATGTGATGATGTTGATTGAAGGTGATGATGGCGATGGTGAGGATGATGGTGATGACGCTGGTGATGTGATGATGCCGGTGAAGATGACGATAGTGATGATGGTGATGATGATTATGGTGATAGTGATTATGATGGCGATTCGATGATTATGATGCAATGTGAATGGTGATGTGATGATGATGGTGAAGATGATGATGATGGTGCTGTAATGAGGATAATAATAGTGATGATGATGATGAAAATGGTTATGTGATGATGATGGTGAAGATGATGATGATGGTGCTGTAATGAAGATAATAATAGTGATGATGATGATGATGATGATGATAATGGTGAGGTGATGATGATGATGATGGTGATGTGATGATGATGATGATGATGATGGTGATGTGATGAAAATAATAATAGTGTGATGATGATGATGATGATGATAATGGTGAGGTGATGATGATGATGATGGGGATGTGAAGATGATGATGATGATGGTGATGTGATGATGATGGTGAAGATGATGATGATGGTGCTGTAATGAAGATAATAATAGTGATGATGATGATGATGATGATAATGGTGAGGTGATGATGATGATGATGGGGATGTGAAGATGATGATGATGATGGTGATGTGATGATGATGGTGATGTGATGATGATGGGGATGTGAAGATGATGATGATGATGATGGTGGTGATGTGATGATGATGATGGTGATGTGATGATGATGGTGATGTAATGGTGATGGTGATGTGATGATGATTGTGAATGTGATGATGATGGTGATGTGATGATGATGGTGATGTCATGATGATTGTGAAGATAATGATGATGATGGTGATGTAAAGATGATTGTGAAGATGATGATGATGATTGTGAAGATGATGACGATGGTGTTGTGGTGATGATGGTGATGTAATGATGATTGTGAAGATGATGACGATGATGGTGCTGATTGTGAAGATGATAATGATGATGGTGATGTGATGACGATGATGGTGATGTGATGATGATGGTGCTGTCATGATGATTGTGAAGATGATTATGATGGTGATGTGATGATGATCGCGAAGATGATGATGATGGTGATGTGATGATGATGGTGATCTAATGATGATTGTGAAGATGATGATGATGATTGTGATGTGATAATGATGGTGATGTAATGATGATTGTGAAGATGATGATGATGGTGATAATTGTGAAGATGATGATGATGTGATGATGACGATGGTGATGTGATGGTGATGTGATAATGATGATAGTGATGAGATGATGATGATTTTGAAGAAGATGATGTGATGATGATGGTGATGTAATGATGATTGTGAAGATTATGACGATGGTGATATGATGATGATAGTGATATGATGATGATGGTGATGATGGTGATGTAATGATGATTGTGATGATGGTGATGATTGTGAAGATGATGATGATAGGGATGGGGATGTGGTGATGGTGAAGATGATGATGGGGATGGGGATGTGGTGATGTTGAAGATGATAATGATAGGAATGGGGATGTGGTGATGGTAAAGATGATAATGATGGGAATGGGATGTGGTGATGATGGGGATGGGGATGTGGTGATGGTGAATATGATGATGATGGGGATGAGGATGTTGTGATGGCGAATATGATGATGAGGATGGGGATGGGGATGTGGTGATGGTGAAGATGATGATGATGGGGATGGGGTGTGGTGATGGTGAAGATGATGATGATGGGGATGAGGATGTTGTGATGGCGAATATGATGATGAGGATGGGGATGGGATGGGGATGTGGTGATGGTGAATATGATGATGATGGGGATGGGGTGTGGTGATGGTGAAGATGATGATGATGGGGATGAGGATGTTGTGATGGCGAATATGATGATGAGGATGGGGATGGGGATGTGGTGATGGTGAAGATGATGATGATGGGGATCGGGATGTGATGATGGTGATGGTGAATATGATGATGATGGGGATGGGGATGTGGTGATGGTGAAGATGATGATGATGGTGAAGATGGTGATGATGATGATTAAATTATTTTGTCCATGAATGAATAATCACTTCCCAATGTTGATTGTTAGTTTAATTCCAACAAGTGACAAAATATACATGGAAAACAAACCAGTAGAAGAGATCGATCACTTCATCTATCTTGGAAGTCACATTGATCGAGAAGGGGATACGAGCAAAGAAATTAGAATCAGACTGGCTAAAGCAGCAATGTCTTTCAGAAGCCTTGAAAAGTTGTGGAAATCAAAACTCATTAGCACAAACACAAAACTTAGGCTATTCAAATCAAATGTACTATCAACCCTTACGTATGCGTGTGAAAGCTGGAAAACAACAAGAGATATAGAAACAAAGTTGAACGCATTCGAAAATAAATGTCTAAGGAAAATACTTGGTATAGAATGGAACGAATTCAAAACAAACGAGGAAATTAGAGAAATCGCCAATCAACCACTAATAGCTTCAGTAATAAAGAAAAGACGATGGTCATACGTTGGACATGTGATGAGAAGAGATAATAATCGAATAGCAAAGCAAGCCCTCATATGGGAAACAACAGGTAAAAGAAAAAGAGGAAGACCCAGGGAGACACTGAGAAGAACATTGATGAGAGAGGCAAGAGCAGCAGGAATCGGCTCCCTCAATGAGATAGAACTGCTTGCACAGAACAGAGACAGATGGCGAGATTTGATAAAATATCTTTAAAAGAAAACTGCTAGAACAAAATTCATATAGGAGAAGGTGTATCTTGGTCTACGCCCTATGGGCCGGTTACGGCTCGAAAGGTCAATAGATAGATAGAATGTTGATTGACTTGGTTCCCATGACAACAGATCAGCCAAGCCAACAAGGTCATGGCTGACAAAAAGACAAGCCAAGCCAAACAGAAATCGAAAGAGTCGGAAAAGCAGATCACTCGTCTTCTCCTTGCATTGACCTTCACCTTCCTTTTCTGTGAAGCGACTCAGTGTATCTCTCACTGTCTGTGGATGAAACAGCCAGACGGAGTAAGTGTTCATGTCTTCGCGAGTTCATTTGTCTACTTGTCCTTATGTTTATTTGTTTACTTCTTGCCCCTGTGTTGCATTATTTGCTTATTTGTCCTTAAATTGTTGTCTTCTTTTCCCAATGTGTATTTTATTTGTGTTCTTGTCCCTATGTTTATTTGTCAACTTGTTTCTGTTTTTATTTCTTCACTATTTGTTTTCCCCGTGTATATTCCACTATTTTTTGTCCCTGTGCAAATTCCACTATTTGTTTTCCCCGTGTAGATTCCACTATTTTTTGTCTCTGTGTAGATTCCACTATTTGTTTTCCCCGTGTAGATTCCACTATTTGTTGTCTCTGTGTAGATTCCACTATTTGTTTTCCCCGTGTAGATTCCCCTATGTTTTGTCGCTGTGTAGATTCCACTATTGGTTGTCGCTGTGTAGATTCCACTATTTGTTGTCGCTGTGTAGATTCCACTATTTGTTGTCACTGTGTAGATTCCACTATTTGTTGTCGCTGTTTAGATTCCACTATTTGTCGTCTATGTGTAGATTCCACTATTTGCTGTCTCTGTGTGGATTCCACTATTTGTTATCTCTGCTTAGATTCCACTATTTGTTGTCCCAGTGTAGTTTGCACTATTTATTGTCCCTGTGTTTATTTCTCCTTTTGTTGTCCGGTTCAATCTAGTTTCCGGTTGTCCGAGATGGGGGTTTGTTTTCATTTCGGAGTGTGATCTATGTGATAACAGTGACAAGAAAGTGTTTCTAGCAGATATAGAAGTTTTTTGTCAAGTTGTGTCAAGTGGTCTGTTCAAGAAGGAGAACAAGATCAGATAAGTAATTGTCAAATGTTACCACCCACGAATTGACAGTTAGACGGTACAGGATCGCCTGGGACACCTAGCGTTCTAGCACGTGGGGAAACATCTCTGGGCTAACCCCAACGTGTGTTTTAAAGTGAAGCCCTTAACTTAGGACTGACTCAGCAGGTCGATAAGGGATAAACGTTTTATGATTTAAAAAAATCACAGAAATGAAGATAGACCACAAACATAAAACAACAACCATCAATATATGCAGAATAAATAACAAAGAGGTTGAACTTATAGAAGAAATGACAAAGAGGGAAATTAAAATAGTAGGATTAGATGACACAACAGTAAAAGGACAACAGATAAAGAAAACACACATTATTATTTTCTCAGGAGTTGACAACACAGAAAGAGCAAAACATGGAGTGAGCTTTATCATGGACCCAGACCACGCAAAGAATATTCTAGAAATAAAATACTACTCAGAAAGAATAATCACAATCAGGATACTAGAAGACGATCGAAAAAACAACTTACATACAGATTGATGCACCGTGTAACAACAATGAGAAAGGTAAAAGTAAAAGATAAAGTAAGAGACTTGAACCGGCGTCTTAGCACGCGAGTTCCCACCCATATGTGCTCGACCACCTATCCAGAAATGTTCAGAGACTTCGGGATAGTGCCGCTTCAAGCATCGAAACTCACGATGCGAGGCGACATTCCTCACCTTCCCAGGGTAATACACTGGTACCCATTTCTGCCAACGGCTGGGTCGACCGTGGGGGTATTCTTTTTTCTAACCACGAGTACAACTCACACTGCTCCCAGCGGGAATCGAACACGGGTTGCCGAACGTCGGTAGTCCAGTCGGGTAACGATGGAAAAGACAGAGAAGAATTCTAGGAGGCATACAAAAACTATCACCGCCGCCACCACTTGGAAGTTAGATCAGGTGTAAGACAGGGGTATCTACTACACCCCCCCCCCCCTAATTGTTTATTACATACATGGACTATATATACAAGTGAGCCAACCATCACAGACAGAGGAGATCAACGAGCTTTTATTTGCAGACGATCAGGCATTAATACATGGAAAAATAGAAAACATATCGGAACACTTAAATAGACTCAATAACATAGGCACAAAATACAACATGTAAATGAACATCAACAAAACAGAAGTCATGTATGTCGCAAAAGAGAAATTGACGTTCTTAACAATCTTCTGTAAAAAATGTGTAGGACACCCAACCATTTGTTGCCTCTTATCCTATTGTCCTGTAAACACAGGATTCATGTCTCACTATTTGCGCATTAAAGACAGTGAAATGTAGGGAAAAACATCTTTGTAGATATATATTGATCATAGCGAACATGAAGGATGAACAACAGCAAATAACATTCTTTCAACATAACCCACCAGTTAACAATATCAACAATTTAACAATTTGTTAACCTACTCCATCAGTTAACAATATCAACAATTTAACAATCTGTTAATCTACTCCATCAGTTAACAATATCAACAATTCAACAATCTGTTAATCTACTCCACCAGTTAACAATATCAACAATTCAACAATTTGTTAATCTACTCCACCAGTTAACAATATCAACAATTTAACAATCTGTTAATCTACTCCATCAGTTAACAATATCAACAATTTAACAATCTGTTAACCTACTCCAGGGAGCCGCGATAGTTCAGTGGTTAGTGAACTGGACTACCACGGACAAGGGGTAGGGTTCGATCCCAACCGACGGCTTCCGGGTTCACCCAGCCTTTAATGGGTACCGGATTTTTTTCTGGGAAAGTAAAGCAGCATGGGCGTAATACCGACCATATTACCCCAAAAATCATGTGCTGAAGGTCTGTAAAATATAGGGTCACTAACACCATATTTCCCTATACGCCACTTGGCGTGACGGGGGTACTTTACTTTTACTTAACCTACTCCACCAGTTAACAATATTAACAATTTAACAATCTGTTAACCTACTCCACAAGATAAGAACATCCACAAATCACAATCTGTTAACATACTCCACAAGATAAGAACATCCACAAATCACAATCTGTTAACATACTCCACAAGATAAGAACATCCACAAATCACAATCTGTTAACATACTCCACAAGATAAGAACATCCACAAATCACAATCTGTTAACATACTCCACAAGATAAGAACATCCACAAATCACAATCTGTTAACATACTCCACAAGATAAGAACATCCACAAATCACAATCTGTTAACATACTCCACAAGATAAGAACATCCACAAATCACAATCTGTTAACCTACTCCACAAGATAAGAACATCCACAAATCACAATCTTTTAACCTACTCCACAAGATAAGAACATCCACAAATCACAATCTTTTAACCTACTCCACAAGATAAGAACATCCACATATCACAATCTTTTAACCTACTCCACAAGATAAGAACATCCACATATCACAATCTTTTAACCTACTCCACAGGCTAATCTGACGGTGATGTCCGGCTTTCTAGCGTTGGGTAAAACTGGAATGATCTTCAACTCGTCCTTGAAATTTTTCCTTTATTGCTTGTCCGGAAAACGTTTCCGGGTTGAGCTACTGAAGATGCTCTGTCTGGTCAAAAATGACAGCACAACGTCCAACCTTTTGGAATCTTCATCAAACAGTACGTCTACCTCCACAACCACCTGTGGGAACACTGCTACTGGATCAAAGGCTGTGTGCTCGTGAGGTGTACTTGTGATGTGTACTTGTGAGGTGTACTTGTGGGGTGTACTTGTGAGGTGTGCTCGTGAGGTGTACTTGTGAGGTGTACTTGTGATGTGTACTTGTGATGTGTACTTGTGATGTGTACTTGTGAGGTGTACTTGTGGGGTGTACTTGTGATGTGTACTTGTGATGTGTACTTGTGATGTGTACTTGTGAGGTGTACTTGTGATGTGTACTTGTGGGGTGTACTTGTGATGTGTACTTGTGAGGTGTACTTGTGATGTGTACTTGTGAGGTGTACTTGTGATGTGTACTTGTGAGGTGTACATGTGAGGTGTACTTGTGAGGTGGGCTTTTGAGGTGTACTTGTGAGGGGTACTTGTGAGGTGTGGTCGTGAGGTGTGCTTGTGAGGTGTACTTGTGTTGTGTACTTGTGAGATGTACTTGTGAGGTATGCTTGTGAGGTATGCTTGTGAGGTGTACTTGTGAGGTGTGCTCGTGAAGTGTGCTCGTGGTCCTGATGTAGGGTGTAATGTGGTTCTGATGTAGGGTGTAATGTGGTTCTAATGTACAGTGTAACGTGGTTCTGATGTAGGGTGTAATGTGGGTCTGATGTAGGTGTAACGTGGTTCTGATGTAGGGTGTAATGTGGTTCTGATGTAGGGTGTAACGTGGTTCTGATGTAGGGTGTAATGTGGTTCTGATGTAGAGAGTAATGTGGTTTTGATGTAGGGTGTACAGTGGTTCTGATGTAGGGTGTAACGTGTTCTGATGTAGGGTGTAATGTGGTTCTGATGTAGAGTGTAACGTGGTTCTGATGTAGAGTGTAACGTGGTTCTGATGTAGGGTGTAACGTGGTTCTGATGTAGGGTGTAATGTGGTTCTGATGTAGGGTGTAATGTGGTTCTGATGTAGAGAGTAATGTGGTTTTGATGTAGGGTGTAATGTGGTTCTGATGTAGGGTGTAATGTGGTTCTGATGTAGAGTGTAACGTGGTTCTGATGTAGAGTGTAACGTGGTTCTGATGTAGGGTGTAACGTGGTTCTGATGTAGGGTGTAATGTGGTTCTGATGTAGGGTGTAATGTGGTTCTGATGTAGGGTGTAATGTGGTTCTGATGTAGAGTGTAACGTGGTTCTGATGTAGAGTGTAATGTGGTTTTGATGTAGGGTGTAATGTGGTTCTGATGTAGGGTGTAATGTGGTTCTAATGTACAGTGTAACGTGGTTCTGATGTAGGGTGTAATGTGGTTTTTATGTAGGGTGTAACGTGGTTCTGATGTAGGGTGTAATGTGGTTCTGATGTAGGGTGTAATGTGGTTCTGATGTAGAGTGTAACGTGGTTCTGATGTAGGGTGTAATGTGGTTCTGATGTAGGGTGTAATGTGGTTCTGATGTAGGGTGTAACGTGGTTCTGATGTAGGGTGTAACGTTGTTCTGATGTAGTGTGTAACGTGGTTCTGATGTAGAGTGTAACGTGATTCTGATGTAGAGTGTAACGTTGTTCAACTTTTTCCTTTGACGTCAAAGTGTTACAATTTATTCTTGTAACGTCCACGTGTTACAACTTTTCCCTTTTCGACAAAGCGAAATAGCTGCCCAAAGCGACAATATAACAATCACGTAGAGTATAGGGTAACAAACGGCAACAACAACCGGTCCGACGTTGTGCCTCACATTTCTGCTGTTTACTAGCTAGTGACGTAACAATACAAAAACAAATGAAAAAGGCCCGGGGTGAATAATGACTGGCCCGGGGTGAATAATGACTGGCCCGGGGTGAATAATGACTGGCCCGGGTTAAGAGTTAAGTCAAAAACATAACGGGGAACAAAGAATAACGGAAGCTGTGTCAAATAGATGACATCATAGAACGGACTAGACTGTTTTGTCAAAAAGAGTCCAGAATGTTGTTTCTTGACTATTGCTTATAGTGTCTCCATGACAACATTGTTGACCTCTTCCTTATAGTGTCTCCATGACAACATTGTTGACCTCTTCCTTATAGTGTCTCCATGACAACATTGTTGACCTCTTCCTTATAGTGTCTCCATGACAACACTGTTGACCTCTTCCTTATAGTGTCTCCATGACAACATTGTTGACATCTTCCTTATAGTGTCCCCATGACAACAATGTTTACTTCTTCCTTATGGTGTCTCCATGACAACATTGTTGACCTCTTCCTTATAGTGTCTCCATGACAACATTGTTGACCTCTTCCTTATAGTGTCTCCATGACAACATTGTTAACCTCTTCCTTATAGTGTCTCCATGACAACATTGTTGACCTCTTCCTTATAGTGTCTCCATGACAACATTGTTGACCTCTTCCTTATAGTGTCTCCAGGACAACATTGTTGACCTCTTCCTTATAGTGTCTCCATGACAACATTGTTGACCTCTTCCTTATAGTGTCTCCATAACAACATTGTTGACCTCTTCCTTATAGTGTCTCCAAGACAACATTGTTGACCTCTTCCTTATAGTGTTTCCATGACAACATTGTTTATATCATCCTTATAGAGTCTCCATAACAACATTGTTGACCTCTTCCTTATAGTGTTTCCATGACAACATTGTTGACCTCTTCCTTATAGTGTCTCCATGACAACATTGTTTATATCTTCCTTATTGTGTCTCCACGACAACATTGTTGACCTCTTCCTTATAGTGTCTCCATGACAACATTGTTTATATCTTCCTTATAGTGTCTCCATGACAACATTGTTGACCTCTTCCTTATAGTGTCTCCATGACAACATTGTTGACCTCTTCCTTATAGTGTCTCCATGACAACATTGTTGACCTCTTCCTTATAGTGTCTCCATGACAACATTGTTTATATCTTCCTTATTGTGTCTCCACGACAACATTGTTGACCTCTTCCTTATAGTGTCTCCATGACAACATTGTTTATATCTTCCTTATAGTGTCTCCATGACAACACTGTTTATATCTTCCTTATAGTGTCTCCATGACAACATTGTTGACCTCTTCCTTATAGTGTCTCCATGACAACATTGTTTACTATCTTCCTTATAGTGTCACTATGACAACATTGTTTATATCATCCTTATAGTGTCTCCATGACAACATTGTTGACCTCTTCCTTATAGTGTCTCCATGACAACATTGTTGACCTCTTCCTTATAGTGTCTCCATGACAACATTGTTGACCTCTTCCTTATAGTGTCTCCATGACAACATTGTTGACCTCTTCCTTATACTGTCTCCATGACAACATTGTTTACCTCTTCCTTATGGTGTCTCCATGACAACATTGTTTGACCTCTTCCTTATAGTGTCTCCATAACAACATTATTGACCTCTTCCTTATAGTGTCTCCATGACAACATTGTTTTACATTGTTGACCTCTTCCTTATAGTGTTTCCATGACAACATTGTTTATATCATCCTTATAGAGTCTCCAAACAACATTGTTGACCTCTTCCTTATAGTGATTCCATGACAACATTGTTTATATCATCCTTTATAGTGTCTCCATAACAACATTGTTGACCTCTTCCTTATAGTGTTTCCATGACAACATTGTTTAAATCATCCTTATAGTGTCTCCATGACAACATTGTTGACCTCTTCCTTATAGTGTCTCCATAACAACATTGTTGACCTCTTCCTTATAGTGTCTCCATGGCAACATTGTTGACCTCTTCCTTATAGTGTCTCCATGACAACATTGTTGACCTCTTCCTTATAGTGTCTCCATGACAACAATGTTGACCTCTTCCTTATATGTCTCCATGACAACATTGTTGACCTCTTCCTTATAGTGTCTCCATGACAACATTGTTGACCTCTTCCTTATAGTGTCTCCATGACAACATTGTTGACCTCTTCCTTATAGTGTCTCCATGACAACATTTTTGACCTCTTCCTTATAGTGTCTCCATGACAACATTATTGACCTCTTCCTTATAGTGTCTCCATGACAACATTGTTGACCTCTTCTTTATAGTGTCTCCATGACAACATTGTTGACCTCTTCCTTATAGTGTCTCCATGACAACATTGTTGACCTCTTCCTTATAGTGTCTCCATGACAACATTGTTGACCTCTTCCTTATAGTGTCTCCATGACAACATTGTTTATATCTTCCTTATAGTGTCACCATGACAACATTGTTTATATCTTCCTTATAGTGTCTCCATGACAACATTGTTGACCTCTTCCTTATAGTGTCTCCATGACAACATTGTTTATATCTTCCTTATTGTGTCTCCATGACAACATTGTTGACCTCTTCCTTATAGTGTCTCCATGACAACACTGTTTATATCTTCCTTATAGTGTCACTATGACAACATTGTTTATATCTTCCTTATAGTGTCTCCATGACAACATTGTTGACCTCTTCCTTATAGTGTCTCCATGACAACATTGTTTATATCTTACTTATAGTGTCTCCATGACAACATTGTTGACCTCTTCCTTATAGTGTCTCCATGACAACATTGTTGACCTCTTCCTTATAGTGTCTCCATGACAACATTGTTGAATCTTCCTTATAGTGTCTCCATGACAACATTGTTGACCTCTTCCTTATAGTGTTCCATGTCTCCATGACAACATTGTTTATATCATCCTTATAGAGTCTCCATAACAACATGGTTGACCTCTTCCTTATAGTGTCTCCATGACAACATTGTTGACCTCTTCCTTATAGTGTCTCCATGACAACATTGTTGACCTCTTCCTTATAGTGTCTCCATGACAACATTGTTGACCTCTTCCTTATAGTGTCTCCATGACAACATTGTTTATATCTTCCTTATAGAGTCTCCATGACAACATTGTTGACCTCTTCCTTATAGTGTCTCCATGACAACATTGTTGATATCTTCCTTATGTGTCTCCACGACAACATTGTTGACCTCTTCCTAATAGTGTCTCCATGACAACATTGTTTATATCTTCCTTATAGTGTCTCCATGACAACATTGTTTATATCTTCCTTATAGTGTCTCCATGACAACATTGTTGACCTCTTCCTTATAGTGTCTCCATGACAACACTGTTGACCTCTTCCTTATAGTGTCACTATGACAAATTGTTGATATCTTCCTTATAGTGTCTCCATGACAACATTGTTGACCTCTTCCTTATAGTGTCTCCATGACAACATTGTTGACCTCTTCCTTATAGTGTCTCCATGACAACATTGTTGACCTCTTCCTTATAGTGTCTCCATGACAACATTGTTGACCTCTTCCTTATACTGTCTCCATGACAACATTGTTTATATCTTCCTTATGTGTCTCCATGACAACATTGTTGACCTCTTCCTTATAGTGTCTCCATAACAACATTGTTTATATCTTATGTATAGTGTCTCCATGACAAAATTGTTGACATCTTCACTTATAGTGTTTCCATGACAACATTGTTTACCTCTTCCTTATAGTGTCTCCATGACAACATTGTTGACCTCTTTCTTATAGTGTCTCCATGACAACATTGTTGATATCTATCTTATAGTGTCTCCATGACAACATTGTTGACCTCTTCCTTATAGTGTTTCCATGACAACATTGTTTAAATCATCCTTATAGTCTCTCCATGACAACATTGTTGACCTCTTCCTTATAGTGTCTCCATAACAACATTGTTGACCTCTTCCTTATAGTGTCTCCAAGACAACATTGTTGACCTCTTCCTTATAGTGTCTCCATGACAACATTGTTGACCTCTTCCTTATAGTGTCTCCATGACAACATTGTTGACCTCTTCCTTATAGTATCTCCATGACAACATTGTTGACCTCTTCCTTATGGTGTCTCCATGACAACATTGTTGACCTTTTCCTAATAGTGTCTCCATGACAACATTGTTGACCTCTTCCTTATGGTGTCTCCATGACAACATTGTTGACCTCTTCCTAATAGTGTCTCCATGACAACATTATTGACCTCTTCCTTATAGTGTCTCCATGACAACATTGTTGACCTCTTCTTTATAGTGTCTCCATGACAACATTGTTGACCTCTTCCTTATAGTGTCTCCATGACAACATTGTTGACCTCTTCCTTATAGTGTCTCCATGACAACATTGTTGACCTCTTCCTTATAGTGTCTCCATGACAACATTGTTTATATCTTCCTTATAGTGTCACCATGACAACATTGTTTATATCTTCCTTATAGTGTCTCCATGACAACATTGTTGACCTCTTCCTTATAGTGTCTCCATGACAACATTGTTTATATCTTCCTTATTGTGTCTCCATGACAACATTGTTGACCTCTTCCTTATAGTGTCTCCATGACAACACTGTTTATATCTTCCTTATAGTGTCACTATGACAACATTGTTTATATCTTCCTTATAGTGTCTCCATGACTACATTGTTGACCTCTTCCTTATAGTGTCTCCATGACAACATTGTTTATATCTTACTTATAGTGTCACCATGACAAAATTGTTGACCTCTTCCTTATAGTGTCTCCATGACAACATTGTTGACCTCTTCCTTATAGTGTCTCCATGACAACATTGTTGACCTCTTCCTTATAGTGTCTCCATGACAACATTGTTGACCTCTTCCTTATAGTGTCTCCATGACAACATTGTTTATATCATCCTTATAGAGTCTCCATAACAACATGGTTGACCTCTTCCTTATAGTGTCTCCATGACAACATTGTTGACCTCTTCCTTATAGTGTCTCCATGACAACATTGTTGACCTCTTCCTTATAGTGTCTCCATGACAACATTGTTGACCTCTTCCTTATAGTGTCTCCATGACAACATTGTTTATATCATCCTTATAGAGTCTCCATAACAACATTGTTGACCTCTTCCTTATAGTGTCTCCATGACAACATTGTTGACCTCTTCCTTATGGTGTCTCCATGACAACATTGTTGACCTCTTCCTAATAGTGTCTCCATGACAACATTGTTGACCTCTTCCTTAAAGTGTCTCCATGACAACATTGTTGACCTCTTCTTTATAGTGTCTCCATGACAACATTGTTGACCTCTTCCTTATAGTGTCTCCATGACAACATTGTTGACCTCTTCCTAATAGTGTCACCATGACAACATTGTTGACCTCTTCCTTATAGTGTCTCCATGACAACATTGTTGACCTCTTCCTTATAGTGTCTCCGTGACAACGTTCTTGACCTCTTCCTTATAGTGTCTCCATGACAACATTGTTGACCTCTTCCTTATAGTGTCTCCATGACAACATTGTTGACCTCTTCCTTATAGTGTCTCCATGACAACATTGTTTATATCTTCCTTATTGTGTCTCCATGACAACATTGTTGACCTCTTCCTTATAGTGTCTCCATGACAACATTGTTTATATCTTATGTATAGTGTCACCATGACAAAATTGTTGACATCTTCACACATAGTGTCTCCATGACAACATTGTTGACCTCTTCCTTATAGTGTCTCCATGACAACATTGTTGACCTCTTTCTTATAGTGTCTCCATGACAACATTGTTGACCTCTATCTTATAGTGTCTCCATGACAACATTGTTGACCTCTTCCTTATAGTGTCTCCATGACAACATTGTTGACCTCTTTCTTATAGTGTCTCCATGACAACATTGTTGACCTCTTCCTTATAGTGTCTCCATGACAACATTGTTTACCTCTTCCTTATAGTGTCTCCATGACAACATTATTGACCTCTTCCTTATAGTGTCTCCATGACAACATTGTTGAACTCTTCCTTATAGTGTCTCCATGACAACATTGTTGACCTCTTTCTTATAGTGTCTCCATGACAACATTGTTGACCTCTTTCTTATAGTGTCTCCATGACAACATTGTTGACCTCTTCCTTATAGTGTCTACATGACAACGTTCTTGACCTCTTCCTTATAGTGTCTCCATGACAACATTGTTGACCTCTTCCTTATAGTGTCTCCATGACAACATTGTTGACCTCTTCCTTATAGTGTCTCCATGACAACATTGTTGACCTCTTCCTTATAGTGTCTCCATGACAACATTGTTGAACCCTTCCTTATGGTGTCTCCATGACAACATTGTTGACCTCTTCCATATAATGTCTCCATGACAACATTGTTGACCTCTTCCTTATGGTGTCTCCATGACAACATTGTTGACCTCTTCCTTATAGTGTCTCCATGACAGCATTGTTTACCTCTTCCTTATGGTGTCTCCATGACAACATTGTTGACCTCTTCCTTATGGTGTCTCCATGACAACATTGTTGACCTTTTCCTAATAGTGTCTCCATGACAACATTGTTGACCTCTTCCTTATAGTGTCTCCATGACAACATTGTTGACCTCTTCTTTATAGTGTCTCCATGACAACATTGTTGACCTCTTCCTTATAGTGTCTCCATGACAACTTTGTTGACCTCTTCCTAATAGTGTCACCATGACAACATTGTTGACCTCTTCCTTATAGTGTCTCCATGACAACATTGTTGACCTCTTCCTTATAGTGTCTCCATGACAACATTGTTTATATCTTCCTTATAGTGTCACAATGACAACATTGTTTATATCTTCCTTATAGTGTCTCCATGACAACATTGTTGACCTCTTCCTTATAGTGTCTCCATGACAACATTGTTTATATCTTCCTTATTGTGTCTCCATGACAACATTGTTGACCTCTTCCTTATAGTGTCTCCATGACAATACTGTTTATATCTTCCTTATAGTGTCACTATGACAACATTGTTTATATCTTCCTTATAGTGTCTCCATGACAACATTGTTGACCTCTTCCTTATAGTGTCTCCATGACAACATTGTTTATATCTTACTTATAGTGTCACCATGACAAAATTGTTGACCTCTTCCTTATAGTGTCTCCATGACAACATTGTTGACCTCTTCCTTATAGTGTCTCCATGACAACATTGTTGACCTCTTCCTTATAGTGTCTCCATGACAACATTGTTGACCTCTTCCTTATAGTGTCTCCATGACAACATTGTTGACCTCATCCTTATAGAGTCTCCATAACAACATGGTTGACCTCTTCCTTATAGTGTCTCCATGACAACATTGTTGACCTCTTCCTTATAGTGTCTCCATGACAACATTGTTGACCTCTTCCTTATAGTGTCTCCATGACAACATTGTTGACCTCTTCCTTATAGTGTCTCCATGACAACATTGTTTTATCATCCTTATAGAGTCTCCATAACAACATTGTTGACCTCTTCCTTATAGTGTCTCCATGACAACATTGTTGACCTCTTCCTTATGGTGTCTCCATGACAACATTGTTGACCTCTTCCTAATAGTGTCTCCATGACAACATTGTTGACCTCTTCCTTATAGTGTCTCCATGACAACATTGTTGACCTCTTCTTTATAGTGTCTCCATGACAACATTGTTGACCTCTTCCTTATAGTGTCTCCATGACAACATTGATTGACCTCTTCCTAATAGTGTCACCATGACAACATTGTTGACCTCTTCCTTATAGTGTCTCCATGACAACATTGTTGACCTCTTCCTTATAGTGTCTCCATGACAACATTGTTGACCTCTTTTTTATAGTGTCTCCATGACAACATTGTTGACCTCTTTCTTATAGTGTCTCCATGACAACATTGTTGACCTCTTCCTTATAGTGTCTCCATGACAACATTGTTGACCTCTTTCTTATAGTGTCTCCATGACAACATTGTTGACCTCTTCCTTATAGTGTCTCCATGACAACATTGTTTACCTCTTCCTAATAGTGTCTCCATGACAACATTATTGTCCTCTTCCTTATAGTGTCTCCATGACAACATTGTTGAACTCTTCCTTATAGTGTCTCCATGACAACATTGTTGACCTCTTTCTTATAGTGTCTCCATGACAACATTGTTGACCTCTTTCTTATAGTGTCTCCATGACAACATTGTTGACCTCTTCCTTATAGTGTCTCCATGACAACGTTCTTGACCTCTTCCTTATAGTGTCTCCATGACAACATTGTTGACCTCTTCCTTATAGTGTCTCCATGACAACATTGTTGACCTCTTCCTTATAGTGTCTCCATGACAACATTGTTGACCTCTTCCTTATAGTGTCTCCATGACAACATTGTTGAACCCTTCCTTATGGTGTCTCCATGACAACATTGTTGACCTCTTCCTTATAATGTCTCCATGACAACATTGTTGACCTCTTCCTTATGGTGTCTCCATGACAACATTGTTGACCTCTTCCTTATAGTGTCTCCATGACAACATTGTTTACCTCTTCCTTATGGTGTCTCCATGACAACATTGTTGACCTCTTCCTTATAGTGTCTCCATGACAACACTGTTTATATCTTCCTTATAGTGTCACTATGACAATATTGTTTATATCTTCCTTATAGTGTCTCCATGATAGCATTGTTGACCTCTTCCTTATAGTGTCTCCATGACAACATTGTTTACCTCTTCCTTATGTGTCTCCATGACAACATTGTTGACCTCTTCCTTATAGTGTCTCCATGACAACATTATTGACCTCTTCCTTATAGTGTCTCCATGACAACGTTGTTGACCTCTTCCTTATAGTGTCTCCATGACAACATTATTGACCTCTTCCTTATAGTGTCTCCATGACAACGTTGTTGACCTCTTCCTTATAGTGTCACCATGACAACATTGTTGACCTCTTCCTTATAGTGTCTCCATGACAACATTGTTGACCTCTTCCTTATAGTGTCTCCATGACAACATTGTTTATATCATCCTTATAGTGTCTCCATAACAACATTGTTGACCTCTTCCTTATAGTGTCTCCATGACAACATTGTTGAACCCTTCCTTATGGTGTCTCCATGACAACATTGTTGACCTCTTCCTTATAATGTCTCCATGACAACATTGTTGACTTCTCTGGGTTGTGTGATCCAACATCTAGCCTTCTCTGGGTTGTGTGATCCAACATCTAGCCTTCTCTGAGTAGTGAGATCCGACGTCTAGCCTTCTCTGGGTAATGAGATCCGACGTCTAGCCTTCTCTGGGTTGTGAGATCCGACGTCTAGCCTTCTCTGGGTAGTGAGATCCGACGTCTAGCCTTCTCTGGGTAGTGAGATCTGACGTGTAGCCTTCTCTGGGTAGTGAGATCCGAAGTCTAGCCTTCTCTGGGTAGTGAGATCCGAAGTCTAGCCTTCTCTGGGTAGTGAAATCCGAAGTCTAGCCTTCTCTGGGTGTTGAGATCTGACGTCTAGCCTTTTCTGGGTAGTAAGATCTGACGTCTAGCCTTCTCTGGGTAGTGAGATCCGGCGTCTAGCTTTCTCTGGGTAGTGAAATCCGAAGTCTAGCCTTCTCTGGGTAGTGAAATCCGAAGTCTAGCCTTCTCTGGGTGGAGAGATCCGTCTTCTAGCCTTCTCTGGTAGTGAGATCCGAAGTCTAGCCTTCTCTGGGTAGTGAGATCCGAAGTCTATTCTTCTCTGGGTAGTGAAATCCGACGTCTAGCCTTCTCTGGGTACTGAGATCTGATGTCTAGCCTTCCTGGGTAGTGAGATCCGACGTCTAGCCTTCTCTGGATAGTGAGATCCGACGTCTAGCCTTCTCTGGGTAGTGAGATCCGACGTCTAGCCTTCCCTGGGTAGTGAGATCCGATAATTAGGTCTCTCGGAAAACGGCGAAAAACAGGAGTTCCCGTGTGCACTTGCGCACGTTAATGAATCCTAGACATTTTAAAGTCGAAAAGAGTAGGCCAAATTGGATGTTGTCCGGGAAAAATTGTGAAGCAAATCTAATCTATAGCGAAGACGGATGTTTCGGGTCGAAGGGCGCAACTATTTCATAAACTAACGACACAACGCATCTATGTCCACCTAACGGGTGAACGCCAAGAAGAAGAGAGAGGGCTACATTCCTCACTTTTTCTTTAACTCTGTGGACGTCTTCAGCTGTTGTTGATCCGGTAACAAATGCATTCTTCAGGGCCCAGTTATGGGGATCCGAGAGAGAGAGAGAAAGGTTCTAATCATATAGAAATATACTAAATATGGTATATAGATGATATCAGACGTGTAATAGAGGAATCAGACCTAACATTATGTGTAGATACACATATTATGGAGGAGATCAAACGAAGATATAAGATAGACAGAAGGATAACTGATTAGATAAAGAGAAGACAGTGCGCAGACAGGACAATAGGGGAGATAGAAAGAAGAAATTGTAGTGATGTAATAATAGTTGACAAGATAAAGAGAAGAAATTGGACAGATAAAGGAATAATGTGACAGATAGAAAGAAGGGGTGAGATAGTTAAACATGTCACCGTAAAAGATATAATATTTTAACGAAATAAACGAAGAAAAGATTAAGAGACCGTGGCACTAATTGATATTAAAAGATGTACAGATTAAGAGACTGTGGCCCTAATTGATATTAAAAGATGTACAGATTAAGAGACTGTGGTACTAATTGATATTAAAAGATGTACAGATTAAGAGACTGTGGCACTAATTGATATTAAAAGATGTACAGATTAAGAGACTGTGGCCCTAATTGATATTAAAAGATGTACAGATTAAGAGACTGTGGTACTAATTGATATTAAAAGATGTACAGATTAAGAGACTGTGGTACTAATTGATATTAAAAGATGTACAGATTAAGAGACTGTGGTACTAATTGATATTAAAAGATGTACAGATTAAGAGACTGTGGCACTAATTGATATTAAAAGATGTACAGATTAAGAGACTGTGGCCCTAATTGATATTAAAAGATGTACAGATTAAGAGACTGTGGCACTAATGTGACGAGTGAGTTACACAGGACTTATAGCATTTTGATGTTCCGAGTGAGTTGCACATAACCTATAGCATTTTGATGTTCCGAGCGAGTTACACAGGACTATAGCATTTTGATGTTCCGAGCGAGTTACACAGGACCTATAGCATTTTGATGTTCCGAGCGAGTTACACAGGACCTATAGCATTTTGATGTTCCGAGCGAGTTACACAGGACCTATAGCATTTTGATGTTCCGAGCGAGTTACACAGGACCTATAGCATTTTGATGTTCCGAGCGAGTTACACAGGACCTATAGCATTTTGATGTTCCGAGTGAGTTACACAGGACCTATAGCATTTGATGTTCCGAGTGAGTTACACAGGATCTATAGCATTAAGCCACAAAGAGACGAGTTCACAAACAGCAGTAGAATACAGGAAATAATAGGTAGTACGATATTAGAATCGAATCTTACATAGCCTGATCACTATAGGAAGAGTGCCAATGTAAACTGCCACCTCATTACTCTACATGGCCAATGTAAACTGCCACCTCATTACTCTACATGGCCAATGTAAACTGCCACCTCATTACTCTACATGGCTTCTTAGCCCTGTTAACAGCCAAACGTTAAGAACATAAGCAACGTTCGTGAGTTTTGCAACGAAACTTTTTACACAATGATATTAAATTGTTACAAATGATATGTTCAAAATTAGTGTAAAGTTCGTTCAATGTTACTATCAGTCACTTGTTGTAACTATGTTGTTCCTTGTTACACGATTTAGTGTACACAGAAAGTCTGTCCCTGAAATGCTCGATTTTTTTCCCTCTCCTTATTTAGTCACTTCAGAATTAAAATCTTTGTGTTATCACCAGTAGAACATTCAAGTTGATTATAGGAACCGATATTCTAAATTATTGTTAACATTTGACGATATTAAAAATGTAGTGTGCTACACCAGGAAGCGAGTCAGGACTTTTGTGGTTAAAATCAGTTCTACTGTTGATCTAAAACCAAACAAATCAGTTCTACTGTTGATCTAAAACCAAACAAATCAGTTCTACTGTTGATCTAAAACCAAACAAATCAATTCTTCTGTTGATCTAAAAACAAACAAATCAGTTCCACTTTGTATCTAACATGTCATTGACACAGCAAAATATCAGTTCTACTGCTGATCTAACATATCATTGCCGCAAAAAATATCAGTTCTACTGTTGATCTAAAATAATGCCACAAAAAATATCAGTTCTACTGTTGATCTAAAATAATGCCACAAAAAAATATCAGTTCTACTATTGATCTAAAATAATCCCCCCAAAAAATATCAGTTCTACTGTTGATCTAAAATAATCCCCCAAAAATATCAGTTCTACTGTTGATCTAAAATAATGCCACCAAAAAATATCAGTTCTACTGTGGATCTAACACGTCATTATTGCCACAACAAAATATCAGTTATACTGTAATCTAAGACCAAACAAATAAGCTACACTGTTGATCTAACACATCAATGCCACAAAATATGAAGTAAAAATAGAAAATACACATTTGTAACAAATTCCTTAAATTGTTGGGGGTTTTTTTTTATTGTGAGGCAGGTAATAGACTGGATTTAGATCAATGATGGTAGACTGGATTTAGATCAATGATGGTAGACTCGATTTAGATCAATGATGGTAGACTGGATTTAGATCAATGATGGTAGACTGGATTGAGATCAATGAGAGTAGATTGGAATTAGATCAATGATGGTAGACTGGATTGAGATCAATGAAGGTAGACTGGATTTAGATCAATGATGGTACGCTGGATTGAGATCAATGAAGGTAGACTGGATTTAGATCAATGATGGTAGGCTGGATTTAGATCAATGATGGTAGACCGGATTGAGATCAATGAAGGTAGACTGGATTTAGATCAATGATGGTAGGCTGGATTGAAATCAATGAAGGTAGACTGGATTTAGATCACTGAGGGTAGACTGGATTTAGATCAATGATGGTAGACTGGATTTAGATCAATGATGGTAGGCTGGATTGAGATCAATGATGGTAGGCTGGATTTAGATTAATGATGGTAGGCTGGATTGAGATCAATAAAGGTAGACTGGATTTAGATCAATGATGGTAGGCTGGATTGAGATCAATGAAGGTAGACTGGATTTAGATCAATGATGGTAGACTGGATTGAGATCAATGAAGGTAGACTGGATTTAGATCAATGATGGTAGACTCGATTTAGATCAATCAGGAGAGACTGGATTTAGATCAATGACGGTAGACTGGATTTAGATCAATGATGGCAGACTGGATTTAGATCAATGATGGTAGACAGGATTTAGATCAATGATGGTAGGCTCGATTTAGATCAATGATGGTAGACTGGATTGAGATCAATGAAGGTAGACTGGATTTAGATCAATGATGGTAGACTGGATTTAGATCAATGATGGTAGACTGGATTGAGATCAATGAAGGTAGACTGGATTGAGATCAATAAAGGTAGACAGGTTTTAGATCAATGATGGTAGGCTGGACTGAGATCAATAAAGGTAGACTGGATTGAGATCAATGATGGTAGGCTGGATTGAGATCAATGAAGGTAGACTGGATTTAGATCAATGATGGTAGACTGAATTGAGATCAATGAAGGTAGACTGGATTTAGATCAATGATGGTAGACTGGATTGAGATCAATGAAGGTAGACTGGATTTAGATCAATGAAGGTAGATTGGATTTAGATCAATGATGGTAGACTGGATTGAGATCAATGAAGGTAGACTGGATTGAGATCAATGAAGGTAGACTGGATTGAGATCAATGAAGGTAGACTGAATTGAGATCAATGAAGGTAGACTCGATTTAGATCAATGATGGTAGACTGGATTGAGATCAATGAAGATAGACTGGATTTAGATCAATGATGATAGACTGGATTTAGATCAATGATGGTAGACTGGATTGAGATCAATGAAGGTAGACTGGATTGAGATCAATGAAGGTAGACTGGATTGAGATCAATGAAGGTAGACTGGATTTAGATCAATGATGGTAAACTGGATTTAGATCAATGATGGTAGACTAGATTTAGATCAATCAGGAGAGACTGGATTTAGATCAATGACGGTAGACTGATTTAGATCAATGATGGTAGACTGGATTTAGATCAATGATGGTAGACAGCATTTAGATCAATGATGGTAGGCTGGATTTAGATCAATGATGGTAGACTGGAATTAGATCAATGATGGTATGCTGGATTTAGATCAATCAGGGTAGACTGGATTTAGATCAATGATAGTAGGCTGGATTTAGATCAATGATGGTAGACTGGATTTAGATCAATGATGGTATGCTGGATTTAGATCAATGATGGTAGACTGGATTTAGATCAATGAAGGTAGACTGGATTTAGATCAATGATGGTAGACTGGATTTAGATCAATGATGGTAGACTCGATTTAGATCAATGATGGTAGACTGGACTTAGATCAATGATGGTAGCCTGGATTTAGATCAATGATGGTAGACTGGACTTAGATCAATGATGGTAGACTGGATTTAGATCAATGATGGTAGACTGGACTTAGATCAATGAAGGTAGACTGGATTTAGATCAATGATGGTAGACTGGATTTAGATCAATGATGGTTGACTGGATTTAGATCAATGATGGTAGACTGGATTCAGATCAATGATGGTAGGCTGGATTTAGATCAATGATTATATGCTGGATTTAGATCAATGATGGTATGCTGGATTTAGATCAATAAGGGTAGGCTGGATTTAGATCAATGAAGGTAGACTGGATTTAGACCAATGATGATATGCTGGATTTAGATCAATGATGGTATACTGGATTTAAATCAATAAGGGTAGGCTGGATTTAGATCAATGAAGGTAGACTGGATTTAGACCAACGAGGGTAGACTGGATTTAGACCAACGAGGGTAGGCTGGATTTAGACCAACGAGGGTAGGCTGGATTTAGACCAACGAGGGTAGACTGGATTTAGACCAACGAGGGTAGGCTGGATTTAGACCAACGAGGGTAGGCTGGATTTAGACCAACGAGGGTAGGCTGGATTTAGACCAACGAGGGTAGGCTGGATTTAGACCAACGAGGGTAGACTGGATTTAGACCAACGAGGGTAGGCTGGATTTAGAGCAACGAGGGTAGGCTGGATTTAGACAAACGAGGGTAGGCTGGATTTAGACAAACGAGGTAGACTGGATTTAGACCAACGAGGGTAGGCTGGATTTAGAGCAACGAGGGTAGGCTGGATTTAGAGCAACGAGGGTAGGCTGGACTTAGAGCAACGAGGGTAGGCTGGATTTAGAGCAACGAGGGTAGGCTGGATTTAGAGCAACGAGGGTAGGCTGGATTTAGACCAACGAGGGTAGGCTGGATTTAGAGCAACGAGGGTAGGCTGGATTTAGAGCAACGAGGGTAGGCTGGATTTAGATCAACGAGGGTAGGCACGATTTAGATCACTGAGAGAATGTCTGGAATTAGACTTCCGTTCACTTGAAAATGAGGAAAATATTGATCAGGACATAGTCACCCATATATGAGGAATATGTCGTAGACTCATTGCACCTTCACTCATAAATGAGTAAAATGTCGTAGACTCGTGGTATCTTGACCCTTATATGAGGGATATGTCGTACACTCATGGTATCTTGATCCAAAAATGAGGGATATGTCGTACACTCATGGTATCTTCACTCATCATGAGTAAAATATCGTAGATTCGTGGTATAGTGACCCAAAATGGGGGATATGTCGTAGATTCCAGAAGTCCTGATTCACAAACGTGGGTAATGTCGTAGACTCAGGACACCTTGACTCATAAATGAGGGAAAGTGTCGTAGACACATAACACCTTCACCCACAAATGAGGTAAATGTCGTAGACTCATAACACCTGCAACGTTTGATGTGGCAGTTGCCGTAGACTCATAACACCTGCAACGTTTGATGTGGCAGTTGTCGTAGACTCAAGGCACATTCACATATATAGCGAAAATGTCGTATATTCAGGACATCTTCACCCATATATGAGGAAAATGTTGTAGACTCAAAACACCTTCACCCATATATGAGGAAAATGTCGTAGACTCAGGACATCTTTACCCATATATGAGGAAAATGTCGTATATTCAGGACACGCTCACCCACATATGAGGAAAATGTCGTAGACTCATGACATTTTCGCCATATATGTGGAAAATGTCGTATATTCAGGACACGCTCACCCACATATGAGGAAAATGTCGTAGACTCATGACATTTTCGCCCATATATGTGGAAATGTCTTAGAATCGAGGTATTTTCATCATAACTGCTGCAAAATGTTCCAAACCCATTACTTGAAATGTCAAAGTGAGGGATAGATTAAATTGTCGTCTAGAATGGTAGGAGTGTGAAGTCAGGCCGTCAAGTACAGAAATACTGACAAGAAAACAGTGAGACAATAAAGTAAAGAAATACTGACAAGAAAACAGTGAGGCAATAAAATAAAGAAATACTGACAAGAAAACAGTGAGACAATAAAGTAAAGAAATACTGACAAGAAAACAGTGAGGCAATAAAATAAAGAAATACTGACAAGAAAACAGTGAGACAATAAAGTAAAGAAATACTGACAAGAAAACAGTGAGGCAATAAAATAAAGAAATACTGACAAGAAAACAGTGAGACAATAAAGTAAAGAAATACTGACAAGAAAACAGTGAGGCAATAAATAAAGAAATACTGACAAGAAAACAGTGAGGCAATAAAGTAAAGAAATACTGACAAGAAAACAGTGAGGCAATAAAATAAAGAAATACTGACAAGAAAACAGTGAGGCAATAAAATAAAGAAATACTGACAAGAAAACAGTGAGACAATAAAGTAAAGAAATACTGACAAGAAAACAGTGAGGCAATAAAATAAAGAAATACTGACAAGAAAACAGTGAGGCAATAAAGTAAAGAAATACTGACAAGAAACAGTGAGACAATAAAATAAAGAAATACTGACAAGAAAACAGTGAGACAATAAAGTAAAGAAATACTGACAAGAAAACAGTGAGGCAATAAAATAAAGAAATACTGACAAGAAAACAGTGAGACAATAAAGTAAAGAAATACTGACAAGAAAACAGTGAGGCAATAAAATACAGAAATACTGACAAGAAAACAGTGAGGCAATAAAATACAGAAAAACTGACAAGAAAACAGTGAGACAATAAAGTAAAGAAATACTGACAAGAAAACAGTGAGACAATAAAGTACAGAAATACTGACAAGAAAACAGTGAGACAATAAGTAAAGAAATACTGACAAGAAAACAGTGAGACAATAAAGTACAGAAATACTGACAAGAAAACAGTGAGACAATAAAGTAAAGAAATACTGACAAGAAAACAGTGAGACAATAAAGTAAAGAAATACTGACAAGAAAACAGTGAGACAATAAAGTAAAGAAATACTGACAAGAAAACAGTGAGGCAATAAAGTAAAGAAATACTGACAAGAAAACAGTGAGGCAATAAAGTAAAGAAATACTGACAAGAAAACAGTGAGGCAATAAAGTAAAGAAATACTGACAAGAAAACAGTGAGACAATAAAGTAAAGAAATACTGACAAGAAAACAGTGAGACAATAAAGTAAAGAAATACTGACAAGAAAACAGTGAGACAATAAAGTAAAGAAATACTGACAAGAAAACAGTGAGACAATAAAGTAAAGAAATACTGACAAGAAAACAGTGAGACAATAAAGTAAAGAAATACTGACAAGAAAACAGTGAGACAATAAAGTAAAGAAATACTGACAAGAAAACAGTGAGACAATAAAGTAAAGAAATACTGACAAGAAAACAGTGAGGCAATAAAATAAAGAAATACTGACAAGAAAACAGTGAGGCAATAAAGTAAAGAAATACTGACAAGAAAACAGTGAGGCAATAAAATAAAGAAATACTGACAAGAAAACAGTGAGGCAATAAAATAAAGAAATACTGACAAGAAAACAGTGAGACAATAAAATAAAGAAATACTGACAAGAAAACAGTGAGGCAATAAAGTAAAGAAATACTGACAAGAAAACAGTGAGACAATAAAATAAAGAAATACTGACAAGAAAACAGTGAAGCAATAAAGTAAAGAAATACTGACAAGAAAACAGTGAGACAATAAAATAAAGAAATACTGACAAGAAAACAGGAAGCAATAAAGTACAGAAATACTGACAAGAAAACAGTGAGACAATAAAATAAAGAAATACTGACAAGAAAACAGTGAAACAATAAAGTAAAGAAATACTCACAAGAAAACAGTGAGACAATAAAGAAAAGAAATACTGACAAGTAAACAGTCAGGCCGTCAAGTAAAGAAATACTGACAAGAAAACAGTGAAGCAATAAAGTAAAGAAATACTGACAAGAAAACAGTGAAGCAATAAAGTAAAGAAATACTGACAAGAAAACAGTGAAGCAATAAAGTAAAGAAATACTGACAAGTAAAAAGTCAGGCCGTCAAGTAAAGAAATACTGACAAGAAAACAGTGATGCAATAAAGTAAAGAAATACTGACAAGAAAACAGTGAGACAATAAAATAAAGAAATACTGACAAGAAAACAGTGAAGCAATAAAGTAAAGAAGTACTGACAAGAAAACAGGAAGCAATAAAGTAAAGAAATACTGACAAGAAAACAGGAAGCAATAAAGTACAGAAATACTGACAAGAAAAACAGTGAGACAATAAAGTAAAGAAAAACTCACAAGAAAGCAGTGAGACAATAAAGTAAAGAAATACTGACAAGAAAACAGTGAGACAATAAAATAAAGAAATACTGACAAGTAAACAGTCAGGCCGTCAAGTAAAGAAATACTGACAAGAAAACAGTGAAGCAATAAAGTAAAGAAATACTGACAAGAAAACAGTGAAGCAATAAAGTAAAGAAATACTGACAAGAAAACAGTGAAGCAATAAAGTAAAGAAATACTGACAAGTAAAAGTCAGGCCGTCAAGTAAAGAAATACTGACAAGAAAACAGTGATGCAATAAAGTAAAGAAATACTGACAAGAAAACAGTGATGCAATAAAGTAAAGAAATACTGACAAGAAAATAGTGAGGCAATAAAGTAAAGAAATACTGACAAAAAACAGTGATGCAATAAAGTAAAGAAATACTGACAAGAAAACAGTGAAGCAATAAAGTAAAGCAATACTGACAAGAAAACAGTAAGGCAACAAAGTAAAGAAATACTGACAAGAAAACAGTCAGGCCGTCAAGTAAAGAAATACAGACAAGAAAACAGTGAGGCAACAAAGTAAAGAAATACTGACAAGAAAACAGTGAGGCAATAAAATAAAGAAATACTGACAAGAAAACAGTGAGGCAATAAAATAAAGAAATACTGACAAGAAAACAGTGAGACAATAAAGTAAAGAAATACTGACAAGAAAACAGTGAGGCAATAAAATAAAGAAATACTGACAAGAAAACAGTGAGGCAATAAAGTAAAGAAATACTGACAAGAAAACAGTGAGACAATAAAATAAAGAAATACTGACAAGAAAACAGTGAGACAATAAAGTAAAGAAATACTGACAAGAAAACAGTGAGGCAATAAAATAAAGAAATACTGACAAGAAAACAGTGAGACAATAAAGTAAAGAAATACTGACAAGAAAACAGTGAGGCAATAAAATAAAGAAATACTGACAAGAAAAACAGTGAGACAATAAAGTAAAGAAATACTGACAAGAAAACAGTGAGGCAATAAAATAAAGAAATACTGACAAGAAAACAGTGAGGCAATAAAGTAAAGAAATACTGACAAGAAAACAGTGAGGCAATAAAATAAAGAAATACTGACAAGAAAACAGTGAGGCAATAAAATAAAGAAATACTGACAAGAAAACAGTGAGACAATAAAGTAAAGAAATACTGACAAGAAAACAGTGAGGCAATAAAATAAAGAAATACTGACAAGAAAACAGTGAGGCAATAAAGTAAAGAAATACTGACAAGAAAACAGTGAGACAATAAAATAAAGAAATACTGACAAGAAAACAGTGAGACAATAAAGTAAAGAAATACTGACAAGAAAACAGTGAGGCAATAAAATAAAGAAATACTGACAAGAAAACAGTGAGACAATAAAGTAAAGAAATACTGACAAGAAAACAGTGAGGCAATAAAATACAGAAATACTGACAAGAAAACAGTGAGGCAATAAAATACAGAAAAACTGACAAGAAAACAGTGAGACAATAAAGTAAAGAAATACTGACAAGAAAACAGTGAGACAATAAAGTACAGAAATACTGACAAGAAAACAGTGAGACAATAAAGTAAAGAAATACTGACAAGAAAACAGTGAGACAATAAAGTACAGAAATACTGACAAAAACAGTGAGACAATAAAGTAAAGAAATACTGACAAGAAAACAGTGAGACAATAAAGTAAAGAAATACTGACAAGAAAACAGTGAGACAATAAAGTAAAGAAATACTGACAAGAAAACAGTGAGGCAATAAAGTAAAGAAATACTGACAAGAAAACAGTGAGGCAATAAAGTAAAGAAATACTGACAAGAAAACAGTGAGGCAATAAAGTAAAGAAATACTGACAAGAAAACAGTGAGACAATAAAGTAAAGAAATACTGACAAGAAAACAGTGAGACAATAAAGTAAAGAAATACTGACAAGAAAACAGTGAGACAATAAAGTAAAGAAATACTGACAAGAAAACAGTGAGACAATAAAGTAAAGAAATACTGACAAGAAAACAGTGAGACAATAAAGTAAAGAAATACTGACAAGAAAACAGTGAGACAATAAAGTAAAGAAATACTGACAAGAAAACAGTGAGACAATAAAGTAAAGAAATACTGACAAGAAAACAGTGAGGCAATAAAATAAAGAAATACTGACAAGAAAACAGTGAGGCAATAAAGTAAAGAAATACTGACAAGAAAACAGTGAGGCAATAAAATAAAGAAATACTGACAAGAAAACAGTGAGGCAATAAAATAAAGAAATACTGACAAGAAAACAGTGAGACAATAAAATAAAGAAATACTGACAAGAAAACAGTGAGGCAATAAAGTAAAGAAATACTGACAAGAAACAGTGAGACAATAAAATAAAGAAATACTGACAAGAAAACAGTGAAGCAATAAAGTAAAGAAATACTGACAAGAAAACAGTGAGACAATAAAATAAAGAAATACTGACAAGAAAACAGGAAGCAATAAAGTACAGAAAATACTGACAAGAAAACAGTGAGACAATAAAATAAAGAAATACTGACAAGAAAACAGTGAAACAATAAAGTAAAGAAATACTCACAAGAAAACAGTGAGACAATAAAGAAAAGAAATACTGACAAGTAAACAGTCAGGCCGTCAATTAAAGAAATACTGACAAGAAAACAGTGAAGCAATAAAGTAAAGAAATACTGACAAGAAAACAGTGAAGCAATAAAGCAAAGAAATACTGACAAGAAAACAGTGAAGCAATAAAGTAAAGAAATACTGACAAGTAAAAAGTCAGGCCGTCAAGTAAAGAAAATACTGACAAGAAAACAGTGATGCAATAAAGTAAAGAAATACTGACAAGAAAACAGTGAGACAATAAAATAAAGAAATACTGACAAGAAACAGTGAAGCAATAAAGTAAAGAAGTACTGACAAGAAAACAGGAAGCAATAAAGTAAAGAAATACTGACAAGAAAACAGGAAGCAATAAAGTAAAGAAATACTGACAAGAAAACAGTGAGGCAATAAAATAAAGAAATACTGACAAGAAAACAGTGAGGCAATAAAGTAAAGAAATACTGACAAGAAAACAGTGAGGCAATAAAATAAAGAAATACTGACAAGAAACAGTGAGACAATAAAGTAAAGAAATACTGACAAGAAAACAGTGAGGCAATAAAATAAGAAATACTGACAAGAAAACAGTGAGACAATAAAGTAAAGAAATACTGACAAGAAAACAGTGAGGCAATAAAATAAAGAAATACTGACAAGAAAACAGTGAGGCAATAAAGTAAAGAAATACTGACAAGAAAACAGTGAGGCAATAAAATAAAGAAATACTGACAAGAAAACAGTGAGGCAATAAAATAAAGAAATACTGACAAGAAAACAGTGAGACAATAAAGTAAAGAAATACTGACAAGAAAACAGTGAGGCAATAAAATAAAGAAATACTGACAAGAAAACAGTGAGGCAATAAAGTAAAGAAATACTGACAAGAAAACAGTGAGACAATAAAATAAAGAAATACTGACAAGAAACAGTGAGACATAAAGTAAAGAAATACTGACAAGAAAACAGTGAGGCAATAAAATAAAGAAATACTGACAAGAAAACAGTGAGACAATAAGTAAAGAAATACTGACAAGAAAACAGTGAGGCAATAAAATACAGAAATACTGACAAGAAAACAGTGAGGCAATAAAATACAGAAAAACTGACAAAAAACAGTGAGACAATAAAGTAAAGAAATACTGACAAGAAAACAGTGAGACAATAAAGTACAGAAATACTGACAAGAAAACAGTGAGACAATAAGTAAAGAAATACTGACAAGAAAACAGTGAGACAATAAAGTACAGAAATACTGACAAGAAAACAGTGAGACAATAAAGTAAAGAAATACTGACAAGAAAACAGTGAGACAATAAAGTAAAGAAATACTGACAAGAAAACAGTGAGACAATAAAGTAAAGAAATACTGACAAGAAAACAGTGAGGCAATAAAGTAAAGAATACTGACAAGAAAACAGTGAGACAATAAAGTAAAGAAATACTGACAAGAAAACAGTGAGGCAATAAAGTAAAGAAATACTGACAAGAAAACAGTGAGACAATAAAGTAAAGAAATACTGACAAGAAAACAGTGAGACAATAAAGTAAAGAAATACTGACAAGAAAACAGTGAGACAATAAAGTAAAGAAATACTGACAAGAAAACAGTGAGACAATAAAGTAAAGAAATACTGACAAGAAAACAGTGAGACAATAAAGTAAAGAAATACTGACAAGAAAACAGTGAGACAATAAAGTAAAGAATACTGACAAGAAAACAGTGAGACAATAAAGTAAAGAAATACTGACAAGAAAACAGTGAGGCAATAAAATAAAGAAATACTGACAAGAAAACAGTGAGGCAATAAAGTAAAGAAATACTGACAAGAAAACAGTGAGGCAATAAAATAAAGAAATACTGACAAGAAAACAGTGAGGCAATAAAATAAGAGAATACTGACAAGAAAACAGTGAGACAATAAAATAAAGAAATACTGACAAGAAAACAGTGAGGCAATAAAGTAAAGAAATACTGACAAGAAAACAGTGAGACAATAAAATAAAGAAATACTGACAAGAAAACAGTGAAGCAATAAAGTAAAGAAATACTGACAAGAAAACAGTGAGACAATAAAATAAAGAAATACTGACAAGAAAACAGGAAGCAATAAAGTACAGAAATACTGACAAGAAACAGTGAGACAATAAAATAAAGAAATACTGACAAGAAAACAGTGAAACAATAAAGTAAAGAAATACTCACAAGAAAACAGTGAGACAATAAAGAAAAGAAATACTGACAAGTAACAGTCAGGCCGTCAAGTAAAGAAATACTGACAAGAAAACAGTGAAGCAATAAAGTAAAGAAATACTGACAAGAAAACAGTGAAGCAATAAAGTAAAGAAATACTGACAAGAAAACAGTGAAGCAATAAAGTAAAGAAATACTGACAAGTAAAAAGTCAGGCCGTCAAGTAAAGAAATACTGACAAGAAAACAGTGATGCAATAAAGTAAAGAAATACTGACAAGAAAACAGTGAGACAATAAAATAAAGAAATACTGACAAGAAAACAGTGAAGCAATAAAGTAAAGAAGTACTGACAAGAAAACAGGAAGCAATAAAGTAAAGAAATACTGACAAGAAAACAGGAAGCAATAAAGTACAGAAATACTGACAAGAAAACAGTGAGACAATAAAGTAAAGAAAAACTCACAAGAAAGCAGTGAGACAATAAAGTAAGAAATACTGACAAGAAACAGTGAGACAATAAATAAAGAAATACTGACAAGTAAACAGTCAGGCCGTCAAGTAAAGAAATACTGACAAGAAAACAGTGAAGCAATAAAGTAAAGAAATACTGACAAGAAAACAGTGAAGCAATAAAGTAAAGAAATACTGACAAGAAAACAGTGAAGCAATAAAGTAAAGAAATACTGACAAGTAAAAGTCAGGCCGTCAAGTAAAGAAATACTGACAAGAAAACAGTGATGCAATAAAGTAAAGAAATACTGACAAGAAAACAGTGATGCAATAAAGTAAAGAAATACTGACAAGAAAATAGTGAGGCAATAAAGTAAAGAAATACTGACAAAAACAGTGATGCAATAAAGTAAAGAAATACTGACAAGAAAACAGTGAAGCAATAAAGTAAAGCAATACTGACAAAAACAGTAAGGCAACAAAGTAAAGAAATACTGACAAGAAAACAGTCAGCCGTCAAGTAAAGAAATACAGACAAGAAAACAGTGAGGCAACAAAGTAAAGAAATACTGACAAGAAAACAATCAGTCCGGCAAGTAAAGAAATACTGACAAGAAAACAGTGAGGCAATAAAGTAAAGAAATACTGACAAGTAAATAGCCAGGCCGTCAAGTAAAGAAATACTGACAAGAAAGCAATAAAGTAAAGGAATACTGACAAGAAAAAAGTCAGGCCGTCAAGTAAGAAATACTGACAAGAAAACAGTGAAGCAATAAAGTAAAGAAATACTGACAAGAAAACATTCAAGCAAAAAAAGTAAATAAATACTGACAAGTAAAAAAGTCAGGCCGTCAAGTAAAGAAATACTGACAAGAAACAGTGAGACAATAAAATAAAGAAATACTGACAAGTAAAAAGTCAGGCCGTCAAGTAAAGAAATACTGACAAGAAAACAGTGAAGCAATAAAGTAAAGAAATACTGACAAGAAAACAGGAAGCAATAAAGTAAAGAAATACTGACAAGAAAACAGTGAGGCAATAAAGTAAAGAAATACTGACAAGAAAACAGGAAGCAATAAAGTAAAGAATACTGACAACAAAACAGTGAGGCAATAAAGTAAAGAAATACTGACAAGAAAACAGTGAAGCAATAAAGTAAAGAAATACTGACAAGAAAACAGTGAGGCAATAAAGTAAGAAATACTGACAAGAAAACAAAGAGGCAATAAAGTAAAGAAATACTGACAAGAAAACAAGAGGCAATAAAGTAAAGAAATACTGACAATAAAACAGTGAAGCAATAAAGTAAAGAAATACTGACAAGAAAACAAAGAGGCAATAAAGTAAAGAAATACTGACAAGAAAACAAAGAGGCAATAAAGTAAAGAAATACTGACAATAAAACAGTGAAGCAATAAAGTAAAGAAATACTGACAAGAAAACAGGAAGTAATAAAGTAAAGAAATACTGACAAGAAAACAGTGAAGTGATAAAGTAAAAATACTGACAAGAAAACAGTGAAGTAATAAAGTAAAGAAATACTGACAAGAAAACAAAGAGGCAATAAAGTAAAGAAATACTGACAAGAAAACAAAGAGGCAATAAAGAAAAAAAGTACTTACAAGAAAACAATACGGCTAACAAATACCAAAAAAAAAATACAGACAAGAAAACAGTGAGACAATCAAATAAAGAAATACTGACAAAAAACAGGTTTTTTAGTTATTGAGTTATTTGCGGGTCATAATCATTGCATTCCGAACATGTCCATAGGTGCTCATATCCCCTCCCCAGCAAGTCCCTCAGTGTCCAGCGACTGACGACTCCAGTTCTATGTTAGTTGATAAATCTTCTTACACGGCCACTAAGTTTCTCATTTCTGGCTGTGCCCATCTTAACTCACATCTCTTTCATTCAAAGAAATGACGTGGACTCATGGTTGTCGAAGTCCTGTGTCCTTTCCACATCTCGGAGGGCATTGATGACGTCTACCCGATCCAATGGTTGTTCGTCTTCAACGACAGCGCAGCTAGCCAACCTGTCCGCTCTTTCATTTCCCCGTACTCCCGCATGTCCAGGGACATAGACAAAGGTGACCTTACGTATTTTGGATTTCTGCAACGACTCTACCCATTGCCTGCGTACAGAGCCCGACTCCACTTTTCTTATCATGCTCACCGAATCACTTAGCATGCAGGCGTGGACCTAACCTATTTTGTGACTCTAACCATTTGAACGCCCTGGTCACTACCATCACCTCCATTGTCATGCTACTCGTGGTCATGACCTATGCACCACTGTCTTCCTTGACTATTCTGCCTGCCGAGCGTGCTGTAAATGCCTATGCACTCCTTTTGTGTCGTATTACAGATCCGTCTGTATAGATGGTTGCAATTCTCTCATCGGTGTTATCCCAGACGACCCGTTGACCTCCACATTGACCACGACTGAGTTCTGTTCCCTACATTTCCTGTCGAGTGTGACAATACAGGAGAATGTCCCCCTAAATGACGTGGGCACCGGTATCCACTCCTCGCCAGCGTTGGTATTGGTAAGCACACAGACCTGTTTAATGACATCTTCTGCTCGCCCCACCCATGATTTGCCTCTCTTTAGACTGACACCTTACCCTGTGTTGAACTCGTGGTGCAATGGATGCTCTTTATCTGCACTTATCTGGATAAAATTGGAATAAAAATGTCTACCTGAAATAATATTAACAACCTTGGATAAAATTGATTGTCTGGGATAAAATTGTAATAAAATTGATTGTCTGGGATAAAATTGTAATAAAATTGATTGTCTGGGATAAAATTGTAATAAAATTGATTGTCTGGGATAAAATTGTAATAAAATTGATTGTCTGGGATAAAATTGTAATAAAATTGATTGTCTGGGATAAAATTGTAATAAAATTGATTGTCTGGGATAAAATTGTAATAAAATTGGCTACCTGGGAAAATATTGACTACCTGGGATAAAATTGTCTGTCTGGGATAAAATTTGAACAAATTGACCACCATTGAGAATTTTGGATACAATTGGCTACCTGGGATAATTTTGAATATCTGGGATACATTTTATTACCTGGGATAAACATGACTACCTAGGATAAAAATGGAATAAAATTGACCACTTGGGATAAAATTGGGATAAAATTGACTACCTGGGATAAAATTGTTTACCTGGGATAAAATGTGGATAAAATTGACTACCTGGGATAAAATTGTTTACCTGGGATATAATTGTTTACCTGTGATAAAATTTGGATAAAATTGACTATCTAGGATAAAATTGTTTACCTGGGATACAATTTGTATAGAATTGGCTACCTGGGACAAAATATTTTACCTGGGAAAAATTAACTATCTGGTCTTTGGTAAGAGAATGAAAAGTCATTGGAAGAGTCCCCAAGGTGTGCCCACGTCAAGTGCAGGACCTGTGTTTCACTCCCTAACGAAAGTAATGCTATGTGATTATCTTTTCCTTTTGTTCTGAACAGCAGCCAGGGTCAGGGGTCAGTGAATAGGCAAAGATGGATGACAATGAGTGTGTTAATTTTTTATATTAATGATAATAATGAGTAAGTTGAGTGTTGATAATAATGAGTACGTTGAGTGTTGATAATAATGAGTAAGTTGAGTGTTGATAATAATGAGTACGTTGAGTGTTGATAATAATGAGTAAGTTGAGTGTTGATAATAATGAGTACGTTGAGTGTTGATAATAATGAGTAAGTTGAGTGTTGATAATAATGAGTGAGTTGAGTGTTGATAATAATGAGTACGTTGAGTGTTGATAATAGTGAGTGAGTTGAGTATTGATAATAATGAGTAAGTTGAGTGTTGATAATAATGAGTAAGTTGCGTGTTGATAATAATGAGTAAGTTGCGTGTTGATAATAATGAGTAAGTTCGGTGTTGATAGCAATGATGATAATGAGCAAGTTGATTGTTTAAAATACTGATGATAATGAGCAGGTTGATTGTTGATAACAATGATGATAATGAGTAAGTTGATTGTTGATAACAATGATGATAATGAGTAAGTTGATTGTTGATAACAATGATGATAATGAGTAAGTTGATTGTTGATAACAATGATGATAATGAGTAAGTTGATTGTTGATAACAATGATGATAATGAGTAAGTTGATTGTTGATAACAATGATGATAATGAGTAAGTTGATTGTTGATAACAATGATGATAATGAGAATAAAGATGTTGATTCAATGGGCGATATTCAAGATTAATTGACGGTTCTAAACACTTGTTGTACACAACGATTTTGTTTCCTCTCCTCTACAATTGACATGTGGGCGGGAGATTGGGCTAATCAGCTTCTATGTACGTTGTTATCGAAGGTTAGGGAGCCGCAATAGCTCAGTGGTTAGTGAACTGGACTACAAAGGACAAGAGGCCGGGTTCGATCCTGACCAACGGCTCCGGGTTCACCCAGCCTTAAATGGGTACCAGATGTTTTATGGGAAAGTAAAGCGGCGCGGGTGTAATACCGACCACATTACCCCAAAAATCATGCGCCGAAGGTCTGTAAAATGTATGGTCACTAACACCATATTCCTATACGCCACTTGGCGTGACGGGGGCTCTTTACTTTTTTTACATCGAAGATTTATCAACATTAATTGGCAGGACTTTTGAATATCAACAAGACTAAAACTATCATCGTAAACAAAGATAATACGTAAAGCTTACAAGTGGTTATCAAAGTAGAAGGAATAGACCTGGAGACAGTTCAGAGCTACAAGTACCTTCCTGGAGACAGTTCAGAGCTACAACTACCTTCCTGGAGACAGTTCAGAGCTACAAGTACCTTCCTGGAGACAGTTCAGAGCTACAAGTACCTTCCTGGAGACAGTTCAGAGCTACAACTACCTTCCTGGAGACAGTTCAGAGCTACAAGTACCTTCCTGGAGACAGTTCAGAGCTACAAGTACCTTCCTGGAGACAGTTCAGAGCTACAAGTACCTTCCTGGAGACAATTCAGAGCTACAACTACCTTCCTGGAGACAGTTCAGAACTACAACTACCTTCCTGGAGACAGTTCAGAGCTACAAGTACCTTCCTGGAGACAGTTCAGAGCTAAAAAGTACCTTCCTGGAGACAGTTCAGAGCTACAAGTACCTTCCTGGAGACAGTTTAGAGCTACAACTACCTTCCTGGAGACAGTTCAGAACTACAACTACCTTCCTGGAGACAGTTCAGAACTACAACTACCTTCCTGCAGACAGTTCAGAACTACAACTACCTTCCTGGAGACAGTTCAGAACTACAACTACCTTCCTGGAGACAGTTCAGAGCTACAACTACCTTCATGGAGACAGTTCAGAACTACAACTACCTTCCTGGAGACAGTTCAGAACTACAACTACCTTCCTGGAGACAGTTCAGAGCTACAACTACCTTCATGGAGACAGTTCAGAACTACAACTACCTTCCTGGAGACAGTTCAGAACTACAACTACCTTCATGGAGACAGTTCAGAACTACAACTACCTTCATGGAGACAGTTCAGAACTACAACTACCTTCCTGGAGAAAGTTCAGAGCTACAACTACCTTCATGGAGACAGTTCAGAACTACAACTACCTTCATGGAGACAGTTCAGAACTACAACTACCTTCCTGGAGACAGTTCAGAACTACAACTACCTTCCTGGAGACAGTTCAGAACTACAACTACCTTTGACATACTATAACCAGTGATGGAAAATGTGCAAGTGAAATAAACAAAAGAATTATCATCATCATCAAGAACCGCTCCTGCTGGCGTAGGTGATCATGACTCTCCACAACTCTAGACATTTATCATTTCTGTTGTTGACCTTCTGTCAAGCCAATCTCTTAAGCTGTCTGGTATATTTTCTTTTTGATTCCCTCTATCTCTTAGTTTATCAATTTTCCCAGTTGTTACAATATATTCCAACTGTTCCCTTCTCATTACGTGGCCCAAAAGAGATGATTGTTTCTTCCTAATTTTGGAAATTAGCTCTCTTTTTGCGTTGACATCTTTTAGAACGTTTTCATTACTCTTTTTAGCTGTCCACGGTATTCTCAACATTCTTCTGTAGAACCACAATTCTACAACTTCCAGTGATTTTATTATCTGTTGTCCTATTGTCCATGATTCACATCCATATGTTAAGACTGGCTCTACATAACATTTAAGACCTCTTTTTCTTGTTTCTATTGTCAACAATGAATTGCAGATCATCTTTCTCAACTTTGAAAAGCTGCTTTTGTACATCTACCATCTCACCTCTGTTGTACATCTACCATCTCACCTCTGTTGTACATCTACCATCTCACCTCTGTTGTACATCTACCATCTCACCTCTATTGTACATCTACCATCTCACCTCTGTTGTACATCTACCATCTTACCTCTGTTGTACATCTACCATCTGATGTTAACAATATTGCCAGATATTTACATTCATTTATCTGTTTTAATATTCTTTCACTTGTCTTTATTGTGCATTGCGGTGATGTCTTTTTCTTTTTCCTCCCATTACTTCTGTATTTTTGCTATTAAGTCTGAGTCCTTTATTTTTGCTTTCCCTCACCAGAATGTTTAACATTTCTTGTAGTTCATTTTCAATTTTAACAAAAGAATAGGAATGGCAAAAAAGTGATTTTAATGCCATGAAAAATATACTAACATCAAAACAAATAACACCAGGGCTAAAACTAAGAATAGCAAAATGTTATATCTTCTCAATATTCCTGAATGGTGGTATAGTGTCCTGTATGTATATTAGACAAGAAAACAAAACAGAAATCTGAAGCCTATGAAATGTGGATTTATAGAAGAATAGGTAGAATTGGATGGAAGGAAAAGAAAACAAACGATGAAGTCTTAAAACCACTAAAAATGAAAAGAGAACTACTAAACACAATTCAAAAACTGCAAATGAGATTTTAGGGGCATGTTAAAAGTCATAGCAGCCTAATGAAAGTAATCTTGGAAGGGAAAATACAAGGTAAAAACGTTACACCAAGATTAACATGGACCAGTAACATGAAAAGATGGACAAGTCAGCCTATGACAACCTGCACCATCAAAGCAATAGACAGAGCGGAACGACGCTCCATGGTAGCCAACCTTCGATGCGGAGACGGCACTCGATGATGATGAAAACGCAGGACAAGGTAACCAACTCATGGTTATGGTTATAACCAAATCATGGTTATGGTTATAACCAACTCATGGTTATGGTTATAACCAGCTCATGGTTATGGTTATAACCAGCTCATGGTTATGGTTATAACCAACTCATGGCTATGGTTATAACCAACTCATGGTTATGGTTATAACCAACTCATGGCTATGGTTATAACCAACTCATGGTTATGGTTATAACCAACTCATGGTTATGGTTATAACCAACTCATGGTTATGGTTATAACCAACTCATGGCTATGGTTATAACCAACTCATGGTTATGGTTATAACCAACTCATGGCTATGGTTATAACCAGCTCAAATCTCTAACCTCGAGTCAAGCTTCCATCCATCCTAGCAACACTTAGAAGTCGTAGACTAAGGTGGCTGGGTCATGTCAGAAGAATGGCAAACAATCGTATTCCCAAACAAATATTGTATGGCGAACTTAAGGACGGAAGGAGACCAAACAGCAGGGCAACCCTAGATATAAGTATGTTTGTAGGGCTTCCATGAGGGAATTCTCTATCAGCGAAAGAACTGGGAAAAATCTAGCTGCAGATCGTAACACAAAAATAGAAAATTGCACAACTTTCGAGACATTGTTGATATCAAATTCAGAAGACAAAAGGCGCAGGAGAAGGAATACAAGGCCAGGCACAATACAGGAGACAAATAATAATAAATGAATATTATTATAGAGGGAAACATCCGAGGCGATAATCAGCGAATCAATTCAGAGGAAGAGGTATGTTTACAGCACTCGGAAAAATGACAAATAATCAACAACAGAAAAAAATATGGACCAAGGCAGGATCGAACCCGTACTCAGTTGTACAGCACCTTGCCACGAAAAGCCAAACGCTAGGGAACACTCCCACTCAGCTGCGGATGGATCTGTCTGTCCAATATTGATAGAATCAGCCACGAGATAAGCTGTTCAGTAAAACAACATCCAGCATAAGATACTAATATTTTACCAAACTACTGACTTGTCATGATTGCTTGCTACCAACTGTCTGTCAAGGTCACGCCAAAGGTCATATGAATATTTTTTTTTAAATTAATTTTAAGGAAGAAATTATTGGGAATGATACTTTTTTTTTGCAAAATGATACAAATGCATGTTTATTTGTTTTGTTGCTTTATTTCTGGTAAGACTTTTTTTTTAACCAATAGATATGCAGCGTGACTCTCATTGGTTAGAAATTGTTAAATGACATCGACGTAAGCTTAACGCTTTAGTATATAAACGAGTTAATTCCGTGAATACTGTCCTCATTTATCACCTTGAATATCCCATCTTGGACGCTTACCCGACTTATACGATCGTAACTGCCGTGAGGGGCGCCGCCAGGATAGAACCTGCGGATAAAGGGAGCCGCTGTATAAAAATTTGGGGATCACTGGCCCACATATTGACATAAATTATCTCCCTTCCCTCTCAAGAACAGTAAATCAATTTCTCTGGTAAAACCGACGGGTTGAGTTGGACTTATCTCCCCACATTTAAGTTTTATTTTATCTATTTATCAAATAAAAATAATAAAAACATACTTGATGACTAATTTGATAATTTGAACCTTACTCCAATCTCCCCTCAGCACAACTTAAATCATTCAAGATTCGACTTTTGAAACAAATAATACTCCTAATCATAACATCTTCATTCATTAATACAGCGTCACGTCATAGATTCTGCTTCCTAATCACAATCATGCCCCCCCCCCCCCACACCTCCCTAAAAATTCGTAATAAAAACCAGCGCTGCCCCTGAACAGAGCCTCAAACATAAACGATAACTCGTCAACCTTCTATACCTGACCAATAACAGCCGTGGGATAAACAGGTTCGTGTTGAAAATTGGTGGCAATTTAACTCACCAATTACGTCCTTATTTGGGGGAGGTGCTGTGAAGGGGTTAACTTGTCGGTTAACTGTGAAGGGGTTAACTCGAGCGAAGAATAACTATACAGCGCAGCCGCCACGCAGTGTCCAGGTGAGGGTTTTCATTATAGCTCATTATAACTTAAAGAAAAACAATTCTCTGACCATTGCCTTGAACTAAACCTACAACAAACAGAAAACTATTTTCTCGAGTGACTCCGCCCCATGCTAATCGAAAATAAACAGTTTAAGCCATGAAAACCGGCCTAGCTTTAAACAAAGCTTTCGCCTTAAATACGTCATCAGTCTTTAAGACGACATCAACCCTATACAAACCAGCGTTAAATACGCCACCATTCTTTAAGACGACATCAACCCTATACAAACCAGCGTTAAATACGCCATCAGTCTTTAAGACGACATCAACCCTATACAAACCAGCGTTAAATACGTCACCATTCTTTAAGACGACATCAACCCTATACAAACCAGCGTTAAATACGCCATCAGTCTTTAAGACGACATCAACCCTATACAAACCAGCGTTAAATACGTCACCATTCTTTAAGACGACATCAACCCTATACACACCAGCGTTAAATACGCCATCAGTCTTTAAGACGACATCAACCCTATACACACCAGCGTTAAATACGCCACCAGTCTTTAAGACGACACCAACCCTATACACACCAGCGTTAAATACGCCACCATTCTTTAAGACGACATCAACCCTATACACACCAGCGTTAAATACGCCACCATTCTTTAAGACGACACCAACCCTATACACACCAGCGTTAAATACGCCACCATTCTTTAAGACGACACCAACCCTATACACACCAGCGTTAAATACGCCATCAGTCTTTAAGACGACATCAACCCTATACACACCAGCGTTAAATACGCCACCAGTCTTTAAGACGACACCAACCCTATACAAACCAGCGTTAAATACGCCACCAGTCTTTAAGACGACACCAACCCTATACACACCAGCGTTAAATACGCCACCAGTCGTTAAAGCTATAGCGACGTTATGCGTATCAGCGCTATATGCATCACACAATCGTATGTGTTGCCCAAACGACTACTTCAATTTATCTCTCGACTTTAAAGGGGCGTTAAATAGGCGTATATGAGTTGTGTTGTAGTTTATAACATGCAGGAATATTTAAGCAACACGCCCTTCATATCCGACTTCAGCATGGCGTATTTAAGCCCAGGGTTGCCTGCCTTCACCGACCCCTGTTTCCTTTGCTAGACAAGTTAGTATGACTATAGAAGCTCCTACTGCAATAGGATTCTGTTCAGCTATGATTCGTTGATCATGAAGAAAGTAGCTAACTATGAGTCACCGATCACTTTTAACCCAGGTTATATTAGCTACCGATCATAGCCACGGCATCAACCCTTTATATTAGCCACCGATCGTAGCCATAGCATCACTAATTTATATTAGCCACCGATCGTAGCTACAGCATCAACCCTTTATATTAGCCACCGACTGTAGCTACAGCATCAACCCTTTATATTAGCCACCGACTGTAGCCACACCATCAACTCTAACCCCAACACAAAACTAACCGTAAACATATCACAAACACAAACACATATACACCAGCCAGCTGCACTAATGTGAAACAACCAACAAGTTGAGACTATCGTCCTCACATCGCTCTCCTTATCTCTTAGTTCGTCAACATGTCTTGATAACTCAAGATAAATTCAACTTCTCAAATCGCCACGGGCATCACGTTACCAATAACTTCAGCAATTATGTACTTAGATCATCAACAACTCATTTCTAGCATCAATTTAATGGTATTATTTGTAAACAGCGCTGTGGTGTCTCGACGGTCACCACTTTGCTGTGTCGATCTCAACTGCCGCGACATTTCATAATTGGTGGACATGATTCTGGGCCATTATAATAAATTTTGGTTTAAATTTGGTGTAATTTGAGAGTTTAGTTTCTGGTTCAGAAAGTTGATTACAGGAGATGATTGAATTGAGAATTGATGGGTGCTGGAGTGTGAATTTGATTGGTGGTGATGGTTTCATCAGGTAATGATCAAATCTTGTTGGAGACGGGGAGGGAGACGGGGTATTTTGATTAACGAGAACGAAATGACATATCACATATTCGGACATAAAATGTTGTTAGTTTATGAATGCAATTTTAGTATTAAGTTGATTTCAATTACATAACTGATTGATGACAGATCGATGAAGTAAGACCCGCTGAAAGCGGTGGTTGAATGCCGGTCAGAAAGCGAGAGAACTCGGTTTGAGAGAGGTTGTCTCTTCTATGAATCCGCGGAGAAAGGGAACATAACCATTGATAAGATATTTACAGGGGCGCTGAGTATATTATCGTTAGGGTCCGATAAGATCTTTACACGGTCACTGAAAACATTATGGTCACGGACAGATAAGATCTTAAAAGGGCACTGAAAACATTATAGTTCCGGACAGATAAGATCTTTACACGACACTAAAAACATCGTTACGGACAGATAAGATCTTTACACAGGCACTGAAAACATTATAGTTCCGGACAGATAAGATCTTTACACAGGCACTGAAAACATCGTTACGGACAGATAAGATCTTTACACAGTCACTGAAAACGTTATCTTTAGAGACTAATAAGATCTTTACACGGACCCTGAAAACATCTTTAGGGTTGGATAAGATCTTTACACAGGCACTGAAAACGTTATCGAGACTAATAATATTATACCGTTGGCACTGACCCCTTGTCTCTAGGTTCTAACCTGACCACATCAATCATACCACCATTATGCATGTTCACAGCCTCCACTTGTGAACGAGATGTTCACAGCCTCCACTTGTAACATGTGAACGAGATGTTCACGTACAAGCTGAACTATAATCTCCATCACCTGTCAACTGTTGAGTTCAGGAGAAGTTGACGGCAAGTTCGGTAACGAGGTGGCTGCAGGTTCGTATCTTATATTTTGTTGCTCTCGTTTTGTTCTCTAACTACAACATCCACACACTAAATGTTCTATAGATCTAGTGTTTTGTTGCTCTCGTTTTGTTCTCTAACTACAATATCCACACACTAAATGTTCTATAGATCTAGTGTTTTGTTGCTCTCGTTTTGTTCTCTAACTACAACATCCACACACTAAATGTTCTATAGATCTAGTGTTTTGTTGTTCTCGTTTTGTTCTCTAACTACGACATCCACACAATATTTGTTCTATAGATCTAGTGTTTTGTTGCTCTCGTTTTGTTCTCTAACTACAACATCCACACACTAAATGCTCTATAGATCTATTGTTTTGTTGTTCTCGTTTTGTTCTCTAACTACGACATCCACACAATATTTGTTCTATAGATCTAGTGTTTTGTTGCTCTCGTTTTGTTCTCTAACTACAACATCCACACACTAAATGTTCTATAGATCTAGTGTTTTGTTGCTCTCGTTTTGTTCTATAACTACAACATCTACGCACTACTTGTTCTATAGATCTATTGTTTTGTTGCTCTCGTTTTGTTTTCTAACTAAAACATCCACGCACTATTTGTTCTATAGATCTATTGTTTTGTTGCTCTCGTTTTGTTCTATAACTACAACATCTACGCACTACTTGTTCTATAGATCTATTGTTTTGTTGCTCTCGTTTTGTTTTCTAACTAAAACATCCACGCACTATTTGTTCTATAGATCTATTGTTTTGTTGCTCTCGTTTTGTTCTATAACTACAACATCTACGCACTATTTGTTCTATAGATCTATTGTTTTGTTGCTCTCGTTTTGTTCTCTAACTACGATATCCACACAATATTTGTTCTATAGATTTAACGTTTTGCTGCTCTCCCTGGTTCTACAACATCCACACTGGTGGTTCTATAGATCTAGTGTTTTATTGCTCTCGTTTTGTTTTCTAACTACAACATCCACACACTAAATGTTCTATAGATCTAGTGTTTTGTTGCTCTCGTTTTGTTCTATAACTACAACATCTACGCACTATTTGTTCTATAGATCTATTGTTTTATTGCTCTCGTTTTGTTTTCTAACTACAACATCCACACACTAAATGTTCTATAGATCTAGTGTTTTGTTACTATCCCTGGTTCTACAACATCCACACTTTTGGTTCTATAGATCTAGTGTTTTGTTACTATCCCTGGTTCTACAACATCCACACTGGTGGTTCTATAGATCTAGTGTTTTGTTACTAAATTAAATTTTGTTAAATTTTAGTAGTTAAATTAATAAGTTAAGTAGTTTTAAATTTTTTTAGTTAAATTTTGCGTGTTAACCCATTTTTCCCTTACAGCCGTGTGCACAAGGGTCCCTCGCCGCACAGGCAGATAACTCCGTCTTACGGAGGTACTCATATTTTTCCCGCCGCCGATGAGTAATTAACGTTTCAAGCCGGGCCTTGCTGCTGAGACCAGGGGTGGTTGCAGCAGAGAGAAATCACAAATAAAAATCCCAACTGGCGCAGCCGGGATTTGAACTCACAGCCTCTCTGTCTCGAGATCGGTGGCTTGGTTCGATACCAACCAGTCTCCCGATAACGAAGATGATAATGATGATGATGATGATGAAAATACCGATACTGATACCGATAATGATATGATCAATTTCTGGAAGTAGGACTCATCAAATATTTAAACTTTCCTACACAAAACTCGTCAAACACAAGATTTGCTTGCTTGCTCGCGTTCGCCCGATGACTCAAGTATTCTATAGTGTTCTAGTAGACTATATAATTCCTCTTCGTCATCCGCCCTTAAAAGAACGTTAAGTGGGTGTGTCTGCGTTGTGTTGTGGTTTACAGTATAACTGTTATATTTGCGACTTTCGGCCCAACACATCCGACATCAGCACGACACTTTTGAGTACCGAGTTGTCTTCCTTCTTCGATCTCTACTCGCTTGGCCAGACTAGACATGTTATTATGTTACTAGAGGCACCACGGAGAGGTGGAGCAGGGTCTGGATGGTTCTGGTTCACCGATCCTGGCGCAAGCCGTCTGCTGTGGGTCGCTGACAACTTCCAGCTCTGGTGCTGTGAGGCGCGCCTTTTCCTCCAAACACAAGACATGGAACCGAACAAACGAGCGGGTCGCGTCAGCGAGTTAGGACCTTGTCGTCGTTCCACTAGGCTTGAATCTAGAGATGTCTCATTGCTTGCTGGAACACACACATACCCAAATAGTCGATCACGTGCGGACCATCAATTTGTGTTAGTATAACAGAGTGTGTTTGTAATTACAAGCGATGTGATTAACTATTATAAGATTTCAATGTCTATGTTAGCATTTTAATGGTAACGGCAGTCATATAGTAAAGAGTTATTTTACGGAGCATAAACTGTTTTAACATCAGCGCAAATCCTCAGTTTCTGTGGACCCGAACGCTGACCCCCTTCCACGTTGCTGTTACCTGCTCTACCGATGATCTGACGCACGATTCTGTTCGAGTTACTAAACGGTGAATTATGCAGTAAAGCGCAGTCAGCGGTTCTCAAGATTTCATTCACCGCGAACCCCCAAGATTCATCTTCAGCTCAAGGGTTCTTTTTTAAGATTTATTTTCGTTTCAGCATTCATTCATTCATTCATTCATTCATTCATGATCTCTTTCTTAGGGTTGCCATAATCTTCGGAGCTGAAACCGGGACAGTTGTGTTTTTTAGTTGCGAAACCGGGACATATCGTTTTCAATAATTTACCCTTTTAAGACGATTTCAACACAAATTAACTGTATCCATTCATGAAGATCTGTTTGTTCATGATTGTCATTTTTGTTGTTCTCCATGTTTCACGGTCATATAATAGGATTGACGTAACAGTGAGTTAAAAATGTTCATTTGTTGTATTTATCCTAATTGGGCCTTTACTTACAGATCAAAAATGTGTCGCTGAAAGAACTTCCCCAGAGAACCTAACCAAAGGGAGGTAATGGTAAAGAACAGCAGTCAAGAACTGACAGACTTCCTGACTGCGGTCTCTGAATCCCTCATGGACGTGGTCACAGTCGCACAGGCCGTCACTGCACAGACAAGTTACGTCCAAGATGAGGTGGTGGAAATGTCTGGCAAGACTGTGGCTGATGACATACATTACGTAATGAGCGCCATTGTTGCTCCAATTGTCTGCTTATTCGGAATGGGAGGGAACCTGCTGTCAGTCATCACGTGGAACCGCCCAGGAATGAGCGGCTCTACCGCGCGCTATCTCACTGGCCAGGTATACTGCTTCTACAGCATTTTTATTTGGTGTACATGTTAGCTAATATAAGAAGATTGTATCAATATGAAGGTGCAACAAGAAGATTGTATCAATAATGAAGGTGCAACAAGAAGATTGTATCAATAATGAAGATGCAACAAGAAGATTGTATCAATAATGAAGATGCAACAAGAAGATTGTATCAATAATGAAGGTGCAAGAAAACTTGTCAAATCATCGGACAATTACTGCCACTGCTGTCCACAGAGGAATAACGTCATAGGCAAAACGGGCACACTACAATGCAATCTTCATCTCAACGTTGTGACGTCAATGCCAAATCTTGACTCCAGTCACAAGAACAATAACAAACAGAAGCACTGCAAAGATTACATGTGTTAGACAAATGGCAGGAAACAACCTGAGAGATAACATAAAAAATAAAGAACTGAGAAAAAAACCCGCCATAGTGGAGTAATTGCCGCCATAGTGGAGTAATTGCCGCCATAGTGAAGTAATTGCCGCCATAGTGAAGTAATTACCGCCATAGTGGAGTAATTACCGCCATAGTGGGGTAATTACCGCCATAGTGGAGTAATTACCGTCATAGTGGAGTAAATTACCGCCATAGATTACATTTAAAAAAAAAAATTTTAATAAATCAAGTGCTTTGCCAACCTGTTTAGGCAAAAAGAACAAAACACAACGCAAAGAGCCTTTAACATTACGAGAACACCAGACTCAAGGCCGACCACGAAAATCATGAATTGATGGAATATTAGAAAACTAGGAAATATAATGGCGGCAGGAGAAGCCAAGAGAATAGCAAAAGACAACAGGCTCTATGTCCCCTCGACATTGCAAGGGATACGAGGAAGGTAACAAGAATAAGTAATCTATCTGTCTCTCCATAAATATGTATATGAGTTTGTATGAGTAATTTATCTGTCTCTCCATAAATATGTATATGAGTTTGTATAAGTAATTTATTTGTCTCTCCATAAATATGTATATGAGTTTGAATAAGTAATGTATCTGTCTCTCCATAAATATGTATATGAGTTTGTATAAGTAATTTATCTGTCTCTCCATAAATATGTATATGAGTTTGTATAAGTAATTTATCTGTCTCTCCATAAATATGTATATGAGTTTGTATAAGTAATTTATCTGTCTCTCTATAAATATGTGTATGAGTTTGTATGAGTAATTTATCTGTCTCTCCATAAATATGTGTATGAGTTTGTATGAGTAATTTATCTGTCTCTCCATAAATATGTGTATGAGTTTGTATGAGTAACGTTATAGTAAGTTGTATTGTTATTTGTGATGACTAATTTACGTTCATTAACGTATCCCCATTTTAACTCAGGGCATAGCTAACTTCGTTGTTCTGTTGATGTACCTGATGGTCGACTCGGCCCAGTACTGGTTCCCCGTTGTCAGGTTCTCGACCGTCTACGGGGAGTTCTTCTCTTACTTTGGCTTCCCCATGTTTTACTTCGCCGCAATCTGCAGTATCTGGTTTACTGTGGCGGTTACCGTGGACCGGTACATCATGGTCTGTTGGATCACCAAGGCCAAGGTCGGTGAGATTTCATGCAGAGTTTTGTGTCTTTTCTGTTGTGTTGTGTTGTGTTGTGCTGTGTCTTTTGTGTAGTGTTGTGTTGTGTCTTTTGTGTTGTGTTGTGTCTTTTGTGTTGTGTTGTGTTAAGTGATTCTGAAAACAGAACATCAATGATTCTCTTTCTCTCTCTCTCTCTCTCTCTCTCTCTCTCTCTCTCTCTCTCTCTCTGCGATCAGGACTCAGTCAGAGTAAGATTCCAGACTCTCACATGAAGTCAGCTGTCAGGTTAAGTATGTTGATCGCCCCCACAGACAGAACATCACAATTAGAGTCCGCCAGATCCACACTGATTGAACACGGTTAAAACGTTGCACTGTGTTCTGCGCCAGTGCCCAGTGATCCGATTTCAGCCAGCATTTTATTCAGGTTTGCTTTCCTTAGCCTTTGATTGTCCCCAATCTTCCTGCAAGGCAGCAGATGATCTTTTCTGTAGATTCAGAAAACAGAACATCAATGATTCAGAAAACAGAACATCAATGATTCAGAAAACAGAACATGAATGATTCAGAAAACAGAACATCAATGATTCAGAAAACAGAACATGAATGATTCAGAAAACAGAACATCAATGATTCAGAAAACAGAACATGAATGATTCAGAAAACAGAACATCAATGATTCAGAAACAGAACATGAATGATTCAGAAAACAGAACATGAATGATTCAGAAAACAGAACATGAATGATTCAGAAAACAGAACATGAATGATTCAGAAAACAGAACATGAATGATTCAGAAAACAGAACATCAATGATTCAGAAAACAGAACATGAATGATTCAGAAAACAGAACATCAATGATTCAGAAAACAGAACATCAATTTGAAACCTTTGAAATGTGGTTTTATATAAAAGAATAAGTAGAATTGGTTGGAGAGAAAAGAAAACAAGCGATGAAGTCCTAAAACAAGTAAAAATGAAAAGAAACTACAAAACACAATTCAAACAAGACAAATGAGATTTTTGGGTCATGTTAAAAGACACAGCAGCCTACTAAGAGTAATCTTGGAGGGGAAAATACAAGGTAAACAGACAGACCAAGACTAACATGGACGAGTAACATCAAAAGATGGTCAAGTCACCCTATGACAACCTGCACCATCAAAGCAAAAGACAGAGGAATAGCGCTCCATGGTAGCCAACCTTCTATGCGGAGGCGGCACTCAATCATCATAATGCTGTATTCTGTTCTGTTTTATTGTTTTATGTACTGTTATATGTTGAATTATATGTTATATGTTTTATTGTTATGTAATATTATGTCAAACGGTATTATAGTATATGTTATGTTGTATATGTTATCTACTCTATGTTATGTTTTCCACTCTATGTTATGTTTTCTACTCTATGTCATGTTTTCTACTCTATGTCATGTTTTCTACTCTATGTTATGTTTTCTACTCTGTGTCATGTTTTCTACTCTGTGTCATGGTTTCTATTCTATGTCATGTTTTCTACTCTATGTCATGTTTTCTAATCTATGTCATGTTTTCTACTCTATGTCATGTTTTCTACTCTATGTCATGTTTTCTAATCTATGTTATGTTTTCTACTCTATGTCATGTTTTCTACTCTATGTCATGCTATTCTATAACAGCCAGCCATCATAAATGATAACAATAACAACTTCAGACATATCAAGTTATGTCCGGAGACGATCGCCATTCTGACATATGTGTGATACCTGTCATTGAAGACTGTCATAAAGGAACCTCTGTGGCGCCACCTAGTGTCCACGGAATATTGTCTTATAATATTCTATTCTATTCTATTCTATTCTCCTTAACCTATTCAGACATTCGTAGCTGATATTTGACATGAGAGTCAGTGATTAATAGTGGGCTGCTAACGTCTGAGTCAACGACCTGTAATGGAATAAGACTCTCCTCCACTCCCTCGAGGTGCTCCCGGAAACAAACCACTCAACCTGGTCACGTGAGTGACGACCCCAGATGGTAAATAATTCCGGCTTATAAAATATGTCAGGACAGAGTCGGATGGAGGGGACGAAATGTCCAAGATTATGCAGCATGGGTGTAAAATGCGACCCGGCGTAATAAACGTCTCTTTTCCTAGAACAACAATGGGCGACAGCCACATTGTAGACGATTGATTACCTTATAATTTTTTCATCGTTTGTGGTGACCAATGATGAAACAGAACGTCAACAGAACTATAGACGATAGACAACTAAAACAAGTAGAGGAATTTAAATATCCAGGAAGTCTAGTGACAAACGACAACTCACAAACAGGAGAGATAGACTCAAGATGCAGCAAAGTTTGTCAAATCATTGGACAGCTATCACCACTATTGTCCAACAAGGAAATAACTCTAGAGGCAGAACGGGCACTTTACAATACAATCTTCATCCCAACGTTGTGTTACCCATGCCAGTCATGGACACTAGATGCAAGAACAATAAGAAAAATTACCTCTACTGAGATGAAATGTGTTAGACGAATGACAGGAAACAGTCTGAGAGATAAGATCAGAAATGAAGAACTGAGAAAAAAGCTAGGAATAGCCCCCGTCATATAATCTATAAAGAAACAACGGATAAAATGGATCAGCCACGTGACAAGGCAGAGGGATCAAAGCACAACACAACGAGCCTTCAGCAAACGTTGCGAGAATACTAGACCCAAGGGTCGACCACGAAAAATATGGGTCGATGGAATATTAGAAACACTAGGAAAACAGCAGCAGAGTCGAACAGAAGAGCAAAAGACCGCAAATTATACCTCCACTCGATGCTGAAAGGCAGATGAGAAAGGAAAGAAGAAGAAGAATTATGTTGAAAATGAGGTGAGGTTGTAGATACTAATGATGCTGGAAATATCATCGGTTTAATGTCCCAACATACTACCACAAATGTAATTGAGTTTTAGAAGACTCATAGAATATAAGTTAAAGTAGTTCTCTCCCTTTATTTGAAGTCTTAAATTGTAAATCGCTGTTCCTTGTCATTCGAATGACAGCATTTATTTTCAAATAAGCTCGACTCTTTTGAAGCCAAACACGGCGTTAACAATCTGGCTCGTCTAATTGTTATTTACATGTAACTTTGGCTTACCACACGGGTTTGACAAGGATTGTCCAGGTTTAGCAACATTGCCCCGGATTGGTTTGAATTCCTGATCCAGGTTTAACAAGTTTGCAACAAATTAATTTGTCCTGTCTGAAAAATGTTAGACTTACGCCGGTTTTTGCTCATGCAAAGGACTTGATGGGAAAACTTACTGTGATTAAATGCTGGGGACATATCTTCCTGGTGTTTTGAGCAGTCATTAGTTTCAGTCAACCAAAGGATCGGAAAACAAATAGTAAACATTGATCATTTGGTGAGGTTGTTGTTGTAAACAACGTGACGAAACGTGGCAATACAGTTTTGCTCATTGCAAATTAAGATGACATATCTAGTAGATCCAATCTTAGAGCTGTAGATGAAAATATTCTTCGTCTGCTTGGTACTTCTGCATCAGTAGAATGAGTGTTTTATGTGATAGATAATGTGTGGTCAGAAGAGAGAGCCAATATGCTACTACAGTGAGATTCTTATGACGGTCAGAAGATAGAGCCAATATGCTGGAAACTACAGTGAGAGTCTTATGACGGCCAGAAGATAGAGCCAATATGCTGGAGACCACAGTGAGAGTCTTATGACGGCCAGAAGATAGAGCCAATATGCTGGAAACTACAGTGAGAGTCTTATGACGGCCAGAAGATAGAGCCAATATGCTGGAAACTACAGTGAGAGTCTTATGACGGCCAGAAGATAGAGCCAATATGCTGGAGACCACAGTGAGAGTCTTATGACGGCCAGAAGAGAGAGCCAATATGCTGGAAACTACAGTGAGAGTCTTATGACGGCCAGAAGATAGAGCCAATATGCTGGAAACTACAGTGAGAGTCTTATGACGGCCAGAAGATAGAGCCAATATGCTGGAAACTACAGTGAGAGTCTTATGACGGCCAGAAGATAGAGCCAATATGCTGGAAACTACAGTGAGAGTCTTATGACGGCCAGAAGATAGAGCCAATATGCTGGAAACTACAGTGAGAGTCTTATGACGGCCAGAAGATAGAGCCAATATGCTGGAAACTACAGTGAGAGTCTTATGACGGCCAGAAGATAGAGCCAATATGCTGGAAACTACAGTGAGAGTCTTATGACGGCCAGAAGAGAGAGCCAATATGCTGGAGACCACAGTGAGAGTCTTATGACGGCCAGAAGAGAGAGCCAATATGCTGGAGACCACAGTGAGAGTCTTATGACGGCCAGAAGAGAGAGCCAATATGCTGGAGACCACAGTGAGAGTCTTATGACGGTCAGAAGAGACAGCCAATATGCTGGAAACTACAGTGAGAGTCTTATGACGGCCAGAAGAGAGAGCCAATATGCTGGAGACCACAGTGAGAGTCTTATGACGGTCAGAAGAGACAGCCAATATGCTGGAAACTACAGTGAGAGTCTTATGACGGCCAGAAGATAGAGCCAATATGCTGGAAACTACAGTGAGAGTCTTATGACGGCCAGAAGATAGAGCCAATATGCTGGAAACTACAGTGAGAGTCTTATGACGGCCAGAAGAGAGAGCCAATATGCTGGAGACCACAGTGAGAGTCTTATGACGGCCAGAAGAGAGAGCCAATATGCTGGAGACCACAGTGAGAGTCTTATGACGGTCAGAAGAGAGAGCCAATATGCTGGAGACCACAGTGAGAGTCTTATGACGGCCAGAAGAGAGAGCCAATATGCTGGAAACTACAGTGAGAGTCTTATGACGGCCAGAAGAGAGAGCCAATATGCCGGAGACCACATGGTCAGACCTCTGGTCACTAAAATAATTTCCTACTAAGCTGTTCAGATTTTATTTTTCCTTCAAAAGAACAATAAAAGAGGAAGGAATTTCCTAGAAAAATGGTTTGAAATAGAAAACATGGAAGTGAAGCGTGACTGTGTGCTACTCCCATTATGGTTAGCTCTGAAAGGTTTGGTGAATCTTACTTTAGTTGAAGCTTTATTTCTGTGTTGAGAAAAGAAAAGAAGAACAGGAGAAGAAGATGGAACAAAAAGAAGAGAAGGAGTTGGGCAGAGCTGCAAGAGGAGTATTAAGGGCAAAGCAGGAAGAGAAGAGGAAGGGTACAGCAGGAAGAGAAGATGAAGGGCAGAGCAGGAAGAGGTAGAGAAAGGGCATAGCAGGAAGGGCATAGTAGGAAGGGCATAGCAGGAAGAGGAGGGGGAAGAGGAAGAAGAGAAAAGGGCAGAGCAGGAAGAGGTAGAGAAAGGGCATAGCAGGAAGGGCCTAGCAGGAAGGGCATAGCAGGAAGGGCATAGCAGGAAGAGGAAGGGGAAGAGGAAGAAGAGGAATAGGAAGAAGAGGAAAGGGCAGAGCAGGAAGAGGAGGAAGGGTAAGAAGAGGAAGTCAAGAACATTGAAAGTTAGGGAAGTGATTTAGTGAGAATGTTCTGACTAGTCAATGACACCCTGACTCTCTCAAGTCGATCCAGCTGAACAGAGAATGGGTACATCCTTCGCTGCCTTGGAATAATTAACAGCGAGAAAATGCACTGGCCCCACCTTCAAACGTTTGATGCCAGTAAAATTAAAGCTCAATATTCGCCTCTAAAATTATATGGTAAGGTTGTTTTTTTCCCCTCTTATTCCACAGAACTTCTGCAACGAATCACGAGCTACTTTTAGCCTCGTTCTCATCTCCATTAGTGACTTCATCATCAACATCCCTCACTTCATCTTCTTTACACCGGTCTACCCACGCCTCATCGTCGACGACGACAACAGCACGGTGGTCGAGCAAGCAACAATGGCGTTCGCACCCAGTGAGTTCCAAATGAGTCCACGAGGGCTGGTCTACGAGTTCTGGATCCACTGCATTGTTCTCATTCTGGGCCCGTGGCTGTTGGTCTTCTTCATGAACATCATGATCATCGTCAAGGTCAGTGGCCATCTTGTAGACAAGAGGTTCTCATTCTGTGGTGGAGGGTCCCTAAATACGCCAAGTAACAGACACGTTAAATTAATGAAGAAATCAGCCAGCAATTAAACCCATTATAATGTACCGATTTGCTAGATTCATGTCAATAGAAAGCTCCGCTTCCTGATCGGAAGTGCCTGGGTTCGATTCCTAGATGTTGGCAATTTTTTTTATGATCGACAAGGCTTCGAGGTTCACCCAGCCTTAAAAAATTGGTACCAGATAATTTTTTTTTAGAAAACGAAATCGGCCTGGAGTGTTACCGACCACATCAGCAACAAATGTGTCGTGATCATGGAACGATATAGTCACTCCATCTCCCCCCCCTCCTCTATCATCCCCCTCTGTCTATCATGACAGGGACTTGGAATCCTTCCATTTATATTAAACCGCTTCCAGTAGTGACCCATCTTACTCTCTAATGCTACATTTTACATTTGATTTACAAGTTGACCTCTTGACTATCATCATCATTATCATCATGCCAGTTAGCGCAGGCGACCATCACTCTACATATCAGTCGGTCCTTCGTAGATGTCATCATTTCAGTTGATGATCTTTTGTTATGCCATTTGGATAAGCTGTTCAATATTTTTTATCTTGGCTTTCCTCTGCTCTTCATTTCATTCATTCTGCCTGTTATTATAATATTCTCAAAGCCTTCTTTTCGCATCACATGTCCAATACATGTAGATTGTCTCTTCCTTATGATTTTAATAATATTTCTAGTTTCTCCAGCTCGATTTAAACATTCGTCATTTGTAAAGTTTGCTATCCATGGAATTCGTGGCATTCTTCTGATAAACCACATCTCATCTGCCTCTAATGTTTTCTGTGTTCTCTTACTTATCGTCCATGACTCACTTCCTTATAGTAGAACAGGTTCGATGTAACACTTTAGGACACGTTTTGTAACAATAACTGGCAATTATTTGTTACATAGGATGTTTTTCATTTGATGGAATTCTGTCCTTGTTTAGCCTATTCTGCTTCTTATTTCTGTATTGCCTCTGACATCTGATGATATTATTGATCGCAGGTATTTGAATCTATGAACTTATTATCTTGTCGATAATATTCACTTTATTAGGCTCTTTACTGCATAGTTCTCCCAGAAGATGTTTTCCTATTGCTACTTTTAGTCTGTCTTTTTGACCCTTGTATATTCTAAATGGGAAACTGGGTAGAGGCAAGGTTAGCTGGCCCATTCAGGCCAAGGTTGATAATAATCATAACATGTAAGTGCTTACGGCCATTAATGGGTGTCTAATTAATTATTTGATAATGATCACAACATTTAGGTGCATATAGCCATTAATGGGTGTCTAATTAATTATTTGATAATGATCACAACATTTAGGTGCATATAGCCATTAATGGGTGTCTGATTAATTATTTGATAATGATCACAACATTTAGGTGCATATAGCCATTAATGGGTGTCTAATTAATTATTTGATAATGATCACAACATTTAGGTGCATATAGCCATTAATGGGTGTCTGATTGATTATTTGATAATGATCACAACATGTAGGTGCTTATAGCCATTAATGGGTGTCTGATTAATTATTTGATAATGATCACAACATTTAGGTGCATATAGTCATTAATGGGTGTCTTATTAATTATTTGATAATGATCACAACATGTAGGTGCTTATAGCCATTAATGGGTGTCTGATTAATTATTTGATAATGATCACAACATTTAGGTGCATATAGCCATTAATGGGTGTCTGATTAATTATTTGATAATAATCATAGCATGTAAGTGCTTACGGCCATTAATGGATGCCAGATTAATTAATTGATAATGATCATGACATTTAGGTGCATACAGCCATTAATGGGTGTCAGATTAATTAATTGAGAAACTGACAGCACTGGTGTAATACTGACCACAATATTCTCGGATGATAAAAAAATGTGTAAACATCCGCAGCTTATGTAAGGTTGGGTACGTGGTCAGGGTGTCTTTGTCGTGTTCCTCTTTTTTCTTCTCCTATCTTATTCCTCTTTCTTCTTCTCGTATCTTATTCCTCTTTCTTCTTCTCGTATCTTATTCCTCTTTCTTCTTCTCCTATCTTATTCCTCTTTCTTCTTCTCGTATCTTATTCCTCTTTCTTCTTCTCGTATCTTATTCCTCTTTCTTCTTCTCCTATCTTATTCCTCTTTCTTCTTCTCGTATCTTATTCCTCTTTCTTCTTCTCGTATCTTATTCCTCTTTCTTCTTCTCCTATCTTATTCCTCTTTCTTCTTCTCGTATCTTATTCCTCTTTCTTCTTCTCGTATCTTATTCCTCTTTCTTCTTCTCGTATCTTATTCCTCTTTCTTCTTCTCCTATCTTATTCCTCTTTCTTCTTCTCCTATCTTATTCCTCTTTCTTCTTCTCCTATCTTATTCCTCTTTCTTCTTCTCGTATCTTATTCCTCTTTCTTCTTCTCGTATCTTATTCCTCTTTCTTCTTCTCCTATCTTATTCCTCTTTCTTCTTCTCGTATCTTATTCCTCTTTCTTCTTCTCCTATCTTATTCCTCTTTCTTCTTCTCGTATCTTATTCCTCTTTCTTCTTCTCGTATCTTATTCCTCTTTCTTGTTCCCTTTTCTTAACACTCTTTCTTCTTCTTCTCGTATCTTATTCCTCTTTCTTCTTCTCGTATCTTATTCCTCTTTCTTGTTCCATTTTCTTAACACTCTTTCTTCTTCTTCTCCTATCTTATTCCTCTTTCTTCTTCTCGTATCTTATTCCTCTTTCTTCTTCTTCTCCTATCTTATTCCTCTTTCTTGTTCTCGTATCTTATTCCTCTTTCTTCTTCTCGTATCTTATTCCTCTTTCTTCTTCTTCTCCTATCTTATTCCTCTTTCTTCTTCTCGTATCTTATTCCTCTTTCTTCTTCTCCTATCTTATTCCTCTTTCTTGTTCTCGTATCTTATTCTCTTTCTTCTTCTCGTATCTTATTCCTCTTTCTTCTTCTTCTCCTATCTTATTCCTCTTTCTTCTTCTCGTATCTTATTCCTCTTTCTTCTTCTTCTCCTATCTTATTCCTCTTTCTTCTTCTCGTATCTTATTCCTCTTTCTTGTTCCATTTTCTTAACACTCTTTCTTCTTCTTCTCGTATCTTATTCCTCTTTCTTCTTCTCGTATCTTATTCCTCTTTCTTCTTCTTCTCCTATCTTATTCCTCTTTCTTCTTCTCCTATCTTATTCCTCTTCTTCTTCTTCTCCTATCTTATTCCTCTTTCTTCTTCTTCTCGTATCTTATTCCTCTATCTTCTTCTCCTATCTTATTCCTCTTTCTTCTTCTCGTATCTTATTCCTCTTTCTTCTTCTTCTCCTATCTTATTCCTCTTTCTTCTTCTCCTATCTTATTCCTCTTTCTTCTTCTTCTCCTATCTTATTCCTCTTTCTTCTTCTCCTATCTTATTCCTCTTTCTTCTTCTTCTCCTATCTTATTCCTCTTTCTTCTTCTCGTATCTTATTCCTCTTTCTTCTTCTCGTATCTTATTCCTCTTTCTTGTTCCATTTTCTTAACACTCTTTCTTCTTCTTCTCCTATCTTATTCCTCTTTCTTCTTCTCGTATCTTATTCCTCTTTCTTCTTCTCCTATCTTATTCCTCTTTCTTCTTCTCCTATCTTATTCCTCTTTCTTCTTCTCCTATCTTATTCCTCTTTCTTCTTCTCGTATCTTATTCCTCTTTCTTCTTCTCGTATCTTATTCCTCTTTCTTCTTCTCCTATCTTATTCCTATTTCTTCTTCTCGTATCTTATTCCTCTTTCTTCTTCTCGTATCTTATTCCTCTTTCTTCTTCTCCTATCTTATTCCTCTTTCTTCTTCTTCTATCTTATTCCTCTTTCTTCTTCTCGTATCTTATTCCTCTTTCTTGTTCCCTTTTCTTAACACTCTTTCTTCTTCTTCTCGCATCTTATTCCTCTTTATTCTTCTTTTTTTATCGTTTTTCTTCGTTTTCATATTTCTCTTTCTTTTTCTCGTTCCTCATTCCTCTTACTTATTTTCTTTTCTTATTTATCATTCCTCTTCTTTCCTCTTCTCTTTTCTTATTCCGCTTTCTTCGATTTTGTTATTCTTCTGCCTTATCAGAAATAGCGATAGAAAGATGGTTAATGAGGGAACAGTAATATCAAAGCTGTAATATCAAAGCTGTAATATCAAAGCTGTAATATCAAAGCTGCAATATCAAAACAGTAATATCAAAACAGTAATATCAAAGCTGTAATATCAAAGCTGTAATATCAAAGCTGTAATATCAAAACAGTAATATCAAAGCTGTAATATCAAAGCTGTAATATCAAAACAGTAATATCAAAGCTGTAATATCAAAGCTGTAATATCAAAGCTGTAATATCAAAGCTGTAATATCAAAACAGTAATATCAAAGCTGTAATATCAAAGCTGTAATATCAAAACAGTAATATCAAAGCTGTAATATCAAAGCTGTAATATCAAAGCTGTAATATCAAAACAGTAATATCAAAGCTGTAATATCAAAGCTGTAATATCAAAACAGTAATATCAAGCTGTAATATCAAAGCTGTAATATCAAAGCTGTAATATCAAAACAGTAATATCAAAGCTGTAATATCAAAACAGTAATATCAAAGCTGTAATATCAAAACAGTTATATCAAAACAGTAATATCAAAACAGTAATATCAAAACAGTAATATCAACACAGTAATATCAACACAGTAATATCAAAACATCAATATCAAAGGTGTAATATCAAAGCAGTAATATCAAAGCTGTAATATCAAAGCTGTAATATCAAAGCTGTAATATCAAAGCTGTAATATCAAAGCTGTAATATCAAAGCTTTAATATCAAGTAATATATTTTAGCAGGAGAAAACTGCTACACATAAAAAAGAAAAGAAAAGAAATCATGAACTTGATTAAGTGAGAGTGTGTCCGTGTGTTCGTGTGTCCGTGTGTTCGTGTGTCCGTGTGTTCGTGTGTTCGTGTGTCCGTGTGTTCGTGTGTCCGTGTGTTCGTGTGTCCGTGTGTTCGTGTGTCCGTGTGTTCGTGTGTTCGTGTGTCCGTGTGTCCGTGTGTTCGTGTGTCCGTGTGTCCGTGTGTTCGTGTGTTCGTGTGTCCGTGTGTCCGTGTGTTCGTGTGTTCGTGTGTCCGTGTGTCCGTGTGTTCGTGTGTTCGTGTGTTCGTGTGTCCGTGTGTTCGTGTGTCCGTGTGTCCGTGTGTCCATGTGTTCGTGTGTCCGTGTGTCCATGTATCCGTGTGTTCGTGTGTTCGTGTGTCCTTGTGTTCGTGTGTCCGTGTGTCCTTGTGTTCGTGTGTTCGTGTATCCGTGTGTTCGTGTATCCGTGTGTCCGTGTGTTCGTGTGTCCGTGTGTCCTTGTGTTCGTGTGTTCGTGTATCCGTGTGTTCGTGTGTCCGTGTATCCGTGTGTCCGTGTGTTCGTGTGTCCGTGTATCTGTGTGTCCGTGTGTCCGTGTGTCCTTATGTTCGTGTGTCCGTGTGTTCGTGTGTCCGTGTGTCCTTATGTTCGTGTGTTTGTGTGTCTATGTATCCGTGTGTTCGTGTGTCCGTGTGTCCATGTATCCGTGTGTTCGTGTGTCCGTGTGTCCTTGTGTCCGTGTGTTTGTGTGTCCGTATGTTCGTGTGTCCGTGTGTCCGTGTGTCCGTGTGTTCGTGTGTTTGTGTGTCCGTGTGTTTGTGTGTCCGTGTGTCCGTGTGTTTGTGTATCCGTGTGTTCGTGTGTTTGTGTGTCCGTGTGTTTGTGTATCCGTGTGTTTGTGTGTCCGTGTGTTTGTGTGTCCGTGTGTTCGTGTGTCCGTGTGTTTGTGTGTCCGTGTGTTTGTGTCCGTGTGTATGTGTATCCGTGTGTTTGTGTGTCCGTGTGTTTGTGTGTCCGTGTGTTCTTGTGTCCGTGTGTTCGTGTGTTTGTGTGTCCGTGTGTTTGTGTATCCGTGTGTCCGTGTGTTCGTGTGTCCGTGTGTTTGTGTATCCGTGTGTTTGTGTGTCCGTGTGTTTGTGTGTCCGTGTGTTCGTGTGTCCGTGTGTTTGTGTGTCCGTGTGTCCGTGTGTCCGTGTGTTCGTATGTCCGTGTGTCCGTGTGTCCGTGTGTCCGTGTTTCCGTGTGTCCGTGTGTCCGTGTGTCCGTGTATCCGTGTGTTTGTGTGTCCGTGTGTCCGTGTGTCCGTGTGTCCGTGTGTCCGTGTTTCCGTGTGTCCGTGTGTCCGTGTGTCCGTGTGTCCGTGTGTCCGTGTGTTGTGTGTCCTTGTTGGCATAATTTATCAACCTGCACTTTTTCAACAGATCAACCTGGCCAACAAGGTCATGGCCGACAAAAAGTCAGAGGAGGCCAAGAAGAAATCGAAAGAGTCGGAGAACCAGGTCACGCGGCTTCTCCTGACAGTGACCTTCACCTTCCTGTTCTTCATTGGCCTCATGTGTATCGTCCAGTGTCTCTGGGTCAACGTGCCCCCAGGAGTAAGTCCATCTCTGTACTGTACCGTCACCAACACACCGACTTGTCAAGATCTTTTATCCATACACTCCGCACCCCCCCCCCCCCACACACACACACACACACAAACGTTTATAAATGAATAGCATCAAGTACCATGCCTGCTGGAGTAGGTGATCATGTCTCTTCCACAACTTTCGCCGATCCAACGTACTCTGTCAGCTATGGGTCGCTGACTACATTCAGCTCAAATACTGGACGAACGTTTTGCTCAATTACACATTAAAACAAATAAATATGCGACCTGTCAATTGTCCCTAGAAATCCCGGCCTTCTTTATTTCTTTCAATGTTTTCTATGGAAAAATACATTTCTTACGTTTGTATTCCTTTTAGAAAATGTATCCATGAGAAAAGAAAGACAGAATGAAAATTGATCTCAGTTTAAGAAATGTTACAACTGTTTCTTTTAGTTAAATGATCTCTACTTTCTCTCTCACAGGCAGACATGGTGATGCTCTCCACTTCTGTCGCATTTGGCAAGACCGCCATATTGTTCAATTCGTCCTTGAACTTCATCCTCTACTGTCTGACTGGCAGGAGATTCCGTTTGGAGTTCCTGAAGATGTTGGGGATGGCGAGGAAGGACGCGTCCTTGACCAGCTCCAAGGACATTTCTTCAAATATCTCCTCGACGTCAACGACTAGTAGTAACATAACTACGTCACTTCCGACCAACAACTAGTAGCAACATCACTACGTCACTTCCGAGAAACGACTATTAGCAACATAATTACGTCACTTCCGACCAACCACTAGTAACAACATAACTACATCACTTCTGACCAACCACTAGTGACAACATAACTACATCACTTCCGACCAACCACTAGTAACAACATAACTACATCACTTCCAACCAACAACTAGTAGCAACATAATTACGTCACCTCCAACCAACAACTAGCAGCAACATCACTACGTCACCTCCAACCAATCACTACGTCACCTCCGACTAACCACTAGTAGCAACATCACTACGTCACTTCCAACCAGCAACATCACTACGTCACCTCCAATCAACAACTAGTAGCGACATCACGTCACTTCCAAGCAACCACTAGTAACAACATCGCTACGTCACTTTCGACAACCCACTAGTAGCAACATCACAACGTCATTTCCGACCTACTACTAGTAGCAACATAATTAAGTCACTTCCAACCAACAACTAGTAGCAAAATCACTACGTCACTTCCAACCAACAACTAGTAGCTTCATCACTACGTCACTTGCAACGAACCACTAGTAACAACATCACTACGTCACTTCCAATCAACAACTACTAACAACATCACTAAGTCACTTCCAACAAACAACTAGTAGCAACATCACTACGTCACATCCAACCAACAACTAGTAGCAACATCACATCACTTCCAACCAACAACTAGTAGCAACATCACATCACTTCCAACCAACAACTAGTAGCAACATCACATCACTTCCAACCAACAACTAGTAGCAACATCACATCACTTCCAACCAACAACTAGTAGCAACATCACATCACTTCCAACCAACAACTAGTAGCAACATCACATCACTTCCAACCAACAACTAGTAGCAACATCACATCACTTCCAACCAACAACTAGTAGCAACATCACATCACATCCAACCAACAACTAGTAGCAACATCACATCACATCCAACCAACAACTAGTAACAACATCACTACGTCACTTCCAACCAAGGCACTGCCACGTCTTCAGCTCCGTTAACTACAGAAGGTTGACGTCATTTTACCCACAACCTCCAGTGCTCATAATGATGAAAGCGTCACAACCTTTGGGTGGCCCCACTTAGCGGGCAGGCATTCAATAAAGGTGGCGATGCAACCAACGACTAGCAGTGACATCACTACATCACTTCCAACCAACGACTAGCAGTGACATCACTACGTCACTTCCAACCAACGACTAGCAGTGACATCACTACGTCACTTCCAACCAACGACTAGCAGTGACATCACTTCCAACCAACGACTAGCAGTGACAGCACTACATCACTTCCAACCAACGACTAGCAGTGACATCACCACATCACTTCCAACCAACGACTAGCAGTGACATCACCACGTCACTTCAAACCAACGACTAGCAGTGACATCACTACATCACTTCCAACCAACGACTAGCAGTGACATCACTACATCACTTCAAACCAACGACTAGCAGTGACATCACTACATCACTTCAAACCAACGACTAGCAGTGACATCACTACATCACTTCCAACCAACGACTAGCAGTGACATCACTTCATCACTTCAAACCAACGACTAGCAGTGACATCACTACATCACTTCAAACCAACGACTAGCAGTGACATCACTACATCACTTCAAACCAACGACTAGCAGTGACATCACTACATCACTTCCAACCAACGACTAGCAGTGACATCACTTCATCACTTCAAACCAACGACTAGCAGTGACAGCACTACATCACTTCCAACCAACGACTAGCAGTGACATCACCACGTCACTTCAAACCAACGACTAGCAGTGACATCACTTCCAACCAACGACTAGCAGTGACATCACTACATCACTTCCAACCAACGACTAGCAGTGACATCACCACATCACTTCAAACCAACGACTAGCAGTGACATCACTACATCACTTCCAACCAACGACTAGCAGTGACATCACTACATCACTTCCAACCAACGACTAGCAGTGACATCACCACATCACTTCAAACCAACGACTAGCAGTGACAGCACTACATCACTTCAAACCAACGACGAGCAGTGACATCACTGCGTCACTTCAAACCAGCTACTAGCAGTGACATCACTATGTCACTTCAAACCAGCTACTAGCAGTGACATCACTATGTCACTTCAAACTAGCTACTAGCTTTGACATCACTGCGTCACTTCAAACCAGCTACTAGCAGTGACATCACTATGTCACTTCAAACCAGCTACTAGCAGTGACATCACTGCGTCACTTCAAACCAGCTACTAGCAGTGACATCACTGCGTCACTTCAAACCAGCTACTAGCAGTGACATCACTATGTCACTTCAAACCAGCTACTAGCAGTGACATCACTGCGTCACTTCAAATCAGCTACTAGCAGTGACATCACTGCGTCACTTCAAACCAGCTACTATCAGTGACATCACTATGTCACTTCAAACCAGCTACTAGCAGTGACATCACTGCGTCACTTCAAACCAGCTACTGGCAGTGACATCACTATGTCACTTCAAACCAACGACTAGCAGTGAAATCACTACGTCACTTCAAACCAGCGACTAGCAGTGCCATCACTTCGTCACTTTCAACCAACGACTAGCAGTGCCATCACTTCGTCACTTTCAACCAACGACTAGCAGTGACATCACTTCGTCACTTGAAACAAACGACTAGCAGTGCCATAACTACGTCACTTGAAACCAGCGACTAGCAGTGACATCACTATGTCACTTCCAACCAACGACATTAACAAATAGCAAATAGATGTACCATCACATATATAATGAACCACACCAATAAATAAATACAACATCTTTTGTATTCTATTAATGTAGTGTTTCATTGCAATCGAGGCATTCACCATACCCGCTCCACCGCCCGTTCCAGTAACAATATCACTTACAAACGATCATGTCCTCTCTTTCCCTTGAATAATTATAGGACAAGTCTTGTCATGCCAAAAGAAAATCTCGAAACAACCGGGAAAAAATGAAAGGTAAAAAGAGCAGAGGAAAACAAAATTAAAAGTTACAGGACAGTTTGACAGATGAACAGAAGAGGGGATAGAGATCGTTAGTGACATGGTTACTTGATGGATATAATCATCGACGTGGTGCTTGATGATGGTGATGACATGATGTGGTGAATCATTGTTCCTTCAAACATGTGATACATGATGTTCTAGGGTGAATAAAAATATCACACATCACTTTCTAGTGCTGTTTTATGTTTAGTTTATCATCATTATCATGTGTCATGCCGGTTGGCGTAGGCGATCATGTCCCTCCATAATCTTCTATCTACAGTATATCGTATCAATTCTGTTGTTGACTGTTTTCTATGACATCAAGATATCTAGTATCTTCTCTCTTTGTCGTCCACGATCTCTCTTTCCCTGTATTTTGCCAGTTGTAACAAAGTACTCCAATTGTCCTCTTCTCATGATGCGCCCGAAAAATGTTGATTATTTATTTCTGATGTTGTTTAGGAGCTCCCTTTTTGTGTTGGCCTCTTTGCAAATTCCCTCTTATGTCTTTTTGTCTGTCCGGGGAACTCTCCACGTTGTTTAGTTTAGTGTTTGGATGTGTGTCAGTCAGACGTACACGGCGGAAATAGGTTTGTAATGTCCGCGTATATTTCAGTGATAAACGGCACATTTTATAGGTGGGATGATCGGTATCACGCCCGGCCGCCCTATCTATTTACCAACCTACCTACCTACCTACCTGCCTGCCTGCGGAAGACAACACCTAGGACAGAAATTCTAGACTCTTGTGTCCGACGATCTCTCAACTGTCAGACCTTGCATAGCGCTTGCATTTTGTCTCGTTTTGTTCCATTTTGTTCTTCCATCTCAGAAACGGAGCAGATGCCTTCTGTTGTTGCCTCTCGTTTGATGTTGTTTTTAGTCATTTTATAATGTTTAGGCCACTTTTTCACAGAAAACATTTCTGCTACTCATTTCCTGAGGCTGGGTGAACACCGGAGCTTAGATTTGTCAAAAAAATGTATTCATCACATCTAGGAATTGAACCAGGATCCTCCTTTGTTTTGTGGCGAGTGCCCTAATACCTGAGCCACCGTGGTTTGATGTGTGTGTGTTTATATATATATATATATATATATATATATATATATATAGAGAGAGAGAGAGAGAGAGAATGAAAGGGAAGGAGAGATAGAAGAAAGATAGAGCGAGTTCAACCGGTTTTCTTTCGTTGAAAGCTGTTTCAGGTTATCATTTTGAGCAGACTAACTGTGGTTCCGTAATAAATGTCATTACCACGTCTCTAAGTTCTCAGTAAACGTACAAAACTTCGACTGTTTAACTACTGTGTGATATCAGTGCTAACATATGGATGTGATATCAGTGCTAACATATGGATGTGATATCAGTGCTAACATATGGATGTGATATCAGTGCTAACATATGGATGTGATATCAGTGCTAACATATGGATGTGATATCAGTGCTAACATATGGATGTGATATCAGTGCTAACATATGGATGTGATATCAGTGCTAACATATGGATGTGATATCAGTGCTAACATATGGATGTGATACCAGTGCTAACATATGGATGTGATATCAGTGCTAACATATGGATGTGATATCAGTGCTAACATATGGATGTGATATCAGTGCTAACATATGGATGTGATACCAGTGCTAACATATGGATGTGATACCAGTGCTAACATATGGATGTGATATCAGTGCTAACATATGGATGTGATACCAGTGCTAACATATGGATGTGATATCAGTGCTAACATATGGATGTGATATCAGTGCTAACATATGGATGTGATATCAGTGCTAACATATGGATGTGATATCAGTGCTAACATATGGATATGTGATATCAGTGCTAACATATGGATGTGATATCAGTGCTAACATATGGATGTGATATCAGTGCTAACATATGGATGTGATATCAGTGCTAACATATGGATGTGATATCAGTGCTAACATATGGATGCGATATCAGTGCTAACATATGGATGTGATATCAGTGCTAACATATGGATGTGATATCAGTGCTAACATATGGATGTGATATCAGTGCTAACATATGGATGTGATATCAGTGCTAACATATGGATGTAATACCAGTGCTAACATATGGATGTGATATCAGTGCTAACATATGGATGTGATATCAGTGCTAACATATGGATGTGATATCAGTGCTCACATATGGATGTGATACCAATGCTAACATATGGATGTGATATCAGTGCTAACATATGGATGTGATACCAATGCTAACATATGGATGTGATACCAATGCTAACATATGGATGTGATATCAGTGCTAACATATGGATGTGATATCAGTGCTAACATATGGATGTGATACCAATGCTAACATATGGATGTGATATCAGTGCTAACATATGGATGTGATACCAGTGCTAACATATGGATGTGATACCAATGCTAACATATGGATGTGATATCAGTGCTAACATATGGATGTGATATCAGTGCTAACATATGGATGTGATATCAGTGCTAACATATGGATGTGATACCAGTGCTAACATATGGATGTGATACCAATGCTAACATATGGATGTGATACCAGTGCTAACATATGGATGTGATACCAGTGCTAACATATGGATGTGATATCAGTGCTAACATATGGATGTGATATCAGTGCTAACATATGGATGTGATATCAGTGCTAACATATGGATGTGATATCAGTGCTAACATATGGATGTGATACCAGTGCTAACATATGGATGTGATATCAGTGCTAACATATGGATGTGATACCAGTGCTAACATATGGATGTGATATCAGTGCTAACATATGGATGTGATATCAGTGCTAACATACGGATGTGATATCAGTGCTAACATATGGATGTAATATCAGTGCTAACATATGGATGTGATATCAGTGCTAACATATGGATGTGATATCAGTGCTAACATATGGATGTGATATCAGTGCAAACATATGGATGTGAAAGTTGGAAATCTACCCAGACTTTAGATAAGAAAATAAATGCCTTTTAAAAGAAATGTCTCTGTAAGATCTCAAACATAAGCTGGACAGAATACATTTCAAATGAAGAGATAAGAGACGAATGAAAATAAGAATACGTGTCGAGCTTTATAAGAATAAGGCGTTGTAAATACATCGGTCATGTGCTGAGAATGAATGAAGAAAGACTTCACTGTCAGGCATTCATGTGGAAACTATCTGGTAAAAGAAAAAAGTAGACCCAGAGAATCGCTATGCAGATCAATTACTATAATTAGTATATAGAGAAAGTGCAACCATGGGATTACAAAACAATCAAGAAATACAAGAACTAGCAACAAATCGCCATTCGTGGAGAACTATGACTTCAGCCCAATAACTTGTAATAAAAATAAACTCGTAATAAGTAAACTCGAAATAAAACAAACTCGTAATAAAATAAACTCGTAATAAAATAAAATCGAAATAAAACAAACTCTTAATAAAATAAACTCGTATTAAAACAAACTCGTAATAAAATAAACTCGTAATAAAATAAACTCGAAATAAAACAAACTCGTGATAAAATAAACTCGTAATAAAGTAAACTCGTAATAAAATAAACTCGTAATAAAATAAACTCGTAATAAAACAAACTCGTAATAAAATAAACTCGTAATAAAACAAACTCGTAATAAAATAAACTCGTAATAAAACAAACTCGTAATAAAATAAACTCGTAATAAAACAATCTTGTAATAAAATAAACTCGTAATAAAATAAACTCGAAATAAAACAAACTCGTGATAAAATAAACTCGTAATAAAGTAAACTCGTAATAAAATAAACTCGTAATAAAATAAACTCGTAATAAAACAAACTCGTAATAAAATAAACTCGTAATAAAACAAACTCGTAATAAAATAAACTCGTAATAAACCGAACTCGTAATAAAATAAACTCGTAATAAAACAATCTTGTAATAAAATAAACTCGTAATAAAATAAACTCGAAATAAAACAAACTAGTAATAAAATAAAATCGTAATAAAACAAACTCGTAATAAAATAAACTCGTAATAAAATAGACTCGTAATAAAATAAACTCGTAATAAAATAAACTCGAAATAAAACAAACTCGTGATAAAATAAACTCGTAATAAAATAAACTCGAAATAAAACAAACTAGTAATAAAATAAAATCGTAATAAAACAAACTCGTAATAAAATAAACTCGTAATAAAATAGATTCGTAATAAAATAAACTCGTAATAAAACAAACTAGTACAAAATTAAACTCGTCAAAAACTCAGCATTTACACATTTAGTAATTGTTTTAAAAAAAAAAACAATTCTTAATCTGTCGTCAAATACAATGAAAAGTTCCTGCTTTTAGTCCCTTCTGACTTGTTGTTACATTTATTTAGAGTAACAAAAAGTGAAATGTTATGTAGAGCAAGTCTTAGCATATGGATGTGAATCGTGGACAATAGGACAACAAACAAGAAAGTCACTGGAGGTTGTAGAAATATGGTTTTACAGAAGAATGTTGAGAATACCATGGACAGCCAAGAAGAGTAATGAAAAGGTTCTGAAAGAGTCCAAAGCAAAAAAAAAAAAAAAGAGCTAATTTCAAATATTAGGAAGAAATAATCATAATTCTTTGGCCATGTAATGAGAAGAGAATAACTGGAGTATATTGTAACAACTGGAAAAATTGAGGGATGAAGAGATAGAGGGAACCAAAGAGAAAAAAATACCAGACAGCTTAAGAGAATGGCTTGGCAGAAGGTCAACAACAGAAATGATAAATAACTGTCGAGATCGAAAGTTGTGGAGAGACATGATCACCTACGCCAGCAGGCATGGTTTTTGATGATGATGATGATGATGATTAGATGAAAAGTTTCACATTGTCACTGCAGGAGATGTCGAACTTGGCTCCAACAATGTGCACAACGAACACACACAGAGATTGTGACACAAATCTTAGACATGGCAGCCTCCCAGTATATGAGAACAGAAACTGATAGACACGCATTCTATGACTCAAGTCATGACAAAGGAAAACAGTCCAACAGAGATGGGAATCAACACGTTTCAAATTAATAAATGAATATAACAAAACCTGTGAACCAAAAAAAAAAAAAAATGACAGAGCTCTGAAAGAATCCTTCATATTTTCCACGACACCGTAAGACAAAGAAGAACAAAGAACAGACAAGAACAAAACAATCAGTCATAATTTCCCGCCACATGCACTTTATGAAAATGTGTCACAGATAATTTCGAACTAACATTGCATTCGTGGCAACAGTAAAAAACAGAGATGTACAAACTAATAATGACGAATAATTTGATTATATAAATATATCTAGTGTTTTTATTGATGTCTTATATACATATGCCTTATTTATTTCATTAAATACGAAACCACGGTTATTTGGAGTCATCTCCGTTGCCATGGTTATGATGACTGGCACCTAAAAGTAAAGGAGGGGAAATGGCGTCCACTGTCATTAACGGCAAATATCCTCCTAATATAGACCCCACCAGAGTGCCATTAGCATACGGTCGTCTTGCAATACCTCGACTTGTGAGTTCACTTATTCTATATCTAAGTTTATAGATGCTTAAACTTTGTTTATTGCAAGATATCACGGTACACAAGTGATGATAATTGAATACAGTATACAATTAATGAGAGTTAAGTCCTAGTTTAGGGACATGAATACATTATTATTTCAGTCGGGAAGAATAACGTCGCCTTGAGCAAAATCGCACTTTATTCGGTGGTTCTCTAAGCTTTCATTAACCTTTTTTAACTGGTAAAGTCCTAGTTTAGAGTTGTTATATCATTTCTGTTTGGAATAACATCCCCTTGCACTTTATTCTGCTCTTCAATCTGTCATGAGAAGACCCTTGGCTAGGAATAGCCTAAAATTAAATCTAACCTTTGCTGAAAAATACAATTAAATGCACAAAAGATAGAATCAAGAATCCTTTGATACATTTTTTAAATAGTGCGGTCAATCAAGAGAGATCACTCTTTTAGCAAAAACGACGTACCAACGCTAAACTAGGACTTTACCTCCTAACCTTAACCCAAAATAAAATAAATGTCGCTAGTGATTAACATAGAGACCGTTTGTTAGTATTTGAGAACCGCTGTAGTTTTGTTGTCTGGCCAACTAAGGGGAGATCATTTTAATTAAAGTCGCTAAACTAGGATTTTGACTTTACCTTATAATTAAGTAATAAAGCCAACACTTTTCATTTGTCACAAGGGGAGGTAACCATGCCGTGCCTGTCATGGTCATGATTTATCATTATACTCTTACACATTTCAGCCTGGACAAAAGCCATTATATGTTTTGTGTTTTGTCTACGGTTAGAGATGGTAACGAGACCTACATTCATGAAACAATAAAGTGAAATAGAGAGAATGTTTCAGATACTGGGAGAGTATGAGTGGTAGTGTAGCTTTAAGTTAACATTCAACATGAAAGTTGAAGCAGAAAGTTGAAACTATATAATCAGATTGAGTGGGTGTTGTTAGCTGTGATGAAGCAAATCAAATAATTAGTGGTCGGACAAATATACAATAACAATATAGGATAGTTGGGTAACATTATAGGATAGTTGGATAACAATATAGGATAGTTGGATAACAATATAGGATAGTTGGGTAACAATATAGGATAGTAGGATAACAATATAGGATAGTTGGGTAACAATATAGGATAGTTGGATAACAATATAGGATAGTTGGATAACAATATAGGATAGTTGGGTAACAATATAGGATAGTTGGGTAACAATATAGGATTGTTGGATAACAATATAGGATAGTTGGATAACAATATATGATAGTTGGATAACAATATAGGATAGTTGGATAACAATATAGGATAGTTGGATAACAATATAGGATAGTTGGATAACAATATAGGATAGTTGGGTAACAATATAGGATAGTTGGATAACAATATAGGATAGTTGGGTAACAATATAGGATAGTTGGGTAACATATAAGATAGTTGGGTAACATATAAGATAGTTGGGTAACATATAGGATAGTTGGCTAACAATCAATAAACAACAGAATAGTAATGACAACAAGTAATTTTAATGTTATGAAAAATATCATCATCATCAAGTACCGGGCCTGCTGTTGTAGGTGATCATGTCTCTCCACAACTTTCGATCACGACAGTTATTTATCATTTCTGTTGTTGACCTTCTACCAAGCCATTATCTTAAACTGTCTGTTATTTTTTCTCTTTGCTTCCCTCTATCTCTTCGTCCCTCAATTTTTCCAGTTGATACAATATATTCCAGCTGTTACCTTCTCATTACATGGCCAAAAATGATGATTGTTTCTTCCTATTATTGGAAATTAGCTCTCTTTTTGCTTTGACCTCTCTCAGAACATCTTCATTACTCTTCTTAGATGTCCATGGTACTCTCAACATTCTTCTGTAAAACCACATTTCTACAGACTCCAGTGATTTTCTTGTCTGTTGTCCTATTGTCCATGATTCACATCCATATATTAAGATTGGCTCTACATAACATTTAAGAACTCTTTTTTTTTTGGTTTCTATTGTCAAAAATGAAAAATATACTAATATCAAAAGAAATAACACAATAGATAAAACTAAGAATAGCAAAATGTTGTATCTTCTCAACATTCCTGTATGGGGCATAAACATGGACATTGGACATGAAAACAGAACAGAAAATTGAAGCCTTTGAAATGTGGATTTATAGAAAAATAGGAAGAATTGGATGGAAAGAAAAGAAAACAAACGATGTAGTCTGAAAACAACTAGAAAAATGAAAAGAGAACTACTAAATACAATCAGAACAAGACTAATGAGATTTATAGGGTATGTGAGGGGAAAATGCAAGGTAAAATAGGCAGAGACAGACCAAGACTAACATGGGCGGGTAACATCAACAGATGGACAAGTCAGCCTATGACATCCTGCATTATCAGAGCAAGAGACAGAGCGGAATGGCGCTCCATGGTAGCCAACTTTCGATGCGGAGACGGCACTTAGTGATGATGATGATGATAATGGATAACAATCCGGCACAAAAACAATGAAAACATCACTTTGTTGGAGACTATTGTACTCACGAGCTACCAATAACAAACACAACATTGGCAGCACTGAAGAAAGACTATTGTACTCACGAGCTACCAATAACAAACACAACATTGGCAGCACTGAAGAAAGACTATTGTACTCACGAGCTACCGATAACAAACACAACATTGGCAGCACTGAAGAAAGACTATTGTACTCACGAGCTACCAATAACAAACACAACATTGGCAGCACTGACACAAAGACTATTGTACTCACGAGCTACCAATAACAAACACAACATTGGCAGCACTGAAGAAAGACTATTGTACTCACGAGCTACCGATAACAAACACAACATTGGCAGCACTGAAGAAAGACTATTGTACTCACGAGCTACCAATAACAAACACAACATTGGCAGCACTGAAGAAAGACTATTGTACTCACGAGCTACCAATAACAAACACAACATTGGCAGCACTGAAGAAAGACTATTGTACTCACGAGCTACCAATAACAAACACAACATTGGCAGCACTGGAGAAAGTTTGTAACAACGAAGATGAGATTACTTAGAAAATGTCTGAATGTGACAAAGACAAATTGAATAAGGACGGAGATCAAAATAAGAAAACATAACGAACAGAGCGTGAGTAGCACCATGACTAGATTACAAGTGAAAAGGTTGGGTCATGTAACAAGACAGAAGCCCGATGAATTATTATAGAAAATACTGTTTTTAATAAATAAAGGGAGTGTGGGGGGGGAGGGGGGGGGGCGCCCGCAGAGACAACCCCCCCCCCCCCCAATATGGCAGTTATTGAGGTTGCAAATAGCACGTTAGATATATCATGAAGCAAACTGCAGAACTTGTGTCTCGTATACTAACTTTACTTCAGGATTTTGAGTAACATGAGGATAAGGAGAGAGAGAGAGAGAGAGAGAGAAAGAGAGAGAGCTGCTGATAATGTTAACAGATAAAACAAAAATAAGCCAATTTAGAAAACATACATCCTCTGTTTGTATAAATCAGCTGATAATAAATAGATTTAAAACAATATAAATCCCTCTTGGATAAGTCACGTTCAAAATTCTGAAAGTCAATCCATGTCATGTGTGACCCAAACTTCAATTGCGATTTCATTTCGTCCATCTTCTTTGATTGTGATTGCAAACTGCATGAAAAAACATTCAGTGGATAGCGTGCATTTTAGCTGTTTCGTGGGACAGCATTATCCCTGCACCATGAGCTGTCCTTCACAGGGTAATCGATGTCCAGACATAACTGTAAATAAATATGATAACTATCGTTACTAGTAACAGCTGTAGTAGCAGCAGTAGTAGTAGCATTAGTAGTTCAGCAGTAGTAGTAGCAGTAGTAATAGTAGCAGTAGTAGTAGCATTAGTAGTACAGCAGTAGTAGTAGCAGTAGTAATAGTAGCAGTAGTAGCAGCAGTAGTAGTAGCATTAGTAGTACAGCAGTAGTAGTAGCAGTAGTAGTAGCATTAGTAGTACAGCAGTAGTAGTAGCAGTAGTAGTAGCATTAGTAGTACAGCAGTAGTAGTAGCAGTAGTAGTAGCAGTAGTAGTAGCATTAGTAGTAAAGCAGTAGTAGTAGCAGTAGTAATAGTAGCAGTAGTGTTAGTAGTAGCAATAGTAGTAGTAGCATAAGTAGTGCAGCAGTAGTAGTAGTAGTAGTAGTAGCATTAGTAGTAAAGCAGTAGTAGTAGCAGTAGTAGTAGTAGCAATAGTAGTAGTAGCATTAGTAGTACAGCAGTAGTAGTAGCAATAGTAGTAGTAGCAATAGTAGTAGTAGCATTAGTAGTACAGCAGTAGTAGTAGCAATAGTAGTAGTAGCAATAGTAGTAGTAGCATTAGTAGTACAGCAGTAGTAGTAGCAGTAGTAGTAGCATTAGTAGTAAAGCAGTAGTAGTAGCAGTAGTAATAGTAGCAGTAGTGTTAGTAGTAGCAATAGTAGTAGTAGCAATAGTAGTAGTAGCATAAGTAGTGCAGCAGTAGTAGTAGTAGTAGCAGTAGCAGTAGTAGTAGCAGTAGTAGTAGCATTAGTAGTACAGCAGTAGTAGTAGCATTAGTCGTACAGCAGTAGTAGTAGCAGTAGTAATAACAGCAGTAGTAGTAGTAGTAGTAGCATTAGTAGTACAGCAGTAGTAGTAGCAGTAGTAGTAGCATTAGTAATACAGCAGTAGTAGTAGCATTAGTAGTACAACAGTAGTAGTAGCATTAGTAGTACAGCAGTAGTAGTAGCATTAGTAGTACAACAGTAGTAGTAGCATTAGTAGTACAGCAGTAGTAGTAGCATTAGTAGTACAACAGTAGTAGTAGCATTAGTAGTAGCAGTAGTAGTAACAGTAGTAATAGCAGCAGTAGTAGTAATAGTAGTAGTAGTAACAGCAGTAGTAGCATTAGTATGTAGTGGCAATAGTGGCAGTAGTAGTAGTAATAGCTGTAATACCTGCAGCAGTTGTAACAGCAGCAGTTGAGTTACTAGCAGTATTAGTAGGAATAGCAGCAATAGTAGTTGTAAGAGCATTATTAGATATAGTGGTATTAGTAGTGGAGGTAGTGGTAGTAGTGGTATTCATTGTGATAGTAGTAGTTGTTGTGGTGGTTGTAGTACCATTAGCAGTTGTAGTGGTAGTGATATTAGTAGTAGAAACAGCAATACTGATAATAGTAACAGCAGCAATAGTGGTGGTAGTAGTAGTAGTAGCAGCAGCAGCATTAGTAGTAATTGTTGTTGTAATGATAATAGTAGCAGTAATGTTAATAGTAAAAGTGTAATAGTAACAACAATTTAATGATAGTAGAAGTAGTAATGGTAGCATTTGTTGTAATATTTGTATAACAGTAGACAGTGGTAGCAGTAGTAGTCGTAAATTACTAGTAGTAATAATTGTAGTATTAGTAGTAGAAATAAAGTAGTAATTTTAGTGGTAGTATTGGCAGTATTTTAGCTGTAGAAATAATAGCAGTGGTAATAGTAGTAGTAGTAGTAGTAGTAGTAGTAATAGTAGTAGTAATAGTAGTAGTAATAGTAGTACTAGTAGTAATAGTAGTAGTAGTAGTAGTAATAGTAGTAGTAGTTGCATTAGTAGTAATTGTAATAGTTGTGGTAAAAGTTGTAATTGTAGCAGTTGTAGTAGTGGGAGTAAAAGTAGCAGTTTCTTAATAGTAGAAGTGACAGACCCAGTTTTAGTAATAGACAGTGTATAGCATCTGTAGTGGTATTAACAGTAATAATAATTGTAGTAATAGTAATTACCATGGACAGCTAAGAAGAGTAATGAAAACGTTCTGAAAGAGGCCAAAGCAAAAAGAGAGCTAATTTCCAATATTAGGAAGAAACAATCATCATTTTTGGCCATGTAATGAGAAGAGAACAGCTGGAATATATTGTAACAACTGGGAAAATTGAGGGACGAAGAGATAGAGGGAAGCAAAGAGAAAAAATACCAGACAGCTTAAGAGAATGGCTTGGCAGAAGGTCAACAACAGAAACGATAAATAACTGTCGTGATCGAAAGTTGTGCAGAGACATGATCGCCTACGTCAGCAGTCCCGGTACTTGATGATGATGATGATGATGAGTAATAGTAATAGTAGTGGTAGTGGTAGAGGCAGTGGTAGTGGTAGTGCTAGTTGTAGAGGTAGTGGCAGTGGTAGTGGTAGTGGTAGTGACAGTGGTAGTGGTAGTGGTAGAGGTAGTGACAGTGGTAGTGGTAGTGACAGTGGTAGTGGTAGTGACAGTGGTAGTGGTAGTGACAGTGGTAGTGGTAGTGGTAGTGACAGTGGCAGTGGTAGTGGTAGTGGTAGTGGTAGTGGTAGTGACAGTGGCGGTGGTAGTGACAGTGGTAGTGGCAGTGGTAGTGACAGTGGTAGTGGTAGTGGTAGTGGCAGTGGTAGTGACAGTGGTAGTGGCAGTGGTAGTGGCAGTGGTAGTGGTAGTGGTAGTGGTAGTGACAGTGGCAGTGGTAGTGGTAGTGGTAGTGGTAGTGACAGTGGCAGTGGCAGTGGTAGTGATAGTGACAGTGGTAGTGGTAGTGGTAGTGGTAGTGGTAGTGGTAGTGGTAGTGACAGTGGCAGTGGTAGTGGTAGTGACAGTGGTAGTGGTAGTGGCAGTGGTAGTGACAGTGGTAGTGGTAGTGACAGTGGTAGTGGTAGTGACAGTGGTAGTGACAGTGGTAGTGGTAGTGACAGTGGTAGTGACAGTGGCAGTGGCAGTGGTAGTGATAGTGACAGTGGTAGTGGTAGTGACAGTGGTAGTGGTAGTGGTAGTGGCAGTGGTAGTGGTAGTGGCAGTGGTAGTGATAGTGACAGTGGTAGTGGTAGTGACAGTGGTAGTGGTAGTGACAGTGATAGTGGTAGTGACAGTGGTAGTGGTAGTGGTAGTGACAGTGGTAGTGGTAGTGGCAGTGGTAGTGACAGTGGTAGTGACAGTGGTAGTGACAGTGGTAGTGACAGTGGTAGTGGCAGTGGTAGTGACAGTGGTAGTGACAGTGGTAGTGGCAGTGGTAGTGACAGTGGTAGTGACAGTGGTAGTGACAATGGTAGTGACAGTGGTAGTGGTAGTGGTAGTGACAGTGGTAGTGACAGTGGTAGTGATTTGGTAGTGACAGTGGTAGTGACAGTGGTAGTGGCAGTGGTAGTGACAGTGGTAGTGACAGTGGTAGTGGTAGTGGTAGTGACAGTGGTAGTGGCAGTGGTAGTGACAGTGGTAGTGACAGTGGTAGTGGTAGTGGTAGTGACAGTGGTAGTGGTAGTGGTAGTGACAGTGGTAGTGGTAGTGGCAGTGGTAGTGATAGTGACAGTGGTAGTGGTAGTGACAGTGGTAGTGGTAGTGACAGTGATAGTGGTAGTGGTAGTGGTAGCAACAGGATGAAGTGTATTTAACTTTATAGTTGTCTCCACTGGTTTGCTTAGAATTTTGTCATAATTTTCTCAATAACAAGTTGAATGGTTATAAATGCTACTGTCACTGACATTTATTAAAATAAATTAATTGTTATTTTTGCTCCAGCGTTCGTTTGAAGCTGTGTTTTTCATCTGTCCATTTGTTTTGTAACAGAAAAGGGAACTACATGACGAGAATCTACTCATACGACAGCGAGCAATTATGGCTCTTTGTGATCATCTCCATGATTGTGAGCATATTGCAGAATCAATTAGATATGGTGAGGATTATGTTGTTGAATCAATTAGATATTTTTAAAAAAGTAAAGTACCCCCGTCATGCCAAGTGACGTATAGGGAATATGGTGTTAGTGACCATAAATTTTACAGACCATCGGCACATGATTTTTGGGGCAATGTGGTCGGTATTACGTCCGTACCGCTTTACGATCCAAGAAAAAATCTGGTACCAAGCAGAACAAATTTGTAGAACTAATCAAGATAATGTCCAGAGCTGCAGTGCTTGCTTGCTTGCGTTCGCCCGATGATCAAATGAGTATACCTCTTCATCATCCACCCTTAAAAGGACGTTAAGTGGATGTGTTTATGTTGTGTTGTGGTTAGCAGTGTAACTGTGATATTTGCGCCTTTCGGCCCAACACATCCGACTTCAGCAATGCATTTTTGAGTACCGGCTTGTCTTCCCTCTTCGATCCCTACTCATATGGCCAGACTAGACAGGTTAGCCTGTTTCTAGAGGCACCAAGGAGAGGTGGAGTAGGGTCTGGATGGTTCTGGTTCACCAATCCTGGCGCAAGCCATCAGCTGTTGTTCGCTGACAGCTTCCAGCTCTGGTGCTGGGAGGCGCGCCTTCACCTCCAGAGCTGCATTGAAGCGGTACAAACATCAGGTGTAGAACAAAGGTTACTTCACTGACAGAACAGAGATGACTTCTTAATTTGAAAACAAACACAGTGGTAATGAATGAGACATGAGAAAAATACATCTTAGGACACAATGAAGAACTCTAGACAAACATCTGAATGCATCCATACAAAGATTGATCAATAGCGCAAGCAATAGACAATGGGGCAGCAAAGAATAGGGTCAGTCTATTGAAAGAAATTGTCAAGTAAGGCTGAGACTGAAATCTGCAGCTGAAATCTGTGTGTAGCAGGACAGTAAGCAAATGAATGTTCCTTTTATGGATGTCTTCTCAGAAGCTACAACAATAAAGATCTATTAGATACAGACCTGACCTTCAAACAATGATCTACAAGGGCCAAAGGGAAGTCATTCTGTATATACAATCTCACTGCAATATTCATGGAATGAAAAGACTGATATATTAGCAAAGTATAGATTGGCACAAAAATCGTGTGGGTCTGCAATTGAAGCTGAACAAACTTGAGAGAAAAAAACGAATGTAAAATTGTATTGAATAGCTAACCCTGAAATGTTATCGTTTCTTCTGTTCTCCCAGTTTAGGTGTTCAATACTAATTTACATTAATTTTGTTTCAAATTAGCACACACACAAAAAATGACGAAAATTAACTCAGTCAGATTTCATCTTAACTGACGAAGATTCAAAACGATTAGTCGTGAACTAATCAAATACAAAACATCTGGGATAGCAGTTAAAAGAAATATGATTACTATTTTACATAAATATATGACCTTTGGCGTCTTGACTGACACATAAAGTCTCACCTCTGATTAATGTCTGAAAGTGTACACAACATGTGAAGTCTCACCTCTAATGTCTGAAAGTGTACACAACAGATAAAAGTCTCACCTCTGATTAATGTCTGAAAGTGTACACAACATGTGAAGTCTCACCTCTAATATCTGAAAGTGTACACAACAGATAAAAGTCTCACCTCTGATTAATGTCTGAAAGTGTACACAACACATAAAGTCTCACCTTTAATATCTGAAAGTGTACACAACAGATACAAGTCTCACCTCTGATTAATGTCTGAAAGTGTACACAACATGTGAAGTCTCACCTCTAATGTCTGAAAGTGTACACAACATATGAAGTCTCACCTCTAATGTCTGAAAGTGTACACAACATATGAAGTCTCACCTCTAATATCTGAAAGTGTACACAACAAGTAACAGTCTCACCTCTAATGTCTGAAAGTGTACACAACAAGTAACAGTATCAACTCTAATGTCTGAAAGTGTACACAACAAGTAACAGTCTCACCTCTAATGTCTGAAAGTGTACACAACAAGTAACAGTCTCACCTCTAATGTCTTAAAGTGTACACAACAAGTAACAGTCTCAACTCTAATGTCTGAAAGTGTACACAACAAGTAACAGTCTCAACTCTAATATCTGAAAGTGTACACAACAATTAACAGTCTCAACTCTAATATCTGAAAGTGTACACAACAAATAATAGTCTCACCTCTAATGTCTGAAAGTGTACACAACAAGTAACAGTCTCAACTCTAATGTCTGAAAGTGTACACAACAAGTAACAGTCTCAACTCTAATGTCTGAAAGTGTACACAACAAGTAACAGTCTCAACTCTAATGTCTGAAAGTGTACACAACAAGTAACAGTCTCACCTGTAATGTCTGAAAGTGTACACAACAAGTAACAGTCTCAACTCTAATGTTTGAAAGTGTACACAACAAGTAACAGTCTCAACTCTAATGTCTGAAAGTGTACACAACAAGTAACAGTCTTAACTCTAATGTCTGAAAGTGTACACAACAGATAAAAGTCTCACTTCTAATATCTGAAAGAGTACACAACAAGTAACAGTCTCACTTCTAATGTCTGAAAGTGTACACAACAAGTAACAGTCTCACTTCTAATATCTGAAAGTGTACACAACAAGTAGCAGTCTCACTTCTAATATCTGAAAGTGTACACAACAATCGACAGTCTCAACTCTAATGTCTGAAAGTGTACACAACAAGTAACAGTCTCACTTCTAATATCTGAAAGTGTACACAACAAGTAACAGTCTCACTTCTAATATCTGAAAGTATACACAACAAGTAACAGTCTCACCTCTAATATCTGAAAGTGTACACAACAAGTAACAGTCTCACTTCTAATATCTGAAAGTGTACACAACAAGTAACAGTCTCACTTCTAATATCTGAAAGTGTACACAACAAGTAACAGTCTCACTTCTAATATCTGAAAGTGTACACAACAAGTAACGGTCTCACCTCTAATATCTGAAAGTGTACACAACAAGTAACAGTCTCACTTCTAATATCTGAAAGTGTACACAACAAGTAACAGTTTCACTTCTAATCTCTGAAAGTGTACACAACAATCGACAGTCTCAACTCTAATGTCTGAAAGTGTACACAACAGATAAAAGTATCACCTCTAATGTCTTAAAGTGTACACAACAAGTAACAGTCTCACCTGTAATATCTGAAAGTGTACACAACAATTAACAGTCTCAACTCTAATATCTGAAAGTGTACACAACAATTAACAGTCTCACCTCTAATGTCTGAATGTGTACACAACAATCGACAGTCTCAACTCTAATGTCTGAATGTGTACACAACAAGTAACAGTCTCAACTCTAATATCTGAAAGTGTACACAACAATCGACAGTCTCACCTTCTCTACCTCTCTTCTGCAGGAGTAGACAATAGTCTAAAACAACTTCTCCTTGACCTTGACAACACCGTCAGACGTAAAGCTGTGGAATGTCTCTGTGTTATGACAGGTAATCAACCACGTATTACTTTCCTAGATTTGAGTTTATGTTTTTTTGGAAACTCTTTGAGTTTGAGACCACTATTGGCTTGTCATCATCATCTTAATCATGTACCGGGCCTACTGACGTAGGTGATCATGTCTCTCCACAACTCCACAACTTTCGATCACTACGGTTATTTATCATTTCTGTTGTTGACCTTCTGCCAAGCCATTCTCTTAAGCTGTCTGGTATTTTTTCTCTTTGATTCCCTCTATCTCTTCGTCCCTCAATTTTCCCAGTTGTTACAATATATTACAGTTGTTCTCTTCTCATTACATGGCCAAAAAATGATGATTGTGTCTTCCTAATATTGGTAATTAGCTCTCTTTTTGCTTTGACCTCTCTCAGAACATCTTCATTACTCTTCTTAGCTGTCCATGGTATTCTCAACATTTTTCTGTAAAACCACATTTCTACAGACTCCAGTGATTTTCTTGTCTGTTGTCCTATTGTCCATGATTCACATCCATACATTAAGACTGGCTCTACATAACATTTAAGAACTCTTTTTCTTGTTTCTATTGTCAAAAATGGATTGCATAGTATCTTCCTCATTTTTTGGAAAGCTGTTTTTGCCTGAGCCATTCTGCATCTCACCTGGCTTGTCATCGTGACTGCTATTGCCAGACTGTTTTTTTTTATTAATCATGACTCTAAGTAGAATGTATAATATTGTCTTGTTTTCTTCCTATCATCCAACAGCTTGCGCAGTTTAATGTGTAGAGAGTGGAGAAATGTATCATTTTGGGGGTCTTTTCTTGTTGTGTAGTTTGAGTTGTTGTCATGTCGATCAGATCTTCCAACTTCTTGGTTCTTTGTTGTTCATTACAGTTAATACAAGTTGGTGTTATACCCACCACTTTTTCAAGGTTTTGTTCCAAATCTTATTTCTTCTAGTTTTGTTTACTTGTGTCTATATATATATATATATATATATATAATATGATGTTAGTTCTCATTACACCCAGTGGCATCGATGTGGAATATGATGTAAGTTCCGTTATTTTAAAAATGTGCCCATTTGTGGGTTATTTGGCCAGTATTGCCAAGTTTAGTGATAAATGACAATTCATAAACAGGAGAAATAGACTCAAGATGCTACAAAGCTTATCAAATCATTGGATAGCTATCAGCACTATTGTCTAACGAGGAAATAACTCTAGAGGCAAAACGGGCACTCTACAATACAATCTTCATCCCAACGTTGTGCTACCAATGCCAGTCCTGGACCCTAGATGCAAAAACAATAAGAAAAATAACCTCTAATGAGATTAAATGTGTTAGACGAAGGACAGAAAACATCCTGTGAGATAAAATCAAAAATAAAGAACTGAGAAAAAAAGCTAGGAATAGCCCCCGCCATAGAATATATAAAGAAACAACAGATAAAATGGTTTGGCCACGTGACATGACAGAAAGATCAAAACACACCACAACGAGCCCTCAATAAACGCTGCGAGAATACCAGACCCAATGGTCGACCACGAAAAAGATGGATTGATGGAATATTAGAAGCACTAGAAAACAACTACAGCAGAGGCGAACAGAAGAGCAAAAGACCACAAATTATATCTCCCCTCGATGCTGAAAGGCAAATTAGGAAGGGAAGAGAAGAAGATTGCCAAGTTGCACTGTTTTGCGGAAGATAATCCAAATTTGGCATCCGGAGAACTGGTGAAGTTTCGTTGGTCTATAAATCACTTGGGAATTAAACCCAAACCCACTAGATCAACGCACTAACCACTGATCATCTAGATCGCTAGATCAACACACTAACCACTGATCATCTAGATCGCTAGATCAACGCACTAACCACTGATCATCTAGATCGCTAGATCAACACACTAACCACTGATCATCTAGATCGCTAGATCAACACACTAACCACTGATCATCTAGATCGCTAGATCAACACACTAACCATTGATCATCTAGATCGCTAGATCAACACACTAACCACTGATCATCTAGATCGCTAGATCAACACACTAACCACTGATCATCTAGATCGCTAGATCAACACACTAACCACTGATCATCTAGATCGCTAGATCAACACACTAACCACTGATCATCTAGATCGCTAGATCAACACATTAACCACTGATCATCTAGATCGCTAGATCAACGCACTAACCACTGTGCCACTCACTTCAGTCGCTGAATCTCGCACTCATCCTTCAATTAATCAACTCCCACTTGTTAATAAGATTTTATCCTGATTCATTGTCCTGAATAGAATGGTATAGTTATGGAAGGCCCCGGTGTCACTACAAACGAATTAAAATCCATAATTGCCAAATCGCCCATGCCAGTGGAATCATCCGAATTAATATCTCATCTCCCAAACAAAGAAAGGTAACTGCAGTCCCCATCATAGCAGTCTCAGCACACGTCAAAAGACATAAGGCGAAACCGGACAGGAAGTGAACACAGCCATCTGTTCCCTGTCATACGATATCATCGTTCATCGTAAGCAATCAATGGTATAGAAAACACACAAAGTATTCTTGTTTGATCCTTAAGGACACACCATTGGCAGAGACTCATTCATGAGGCTGGAATCCATCTACCCTCTGGCTAGACTGTTTGATGATCCTGAGGACATCACCAGGAAGTATGCCCATATGTGCCTGATGAGGATATCACAGACACCTATCGGTAAGTTGTGCGCAAAAATGAGTGGCAGTAATGTCACACTTTCATGAGTCGCAGTAATGTCACACTTTCATGAGTAGCAGTAATGTCACACTTTCATGAGTGGCAGTAATGTCACACTTTCATGAGTGACAGTAATGTCACACTTTCATGAGTGGCAGTAATGTCACACTTTCATGAGTGGCAGTAATGTCACACTTTCATGACTGACTAATACAAATTATAGGTTTGCGATATTTTTCTATGAACACGGCACATTTTTAGGGTGACGTGGTCGGTATCACGCCAGGCAGTATTTTACTTCACAGAAAAATCTATGGTACCCATTTTTAGAGGCTGGGTGAACCCCGAAGCCTTGTCAGTCCGAAAAAAATCTGCCACTTCTTGGGATCGAACGCGGACCCTTCTGATCAGGAAGCGAAACTAAATAATAGGAAACTCTTGATACAGAGCTTTGCAGCAGGAGGCAATCTGATCATCATAGGAGAACCCCCATCGAGCAAGTGTTTCAGCACTTCAGCTTCTTGACACTCTAGGGGAGGTGACCCACCTGGGTCATGACTCCCAGGCGTCTACCTCCTGCTGTATTAAACTCTAAAGCTGACAATATATTCACCACAAAATAACTACACTTACTCAACGCAACACGTGTGGACAAGCCTGCTGTCTGCTACAATGGTCATACGCGATCGTCTCAGCTTTAACCTATCAAGCTGGTGGCAATGGTTTAAAAGGAAATTATTCTCGCGATGACCTTTATATACACTCGCATCCATGATGGAATATGGTGTTAGTTCCCATTACACCTAGTATCTATTATGGGAAATATGTTGTTAGTTCCCATTACACCTACAGATAAAATGGTTGTCCACGTGACAAGGCAGAAAGATCAAAACACAACACAACGAGCCTTCAGCGAACGTTGTGAGAACACCAGACCCAAAAGTCGACCACGAAAAAGATGGCTCGATGGAATATTAGAAGCACTAGGAAACATAACAGCAGCAGGGGCGAACAGAAGTGCAAAAGACCGCAAATTATATCTCCCCTCGACGCAGAAAGGCAGATGAGGAAGGAAAGAAGAAGAAGAAGAAGCATCCATGATTTTTGCCATGGCATAACTCGGCACGGTAGGGTGGGTTGGTAGCTGATAATACCGTTAACGATATGTTGGGCTGAAAATGTCACTCCTCTCAGCCGTCGGTACTGCAAGCGTGGGGTGTGGCCTATGCATGGTCGATGGGTTAATTTCTTGTTGCTGCACCTCAGACATTAAAGATTAAGCTGTCGATGTATTGTTGAGAGTCAGGAGTGACTGATGAGTACATTTGTGTTAATCACCTACTCGTCTGAGCCCTGGGTTATTCTGGGACTGTTGATATGCCCTGGTGTTATCAGGGCCAGCATGATGCACTTTCGGCTGACTCACCAAAGACCTTCATTGCTCTTGTTCACATATTATCATGAATTCCTAGCCTCTTTAATAGGTTGTAGAGGGATGAGAGCGTAAGCCCTTTGCCGCCGATTTCTACAGTGGCATTTCTGACCTGTAGTCCCTATCTCAGCTTGGTGGCGAGATCATTGTATTTAGTTTAACTATATGTTATTTCTCTATCAGGAATTCGAATGGCACTGTGAGCTCTATTAAGATGACACGGGTCATATCTGATGTGTAAGTGCACTGTCCAGGCGCATCTTAGATCTCTTGAATTAATGTACTCTGGGTATTTTCCACACCCTGGTAGGTCAGCTGCCATCTCCCAGTCATTCACTTTGTCCAGGGTCATTAAGTTATTCCAGTTATTTTGTTTGGGGTAAGGGGAGGGGGGTCTGGGGGTGCGACCTGACCAGCTCTCAAGAAGTAGATGTCTACTGTAGCTGGTCGGACTTTACTGTTGGCTTCCATTCGAGTCCCGTCTAGACGGCAGTCAATTCTAGGAATACTTTAGTTGTGTCACCACAAGTACCTTTCTTGGCCTAGCCCTGTCTTGTAATACTTTGTTGTGTCACCACAAGTACCTTTCTTGGCCTAGCCCTTTCTTGTAATACTTTGTTGTGTCACCACAAGTACCTTTCTTGGCCTAGCCCTGTCTTGCAATACTTTGTTGTGTCACCACAAGTACCTTTCTTGGCCTAGCCCTGTCTTGCAATACTTTGTTGTGTCACCACAAGTTACTTTCTTGGCCTAGCCCTGTCTTGCAATACTTTGTTGTGTCACCACAAGTTACTTTCTTGGCCTAGCCCTGTCTTCCAATACTTTGTTGTGTCACCACAAGTACCTTTCTTGGCCTAGCCCTGTCTTGCAATACTTTGTTGTGTCACCACAAGTACCTTTCTTGGCTAGCCCTGTCTTCCAATACTTTGTTGTGTCACCACAAGTTACTTTCTTGGCCTAGCCCTGTCTTCCAATACTTTGTTGTGTCACCACATGAACCTTTCTTGGCCTAGCCCTGTCTTCCAATACTTTGTTGTGTCACCACAAGTTACTTTCTTGGCCTAGCCCTGTCTTCCAATACTTTGTTGTGTCACCACAAGTTACTTTCTTGGCTAGCCCTGTCTTCCAATACTTTGTTGTGTCACCACAAGTTACTTTCTTGGCCTAGCCCTGTCTTCCAATACTTTGTTGTGTCACCACAAGTTACTTTCTTGGCCTAGCCCTGTCTTGCAATACTTTGTTGTGTCACCACAAGTTACTTTCTTGGCCTAGCCCTGTCTTCCAATACTTTGTTGTGTCACCACATGAACCTTTCTTGGCCTAGCCCTGTCTTCCAATACTTTGTTGTGTCACCACAAGTACCTTTCTTGGCCTAGCCCTGTCTTCCAATACTTTGTTGTGTCACCACATGAACCTTTCTTGGCTAGCCCTGTCTTGCAATACTTTGTTGTGTCACCACATGAACCTTTCTTGGCTAGCCCTGTCTTGTAATACTTTGTTGTGTCACCACAAGTACCTTTCTTGGCCTAGCCCTGTCTTGTAATACTTTGTTGTGTCACCACAAGTACCTTTCTTGGCCTAGCCCTGTCTTGTAATACTTTGTTGTGTCACCACAAGTACCTTTCTTGGCCTAGCCCTGTCTTGCAATACTTTGTTGTGTCACCACAAGTACCTTTCTTGGCCTAGCCCTGTCTTGTAATACTTTGTTGTGTCACCACAAGTTACTTTCTTGGCCTAGCCCTGTCTTCCAATACTTTGTTGTGTCACCACAAGTTACTTTCTTGGCCTAGCCCTGTCTTGTAATACTTTGTTGTGTCACCACAAGTTACTTTCTTGGCCTAGCCCTGTCTTCCAATACTTTGTTGTGTCACCACAAGTACCTTTCTTGGCCTAGCCCTGTCTTGCAATACTTTGTTGTGTCACCACAAGTACCTTTCTTGGCCTAGCCCTGTCTTGTAATACTTTGTTGTGTCACCACAAGTTACTTTCTTGGCCTAGCCCTGTCTTTCAAAACTTTGTTGTGTCACCACAAGTTACTTTCTTGGCCTAGCCCTGTCTTGTAATACTTTGTTGTGTCACCACAAGTACCTTTCTTGGCCTAGCCCTGTCTTGTAATACTTTGTTGTGTCACCACAAGTTACTTTCTTGGCCTAGCCCTGTCTTGCAATACTTTGTTGTGTCACCACAAGTTACTTTCTTGGCCTAGCCCTGTCTTGTAATACTTTGTTGTGTCACCACAAGTTACTTTCTTGGCCTAGCCCTGTCTTGCAATACTTTGTTGTGTCACCACAAGTTACTTTCTTGGCCTAGCCCTGTCTTGCAATACTTTGTTGTGTCACCACAAGTTACTTTCTTGGCCTAGCCCTGTCTTGCAATACTTTGTTGTGTCACCACAAGTTACTTTCTTGGCCTAGCCCTGTCTTGTAATACTTTGTTGTGTCACCACAAGTTACTTTCTTGGCCTAGCCCTGTCTTGCAATACTTTGTTGTGTCACCACAAGTACCTTTCTTGGCCTAGCCCTGTCTTGCAATACTTTGTTGTGTCACCACAAGTACCTTTCTTGGCCTAGCCCTGTCTTGTAATACTTTGTTGTGTCACCACATGAACCTTTCTTGGCCTAGCCCTGTCTTGTAATACTTTGTTGTGTCACCACATGAACCTTTCTTGGCTAGCCCTGTCTTGCAATACTTTGTTGTGTCACCACATGAACCTTTCTTGGCTAGCCCTGTCTTCCAATACTTTGTTGTGTCACCACAAGTTACTTTCTTGGCCTAGCCCTGTCTTGTAATACTTTGTTGTGTCACCACAAGTACCTTTCTTGGCCTAGCCCTGTCTTGCAATACTTTGTTGTGTCACCACAAGTACCTTTCTTGGCCTAGCCCTGTCTTGTAATACTTTGTTGTGTCACCACAAGTTACTTTCTTGCCTAGCCCTGTCTTGCAATACTTTGTTGTGTCACCACAAGTTACTTTCTTGGCCTAGCCCTGTCTTGCAATACTTTGTTGTGTCACCACAAGTTACTTTCTTGGCCTAGCCCTGTCTTGTAATACTTTGTTGTGTCACCACAAGTTACTTTCTTGGCCTAGCCCTGTCTTGCAATACTTTGTTGTGTCACCACAAGTACCTTTCTTGGCCTAGCCCTGTCTTGCAATACTTTGTTGTGTCACCACAAGTACCTTTCTTGGCCTAGCCCTGTCTTGTAATACTTTGTTGTGTCACCACATGAACCTTTCTTGGCCTAGCCCTGTCTTGTAATACTTTGTTGTGTCACCACATGAACCTTTCTTGGCTAGCCCTGTCTTGCAATACTTTGTTGTGTCACCACATGAACCTTTCTTGGCTAGCCCTGTCTTCCAATACTTTGTTGTGTCACCACAAGTTACTTTCTTGGCCTAGCCCTGTCTTGTAATACTTTGTTGTGTCACCACAAGTACCTTTCTTGGCCTAGCCCTGTCTTGCAATACTTTGTTGTGTCACCACAAGTACCTTTCTTGGCCTAGCCCTGTCTTGTAATACTTTGTTGTGTCACCACAAGTTACTTTCTTGGCCTAGCCCTGTCTTCCAATACTTTGTTGTGTCACCACAAGTTACTTTCTTGGCCTAGCCCTGTCTTCCAATACTTTGTTGTGTCACCACATGAACCTTTCTTGGCCTAGCCCTGTCTTGTAATACTTTGTTGTGTCACCACAAGTACCTTTCTTTGCCTAGCCCTGTCTTCCAATACTTTGTTGTGTCACCACAAGTTACTTTCTTGGCCTAGCCCTGTCTTCCAATACTTTGTTGTGTCACCACAAGTTACTTTCTTGGCCTAGCCCTGTCTTCCAATACTTTGTTGTGTCACCACAATTTACTTTCTTGGCCTAGCCCTGTCTTCCAATACTTTGTTGTGTCACCACAAGTACCTTTCTTGGCCTAGCCCTGTCTTCCAATACTTTGTTGTGTCACCACAAGTACCTTTCTTGGCCTAGCCCTGTCTTGCAATACTTTGTTGTGTCACCACAAGTTACTTTCTTGGCCTAGCCCTGTCTTGTAATACTTTGTTGTGTCACCACAAGTTACTTTCTTGGCCTAGCCCTGTCTTGTAATACTTTGTTGTGTCACCACAAGTACCTTTCTTGGCCTAGCCCTGTCTTGCAATACTTTGTTGTGTCACCACAAGTACCTTTCTTGGCCTAGCCCTGTCTTGCAATACTTTGTTGTGTCACCACAAGTACCTTTCTTGGCCTAGCCCTGTCTTCCAATACTTTGTTGTGTCACCACAAGTACCTTTCTTGGCCTAGCCCTGTCTTCCAATACTTTGTTGTGTCACCACAAGTACCTTTATTGGCCTAGCCCTGTCTTCCAATACTTTGTTGTGTCACCACAAGTACCTTTCTTGGCCTAGCCCTGTCTTCCAATACTTTGTTGTGTCACCACAAGTACCTTTCTTGGCCTAGCCCTGTCTTCCAATACTTTGTTGTGTCACCACAAGTACCTTTCTTGGCCTAGCCCTGTCTTCCAATACTTTGTTGTGTCACCACAAGTACCTTTCTTGGCCTAGCCCTGTCTTGTAATACTTTGTTGTGTCACCACAAGTTACTTTCTTGGCCTAGCCCTGTCTTACAATACTTTGTTGTGTCACCACATGAATTTTTTTCAGACAAAATCACCACAGTGCTTATAAGGAATTTAACTGTTTATGAATTCTCCTTCCTCTTTCCTTCCTCATTTGCCTTTCAGCGTCGAGGGGAGATATAATTTGCGGTCTTTTGCTCTTCTGTTTGCCTCTGCTGCTGTTATGTTTCTGAGTGTTTCTAATATTCCGGCAATCCACATTTGTCGTGGTCTGCCCTTGGGTCTGGTGTTCTGCAACGTTTATTTACACCTGATCTAACTTCGAGGTGATCTGTGTAACCTGATTTTTTTTCTGACTGTACAGCTGCTGCTGTTCTGACTGTACAGCTGCTGCTGTTCTGACTGTACAGCCACTGCTGTTCTGACTGTACAGCTGCTGCTGTTCTGACTGTACAGCCGCTGCTGTTCTGACTGTACAGCTGCTTTTGATGTAGAGATTTATAATTAGATTGGTTAAACGGTGGCTTGCTCCGTATGTTCAAAGTCACCACAGAGCTTGAAATCTTGAACTTGGACTCATTTGTTGTCCATCTCAAGTCTAACTAAGTAAACAAATCACATCTACCATGAAGACAAGTCAGGGGAGAAAAATCTGATTGATACATGGGTATCTTTTGGGTGGGATGCACGTGTCTTGACCTTGATGCTATGTAAATCCAAACACAAGGTCATATCAGTTTAATTATGGGCCAGAATATGCCTATGTATTTATAAATGTGTGTGTCCAAGTTGTTACAATTTTGTGAGATCATTTATTCACGTATTTATGTGTATATTTAATCACAGACTTATAGATCAACATATTTACGAACTTGTCAACACATTTACTAACTTGTCAATATATTCACTAACGTGTCAACATATATTCACTAACTTGTCAACATATTTACTAACTTGTCAACATATATTCACTATCTTGTCAACATATATTCACTAACTTGCCAACATATTTACTAACTTGTGACATATATTCACTAACTTGTCAACATATTTACTAACTTGTCAACATGTTTACTAACTTGTCAACATATATCCACTAACTTATCAACATATACCCACTAACTTGTCAACATATCCACTAACTTATCAACATATACCCACTAACTTGTCAACATATCCACTAACTTGTCAACATATTCACTAACTTGTCAACATATTCACTAACTTGTCAACATATTCACTAACTTGTCAACATATTCACTAACTTATCAACATATCCACTAACTTGTCAACATATCCACTAACTTGTCAACATATTCACTAACTTGTCAACATATTTACTTACCTGAGTGCCCATTATTGACTGCCGTATGTGCCCATTTATGTCACAATGTCTCAATGCTTGTCCCCAGGAGCAGAGACCATCGTTGAAGCTCAATTTGTGGAGACTCTGGTTGCCAAACTTCAGATAGAACTCAATGAAATTAAAGTAATCACTTACCTTTTTGTATTTCATTTCTCTTATTCTTTATACTGTCTCTACTCATGTATCACTTCTCTTATTCTCTATACTGTCTCTACTCATGTATCACTTCTCTTATTCTCTATATTGTCTCTACTTATGTATCACTTCTCTTATTCTCTATATTGTCTCTACTTATGTATCACTTCTCTTATTCTCTATATTGTCTCTACTTATGTATCACTTCTCTTATTCTCTATATTGTCTCTACTTATGTATCACTTCTCTTATTCTCTATATTGTCTCTACTTATGTATCACTTCTCTTATTCTCTATATTGTCTCTACTCATCTATCATTTCTCTTATTCTCTATATTGTCTCTACTCATGTATCACTTCTCTTATTCTCTATATTGTCTCTACTCATCTATCATTTCTCTTATTCTCTATATTGTCTCTACTTATGTATCACTTCTCTTATTCTCTATATTGTCTCTACTCATGTATCATTTCTCTTATTCTATATATTGTCTCTACTCATGTATCATTTCTCTTATTCTCTAAATTGTCTCTACTCATCTATCATTTCTCTTATTCTCTATATTGTCTCTACTCATCTATCATTTCTCTTATTCTCTATATTGTCTCTACTCATCTATCATTTCTCTTATTCTCTATATTGTCTCTACTCATGTAGCATTTCTCTTATTCTCTATATTGTCTCTACTTATGTATCACTTCTCTTATTCTCTATATTGTCTCTACTTATGTATCACTTCTCTTATTCTCTATATTGTCTCTACTTATGTATCACTCCCCTTATTCTCTATAATGACTGTACAAAGGTGTCATTCCTCTGATTCACTATACTGTCTCTATACATGTATCATTTCTCTTGTTCTCTATATATTTATTTATCATTCTTCTACTCATGTATCTCCTCTTTACTTATGTATCATTCATCTCCTCATGTATCTCCCCTTTACTTATGTATCATTCATCCTCATGTATCTCCTCTTTACTTATGTATCATTCTTCTCCTCATGTATCTCCTCTTTAATTATGTATAATTCTTCTCCTCATGTATCTCCCCTTTACTTATGTATCATTCTTCTACACATGTATCTCCTCTTTACTTATGTATCATTCATCTACTCATGTATCTCCTCTTTACTTATGTATCATTCTTCTACTCATGTATCTCCTCTTTACTTATGTATCACTCCTCTCCTCATGTATCTCCTCTTACTTATGTATCATTCATCTACTCTTTTATCACCTCTTTACTAATGTATCATTCTTTACTCATGTATACCTCTTTACTTTTGTATCACTCCTTTACTTATGTATCACTCCTTTACTTATGTGTCACTCCTTTACTTATGTATCACTCCTTTACTTATGTATCACTCCTTTACTTATGTATCAGTTCTTTACTTATGTATCACCTCTTTACTTATGTATCACTCATTTACTTATGTATCACTCCTTTACTTATGTATCACCTCTTTACTTATGTGTCACCTCTTTACTTATGTATCACCTCTTTACTTATGTATCACTCCTTTACTTATGTACCACTCCTTTACAAAATCTCTCTTAACATGTATTCTTCTTGTAATGCATTATTTGTACGCAGGACCAAAGTATATTTCTCTTTGAATTCAATCATGTGATTGCTCAATCTTTACTATTGCTTGTAAAGCAATTCTTGAATGAATGAGTTTCAACAGATCACTTGCATGGAGCCAATAAAAGACAGCATTGATATGATGGAGAAGTGGTTATAGGTCACTATAACATGGATGATAACCCAGACATCAATTAAACCAGGATGATAACCCAGACATCAATAAAACCAGGATGATAACCCAGACATCAATAAAACCAGGGTGATAACCCAGACATCAATAAAACCAGGATGATAACCCAGACATCAATAAAACCAGGATGATAACCCAGACATCAATAAAACCAGGATGATAACCCAGACATCAATAAAACCAGGATGATAACCCAGACATCAATAAAACCAGGATGATAACCCAGACATCAATAAAACCAGGATGATAACCCAGACATCAATAAAACCAGGATGATAACTCAGGCATCAATAAAACCAGGATGATAACTTAGACATCAATAAACCAAGATGCTAACTTAGACATCAATAAACCAAGATGATAACTTAAACATCAATAAACCAAGATGATAACTTAGATATAAAAAACCAGGATGATAACCCAGATATCAATAAAACCAGGATGATAACACAGATATCAATAAACCAAGATGCTAACTTAGACATCAATAAATCAAGATGATAACTTAGACATCAATAAACCAAGATGATAACTTAGATATAAAAACCAGGATGATAACCCAGATATCAATAAAACCAGGATGATAACACAGATATCAATAAAACCAGGATGATAACACATATATCAACAAAACCAGGATGATAACCAACTGCTGGTGAACAAAGATCTTTGAGGACATTCAACAAACATTTGGTACAGCTGCTGGTGAACAAACAATGATCTTTTTAGGACAGTCAACAAACATTTGGTACAACTGCTGGTGAACAAACAATGATCTTTTTAGGACAGTCAACAAACATTTGGTACAACTGCTTGTAAACAAACAATGATCTTTTTAGGACAGTCAACAAACATTTGGTACAACTGTTGATGAACAATGATCTTTGTGGACAGTCAGCAAACATTTGGTACAACTGTTGGTGAACAATGATCTTTGTGGACAGTCAACAAACATTTGGTACAACTGTTGGTGAACAAACAAAGATCTTTGAGGACAGTCAACAAACATTTGGTATAACTGCTGGTGAACAATGATCTTTGAGGACAGTCAACAAACATTTGGTACAACTGTTGGTGAACAATGATCTTTGAGGACAGTCAACAAACATTTGGTACAACTGTTGGTGAACAACAAAGATCTTTGAGGATAGTCAACAAACATTTGGTACAACTGTAGGTGAACAATGATCTTTGAGGACAGTCAACAAACATTTGGTACAACTGTTGGTGAACAACAAAGATCTTTGAGGACAGTCAACAAACATTTGGTACAACTGTTGGTGAACAAACAAAGATCTTTGAGGACAGTCAACAAACATTTGGTACAACTGTTGGTGAACAAATAGAGATCTTTGAGGACAGTCAACAAACATTTGGTATAACTGCTGGTGAACAATGATCTTTGAGGACAGTCAACAAACATTTGGTACAACTGTTGGTGAACAACAAAGATCTTTGAGAACAGTCAACAAACATTTGGTACAACTGTTGGTGAACAAACAAAGATCTTTGAGGACAGTCAACAAACATTTGGTACAACTGTTGGTGAACAATGATCTTTGAGGACAGTCAACAATCATTTTGTACAGCTGCTGGTGAACAAACAGAGATCTTTGAGGACAGTCAACAAACATTTGGTACAACTGCTGGTGAACAAAAATCTGTGTGAACAGTCAACAAACATTTGGTACAACTGTTGGTGAACAAACAATGATCTTTCAGGACAGTCAACAAACATTTGGTCCAACTGTTGGTGAACAATGATCTTTGAGGACAGTCAACAAACGTTTGGTACAACTGTTGGTGAACAATGATCTTTGAGGACAGTCAACAAACATTTGGTACAACTGTTGGTGAACAATGATCTTTGAGGACAGTCAACAAACATTTGGTACAACTGTTGGTGAATAATGATCTTTGAGGACAGTCAACAAACATTTGGTACAACTGTTGGTGAACAATGATCTTTGAGGACAGTCAACAAACATTTGGTACAACTGCTGGTGAGCAATGATCTTTGAGGACAGTCAACAAACATTTGGTACAACTGTTGGTGAACAAACAATGATCTTTGAGGACAGTCAACAAACATTTGGTACAACTGTTAGTGAACAAACAATGATCTTTGAGGACAGTCAACAAAGATTTGTTACAACTGCTGGTGAGCAATGATCTTTGAGGACAGTCAACAAACATTTGGTACAACTGTTGGTGAACAAACAATGATCTTTGAGGACAGTCAACAAACATTTGGTACAACTGTTGGTGAACAAACAATGATCTTTGAGGACAGTCAACAAACATTTGGTACAACTGCTGGTGAACAATGATCAACTAATCTGACAGTGTAAGGTACCTAATTTAAGATCAATTTTTCATTCAAATTGAAATGTTAACTACCTCAAATCTACCTGAATGTCCATATGCCTCATGTTTTCATAATAGGAACCGAACAACTACAATTTCTGTGACAAACAGCTGTGCAATATATCTCAATACAGTATTCTTTCATTAAGGACAGTTTCTGTATTTTTGTTGCCACAGATTTGTTCATGAAATGCTTGCCCTCAATGTTGCAGGAGATCATCCTTGACACACTTCACAACTGCATGAAAATTAACACACAGTGTGCCCTGGAGTCAAGTGCCATGGAAGTGTTTACAACACTGCTGAAGAATGACCTGCCAGTTATCAGAGCTAAAGTTGCCAGAGACATTATGGATCTCAGGTTTGAGTCTTTCATGCTGAGATTTAGTCCACAAACTCTTCTTCTTTCCTTCCTCATTTGCCTTTCAGCTTCGATGTACTGAGATCCTATGTCTACCCTCTCGGTTAATGGTGAAAAAACAGGAAATCCCGTGTTCAAAATGCACAGGTTACAAGAACTCTTGGCAGTTGAAAATTGATAAAGTAGGTCAAAGTTGGCAACTGCCTGGGCAAAATTAATAGTAAAAACTCTACCGAAAAGATCTCAGATCTACAAGATATAATTTGTGGTCTTTTACTTTTCTGTTTGCTTCTACTGTTATGTGTCCCAGTGTTTCTAATATTCCATCAGTCCATCTTTTATGTGGTCGGCCCTTGAATATGATGTTCTCATAACGCTTATTGAAGGTTCGTTGTGTTGTGGTCTTTCTGCCTTATCACGTGGCAGTCATCTACACGTGGCATTAACATGGGCACCACTTGGCAATAATATGAACACCACCTAGCATTAACATGGGCACCATATGGCATTGACATCTGCACCACCTGGCATTCACATGGATACCACCTGGCATTAACATGGGCACCACCTGGCATTAACATGGGCACCACCTGGCATTAACATGGGCACCACCTGGCATTAACATCTGCATCACCTGGCATTAAAATGGACACCACCTGGTATTAACATGGACAACACCTGGTATTAACATGGGCACCACCTGGCATTAAGATCTGAACCACCTGGCATTAACATGGACACCACCTGGCATTCACATGGATACCACCTGGCATTAACATAGGCACCACCTGGCATTAACATGGGCACCACCTGGCATTAACATCTGCATCACCTGGCATTAAAATGGACACCACCTGGTATTAACATGGACAACACCTGGTATTAACATGGGCACCACCTGGCATTAAGATCTGAACCACCTGGCATTAACATGGACACCACCTGGCATTCACATGGATACCACCTGGCATTAACATAGGCACCACCTGGCATTAACATGGGCACCACCTGGCATTAACATCTGCATCACCTGGCATTAAAATGGACACCACCTGGTATTAACATGGACAACACCTGGTATTAACATGGGCACCACCGGGCATTAAGATCTGAACCACCTGGCATTAACATGGACACCACCTGGCATTCACATGGATACCACCTGGCATTAACATAGGCACCACCTGGCATTAACATGGGCACCACCTGGCATTAACATCTGCATCACCTGGCATTAAAATGGACACCACCTGGTATTAACATGGACAACACCTGGTATTAACATGGGCACCACCTGGCATTAAGATCTGAACCACCTGGCATTAACATGGGCACCACCTGGCATTAACATCTGCATCACCTGGCATTAAAATGGACACCACCTGGTATTAACATGGACAACACCTGGTATTAACATGGGCACCACCTGGCATTAAGATCTGAACCACCTGGCATTAACATGGACACCACCTGGCATTCACATGGATACCACCTGGCATTAACATAGGCACCACCTGGCATTAACATGGGCACCACCTGGCATTAACATCTGCATCACCTGGCATTAAAATGGACACCACCTGGTATTAACATGGACAACACCTGGTATTAACATGGGCACCACCTGGCATTAAGATCTGAACCACCTGGCATTAACATGGACACCACCTGGCATTAACATGGGTACCACCTGGCATTAACATGGACACCACCTGGCATTAATATGGGCACCACCTGACATTAACATCTGCACCATCTGGCATTAACATGGGCACCACCTGGCATTAATATGGGCACCGCCTGACATTAACATCTGCACCACCTGGTATTAACATGGGCACCACCTGGCATTAACATGGACACCGCCTGACATTAACATGGACACCACTTGGCATTAACATGGGCGCTACCTGTCATTAACATGGGCATCACCTGGCATTAACATGGACACCACCTGGCATTAACATAGGCACAACCTGGCATTAACATGGACACCACCTGGCATTAACATGGACACCACCTGGCATTAACATGGACACCACCTGGCATTAACATGGGCGCCACCTGGCAGTAACATGGACACCACCTGGCATTAACATGGGCACCACCTGGCAGTAACATGGACACCACCTGGCATTACCATTGGTACTACCTGGCATTAACATGTACACCACCTGGCATTACCATTGGTACTACCTGGCATTAACATGTACACCACCTGGCATTACCATTGGTACTACCTGGCATTAATATGGACACCACCTGGCATTACCATTGGTACTACCTGGCATTAACATGGACACCACCTTGCATTACCATTGGTACTACCTGGCATTAACATGTACACCACCTGGCATTACCATTGGTACTACCTGGCATTAACATGGACACCACCTGGCATTACCATTGGTACTACCTGGCATTAACATGGACACCACCTTGCATTACCATTGGTACTACCTGGCATTAACATGTACACCACCTGGCATTACCATTGGTACTACCTGGCAGTAACATGGACACCACCTGGCGTATAACATGGGCACCACCTCACAAACGAAGTGGAGGAAGACACTTCAGTGGGATATAGAGATGAACCACACATGATGAAACGATAGAGGCTATCTAATCTTAGCGACAGTTGTCCATGTATGCTCCAGATCGGATTGGGTGGAGATCTCTTGTGGGTGCCCTAAGCTCCAGACTGAACTGGGTGGAGATCTCTTGTGAGTGCCCTAAGCTCCAGACCGAACTGGGTGGAGATCTCTTGTGAGTGCCCTAAGCTCCAGACCGAAATGGGTGGAGATCTCTTGTGGGTGCCCTATGCTCCAGATCAGATTGAGTGGAGATCTCTTGTGAGTGCCCTAAGCTCCAGACCGAACTGGGTGGGGATCTCTTGTGAGTGCCCTAAGCTCCAGACCGAACTGGGTGGGGATCTCTTGTGAGTGCCCTAAGCTCCAGACCGAACTGGGTGGGGATCTCTTGTGAGTGCCCTAAGCTCCAGACCAAACTGGGTGGAGATCTCTTGTGGGTGCCCTAAGCTCCAGACCGAACCGGGTGGAGATCTCTTGTGAGTGCCCTAAGCTCCAGACCGAACTGGGTGGAGATCTCTTGTGAGTGCCCTAAGCTCCAGACCGAACTGGGTGGAGATCTCTTGTGGGTGCCCTAAGCTCCAGACCGAACTGGGTGGAGATCTCTTGTGGGTGCCCTAAGCTCCAGACCTAACTGGGTGGAGATCTCTTGTGAGTGCCCTAAGCTCCAGACCGAACTGGGTGGAGATCTCTTGTGGGTGCCCTAAGCTCCAGACCAAACTGGGTGGGGATCTCTTGTGAGTGCCCTAAGCTCCAGACCGAACTGGGTGGGGATCTCTTGTGGGTGCCCTAAGCTCCACACCGAACTGGGTGGGGATCTCTTGTGAGTGCCCTAAGCTCCAGACCGAACTGGGTGGGGATCTCTTGTGAGTGCCCTAAGCTCCAGACCGAACTGGGTGGGGATCTCTTGTGGGTGCCCTAAGCTCCAGACCGAACTGGGTGGGGATCTCTTGTGAGTGCCCTAAGCTCCAGACCAAACTGGGTGGAGATCTCTTGTGGGTGCCCTAAGCTCCAGACCGAACTGGGTGGAGATCTCTTGTGGGTGCCCTAAGCTCCAGATCAGATTGGGTGGAGATCTCTTGTGGGTGCCCTTAGCTCCAGACCGTACTGGGTGGAGATCTCTTGTGGGTGCCCTATGCTCCAAACCGAACTGGGTGGGGATCTCTTGTGAGTGCCCTAAGCTCCAGACCGAACTGGGTGGGGATCTCTTGTGAGTGCCCTATGCTCCAGATCAGATTGGGTGGAGATCTCTTGTGGGTGCCCTATGCTCCAGATCAGATTGGGTGGAGATCTCTTGTGGGTGCCCTAAGCTCCAGACCGAACTGGGTGGGGATCTCTTGTGAGTGCCCTAAGCTCCAGACCGAACTGGGTGGGGATCTCTTGTGAGTGCCCTAAGCTCCAGACCGAACTGGGTGGAGATCTCTTGTGGGTGCCCTATGCTCCAGATCAGATTGGGTGGGGATCTCTTGTGGGTGCCCTAAGCTCCAGACCGAACTGGGTGGAGATCTCTTGTGGGTGCCCTATGCTCCAGATCAGATGTGGTGGAGATCTCTTGTGGGTGCCCTATGCTCCAGATCAGATTGGGTGGAGATCTCTTGTGGGTGCCCTAAGCTCCAGACTGAATTGGGTGGAGATCTCTCGTGTGTGCCCTAAGCTCCAGACCTGATTGGGTGTAGATCTCTCGTAAGTGTCCTATGCTCCGACCGGAGTTTACCGGATTACGAAAAAGAAGGGCTGACACATCAAATCAAAATCTGCTAGAGATTTATAGATCTCCTCTTCTTCTTTGTGATTGTCCATTAAATGAGCGTGATTACATTTTCTTGCAAGTTTATGAAAGGCCTGTGGACTTGTACCTTTTGGGCCAACATAGCCTATTTCGACATGGGTAGATTTTTTAATTGAGCAATTATGGCTGGAGTAGTGACCATCATAAGCCTTCTTTTTTCTACTTTTATTAGCCACGTTAGGATTTCTGTGTCCACGGCTTTCTCATGGATAGTACGTGATGAGGCGCCAATCTCTTTCATGGTGGTCAACCATATTTGTCACTCTTGCCCTGAATATACCTTTTGTGTACCACACGGTTTGCTGTTTTCGCTTTCTGGTTTCTGGGCCGTTGATCATTTCTGATTCTTCTGTCATGTCTATCGTCACAAACTTTGTCCATTTAGGATGGACATTCCTGCTAGGTGTCTAGACTTTCTACATTCAGGATGGACATTCCTGCTAGGTGTCTAGGCTTTGTCCATTCAGGATGGACATTCCCGCTAGGTGTCTAGGCTTTGTCCATTTAGGATGGACATTCCCGCTAGGTGTCTAGGCTTTGTCCATTCAGGATGGACATTCCCGCTAGGTGTCTAGGCTTTGTCCATTTAGGATGGACATTCCCGCTAGGTGTCTAGGCTTTGTCCATTCAGGATGGACATTCCCGCTAGGTGTCTAGACTTTCTACATTCAGGATGGACATTTCCGCTAGATGTCTAGACTTTCTACATTCAGGATGGACATTCCCGCTAGAAGTCTAGACTTTCTACATTCAGGATGGACATTCCCGCTAGATGTCTAGACTTTCTCCAGTCAGGATAAGCATTCCCACTAGGTGTCTAGACTTTCTACATTCAGGATGGACATTCCCGCTAGATGTCTAGACTTTCTCCATTCAGGATGAGCATTCCCGCAAGGTGTCTAGACTTTCTACAATTCAGGATGAGCATTCCCGCTAGGTGTCTAGACTTTCTACATTCAGGATGGACATTCCCGCAAGGTGTCTAGACTTTCTACATTCAGGATGAGCATTCCCGCAAGGTGTCTAGACTTTCTACATTCAGGATGAGCATTCCCGCAAGGTGTCTAGACTTTCTCCAGTCAGGATGAGCATTCCCGCAAGGTGTCTAGACTTTCTCCAGTCAGGATGAGCATTCCCGCTAGATGTCTAGACTTTCTCCATTCAGGATGAACATTCCCTCTAGGTGTCTAGACTTTCTCCATTCAGGATGGACATTCCCGCTAGATGTCTAGACTTTCTCCATTCAGGATGAACATTCCCGCTAGGTGTCTAGACTTTCTACATTCAGGATGGACATTCCCGCTAGATGTCTAGACTTTCTCCATTCAGGATGAGCATTCCCGCAAGGTGTCTAGACTTTCTACATTCAGGATGAGCATTCCCGCTAGGTGTCTAGACTTTCTACATTCAGGATGAGCATTCCCGCAAGGTGTCTAGACTTTCTACATTCAGGATGAGCATTCCCGCAAGGTGTCTAGACTTTCTACATTCAGGATGAGCATTCCCGCAAGGTGTCTAGACTTTCTACATTCAGGATGAGCATTCCCGCAAGGTGTCTAGACTTTCTACATTCAGGATGAGCATTCCCGCAAGGTGTCTAGACTTTCTACATTCAGGATGAGCATTCCCGCAAGGTGTCTAGACTTTCTCCATTCAGGATGAACATTCCCGGTAGGTGTCTAGACTTTCTACATTCAGGATGAGCATTCCCGCTAGGTGTCTAGACTTTCTCCAGTCAGGATGAGCATTCCCGCAAGGTGTCTAGACTTTCTACATTCAGGATGAGCATTCCCGCTAGGTGTCTAGACTTTCTCCAGTCAGGATGAGCATTCCCGCTAGGTGTCTAGACTTTCTACATTCAGGATGGACATTCCCGCTAGGTGTCTAGACTTTCTACATTCAGGATGGACATTCCCGCTAGGTGTCTAGGCTTTCTGCATTCAGGATGGACATTCCCGCTAGGTGTCTAGACTTTCTACATTCAGGATGGACATTCCCGCTAGATGTCTAGACTTTCTCCATTCAGGATGGACATTCCCGCTAGATGTCTAGACTTTCTCCATTCAGGATGGACATTCCCGCTAGATGTCTAGACTTTCTCCATTCAGGACGGACATTCCCGCTAGATGTCTAGACTTTCTCCATTCAGGATGGACATTCCCGCTAGGTGTCTAGACTTTCTCCATTCAGGATGAGCATTCCCGCTAGATGTCTAGACTTTCTCCATTCAGGACGGACATTCCCGCTAGGTGTCTAGACTTTCTACATTCAGGATGAGCATTCCCGCTAGGTGTCTAGACTTTCTACATTCAGGATGAACATTCCCGCAAGGTGTCTAGACTTTCTCCATTCAGGACGGACATTCCCGCTAGGTGTCTAGACTTTCTACATTCAGGATGAGCATTCCCGCTAGGTGTCTAGACTTTCTACATTCAGGATGGACATTCCCGCTAGGTGTCTAGACTTTCTACATTCAGGATGAGCATTCCCGCTAGGTGTCTAGACTTTCTACATTCAGGATGAGCATTCCCGCTAGGTGTCTAGACTTTCTACATTCAGGATGAGCATTCCCGCTAGGTGTCTAGACTTTCTACATTCAGGATGAGCATTCCCGCTAGATGTCTAGACTTTCTCCATTCAGGATGGACATTCCCGCTAGATGTCTAGACTTTCTCCATTCAGGATGGGCATTCCCGCTAGGTGTCTAGACTTTCTCCATTCAGGATGGACATTCCCGCTAGATGTCTAGACTTTCTCCATTCAGGACGGACATTCCCGCTAGGTGTCTAGACTTTCTCCAGTCAGGATGAGCATTCCCGCTAGGTGTCTAGACTTTCTCCAGTCAGGATGAGCATTCCCGCTAGGTGTCTAGACTTTCTCCAGTCAGGATGAGCATTCCCGCTAGATGTCTAGACTTTCTCCATTCAGGATGAGCATTCCCGCTAGGTGTCTAGACTTTCTCCATTCAGGATGAGCATTCCCGCTAGATGTCTAGACTTTCTCCATTCAGGATGAGCATTCCCGCTAGATGTCTAGACTTTCTCCATTCAGGATGAGCATTCCCGCTAGATGTCTAGACTTTCTCCAGTCAGGATGAGCATTCCCGCTAGATGTCTAGACTTTCTCCATTCAGGATGAGCATTCCCGCTAGATGTCTAGACTTTCTCCATTCAGGATGAGCATTCCCGCTAGGTGTCTAGACTTTCTACATTCAGGATGAGCATTCCCGCTAGATGTCTAGACTTTCTCCCTTTAAGGATGAGCATTCCCGCTAGATGTCTAGACTTTCTACATTCAGGATGAGCATTCCCGCTAGATGTCTAGACTTTCTCCATTCAGGATGAGCATTCCCGCTAGATGTCTAGACTTTCTACATTCAGGATGAGCATTCCCGCTAGGTGTCTAGACTTTCTACATTCAGGATGAGCATTCCCGCTAGATGTCTAGACTTTCTCCAGTCAGGATGAGCATTCCCGCAAGGTGTCTAGACTTTCTACATTCAGGATGAGCATTCCCGCAAGGTGTCTAGACTTTCTCCAGTCAGGATGAGCATTCCCGCAAGGTGTCTAGACTTTCTCCAGTCAGGATGAGCATTCCCGCAAGGTGTCTAGACTTTCTCCAGTCAGGATGAGCATTCCCGCAAGGTGTCTAGACTTTCTCCAGTCAGGATGAGCATTCCCGCAAGGTGTCTAGACTTTCTACATTCAGGATGAGCATTCCCGCAAGGTGTCTAGACTTTCTCCAGTCAGGATGAGACTTCCCGCAAGGTGTCTAGACTTTCTACATTCAGGATGAGCATTCCCGCAAGGTGTCTAGACTTTCTACATTCAGGATGAGCATTCCCGCAAGGTGTCTAGACTTTCTACAGTCAGGATGAGCATTCCCGCAAGGTGTCTAGACTTTCTACATTCAGGATGAACATTCCCGCAAGGTGTCTAGACTTTCTCCATTCAGGATGAGCATTCCCGCTAGGTGTCTAGACTTTCTCCATTCAGGATGAGCATTCCCGCTAGGTGTCTAGACTTTCTCCATTCAGGATGAGCATTCCCGCTAGATGTCTAGACTTTCTCCATTCAGGATGAGCATTCCCGCTAGATGTCTAGACTTTCTACATTCAGGATGAGCATTCCCGCTAGGTGTCTAGACTTTCTACATTCAGGATGAGCATTCCCGCAAGGTGTCTAGACTTTCTACATTCAGGATGAGTATTCCCGCTAGGTGTCTAGACTTTCTACATTCAGGATGGACATTCCCGCAAGGTGTCTAGACTTTCTACATTCAGGATGGACATTCCCGCAAGGTGTCTAGACTTTCTACATTCAGGATGGACATTCCCGCAAGGTGTCTAGACTTTCTACATTCAGGATGGACATTCCCGCAAGGTGTCTAGACTTTCTACATTCAGGATGGACATTCCCGCAAGGTGTCTAGACTTTCTACATTCAGGATGGACATTCCCGCAAGGTGTCTAGACTTTCTACATTCAGGATGGACATTCCCGCTAGATGTCTAGACTTTCTCCATTCAGGATGAGCATTCCCGCTAGATGTCTAGACTTTCTACATTCAGGATGAGCATTCCCGCTAGATGTCTAGACTTTCTCCATTCAGGATGAGCATTCCCGCTAGATGTCTAGACTTTCTACATTCAGGATGGACATTCCCGCTAGATGTCTAGACTTTCTCCATTCAGGATGAGCATTCCCGCTAGGTGTCTAGACTTTCTCCATTCAGGATGAACATTCCCGCTAGGTGTCTAGACTTTCTCCAGTCAGGATGAGCATTCCCGCAAGGTGTCTAGACTTTCTCCAGTCAGGATGAGCATTCCCGCAAGGTGTCTAGACTTTCTCCAGTCAGGATGAGCATTCCCGCAAGGTGTCTAGACTTTCTCCAGTCAGGATGAACATTCCCGCAAGGTGTCTAGACTTTCTCCAGTCAGGATGAGCATTCCCGCAAGGTGTCTAGACTTTCTCCAGTCAGGATGAGCATTCCTGCAAGGTGTCTAGACTTTCTCCAGTCAGGATGAACATTCCCGCAAGGTGTCTAGACTTTGTCCAGTCAGGATGAGCATTCCCGCAAGGTGTCTAGACTTTCTCCAGTCAGGATGGACATTCCCGCTAGGTGTCTATGCCACCGGAAACAAGGGAAGGATAAAACAATGAAGAAACCAAAATGTCAAAGAGAAGACAATTCCCATTGTTCAAGTCTTCTAGTTTAACCCACAGCAATTGAGTTTTTGAATTTTCTGGAAGCGAAAGAAAGAACTGGGAGCCGCGATAGCTCAGTGGTTAGTGAACTGGACTATAAAGGACAAGAGGTTGGGTTTGATCCTGATCGACGGCTATCAGGTTCACCCAGCCTTTAATGGGTACCTGATCTTTTCTGTGAAAGTGTCCCTAGTAACAGACTTACTATAGTTCGTTCACAAATTCGTACCCACAGAGTTGATCAATTATCTCGGAAACTGTTTGATGAATTTCAATATTTTTTTTTTAATGAAATCTTATTTTTTCCACCGACCTTAAGCCTGATTTTTTTTCCCTTCTGTCGTGCATTTAGGAAAGATTTGTGTTTCTTTAAAAATTATGATTTTCTTGGTTGTCATAATTTTTAGGAATTTACAATTCCCACATTTGCTGTAATCAACATTGTCATTTAAAAAGGCAAAGTGTCACGTGTTTATCCACACAATCTTATCATTGTCTGTCAATTATCGAACGTGATTTTGAAAGATACGCCGCTTTTGTCATTTCCGATTTCTTGTTAAATAGGTCCAGAGACGTACTTTGACAAAATATTTACTATAAATGTATATTTCTTTGTATGTGATAAGTTGTAAGCTGTTGTGAAGTGACTACTTGATTTTTGAAATCATGGAGAGTTTAAAGTGTAAATTCATCACTATACAAAAGCTAACTGTGTTATTGTACCAGCACTTTTGCAATTACCTATCTCTATGACGAAGATATAAATCAAATGAACAATTGTGACCTCCTTCAATGTGATACAGATACGCCTTTGGCTTGCATTGTTAGAAAATTAACATAATTTACAGTGAAATCTAATGTTTAGAGCACGCGGATTGATATTTTCCTAAAATTATATAACAAAAAACGATTTGTGCAAAATTCAGACTACCTTTGTACTTAAATGTTATCAAATCTGAAGTTTGATGAAATAATAAGATTTCATGAAAATAAAAATTACAGAAATTCATCAGTTTTTTAGATAATTGATCAACTCTGTGGGCTCGAATTTGTGAACGAGCTATAGTGAAGTCTACCGAGTGAGTAGGGATTGAGTGGGAAGGCAACCCAAAAATGTCGTGCTAAAGACGAATGTGCGGACACCAAATGGGACAAATATCAAAGTATTACTGCAGGACAAGAGATTCGATCCTGACCGACAGCTTCCGGGTTCACCCAGTCTTTAATGGATACCAGATTTTTTTTCAAAGTAAAGCGGCACGGGCGTATACCGACCACATTACCCCAAAAAATGATGTGCCGAAGGTCTGTAAAAACTACTGGTCACTAACACCATATTCCCTGTACGTCACTTGGCGTGACGGTGTTACACTGTGACTCAGCCATGAAGACTTGGATAGAGAAGAAGAAAATGTTGATAGACAGAAGAATAAAAGAATGATACGATACGACGATGATAAGAGGTACAATAGATGTAGGCGGCAAACAAATGTAATGAAACATGTCTTAAGGATTAACAAGGAGACGTCAGTCTACCCAACCCAGACGCGGTGGTGTAACCAACTTTAAGATTACAAGAAAATGCGTACAGGTGTTCAACCTGAGCGTAGAAATCCAGACAGATGTTGGCCCTGACCGACAAAGTTACATAACGTAATGAAGCGACCGCTGGATTCTCGACACCTGCTGATATGGGATAGCTAGTCCAGCCCTGAAACATTCGGAGTTGAGCCGCCAAGGGACGTAATCAAAGAGACCCACCGACAATGAGACATCTTTATGTTCAGCTGTGGGAAACGCTTTGAGTTCTCCCTGACTTGGAGATCAAAGAGTCACCGCACGTGGTCGAAGACCAACGTAAGCTTTAGTTGAAGGGAAGAAGCTTAGGAAGATTGACGGGTGTCGACAGGACGCCTATGGCAATAAGACTTTGGATATAATTTAAAAGGCGGAGCTAAACAAAATAGTGACTGGGGACGGATGAATGATAAGACGTGTATAGATTAGGTTCCCATGGTCCTTAGCCAAGTGAGAGTGGCTAAGAGGGGCATAAAAAGACCCGGAGAAGACTTAAAGGGGGTTAGAGAAGCTTGCAACTTACACTTAGAACTTGAACACTTGAGAACTTAGACTTACACTTAGAGGAGAACTATACACACAGAGCAAAGGAGATCAGATACCTGCCTCAAGGCAGAAAATAGAGTTAGGACTTAGACAAGTGAAATAGATCGTTTAGAGAATCTTGCGATACGTTTTGGACTTAGAAAGTATAATAGTTTTAAATAAGTCCAACTGTAGTAACTAGAGTTAAAGTAAAGATATCAGTAAGTTCCTCAGGATCATTAGAAAGAGATATACATATATTGACAAATAACACTAATACGATCACGAAGTTACTTATAGTAACCATCGCCGGTAGGCTCCATCAAGTAACGACAGATTTTATAAGAGAATTTTGAAACATGTTGAGTGTATCAGAGACATTGTCAAACTATTGTAAAACTACATGTAGAAGTCACTAATAAAGACTTGTTTATCTTGTTCGAAAACTATATGATGAGTTGTGTGTGTCACTATAGATATATATGAAATGAAAGTAACAAGATATGAAAGGACAATAACAAGTTACATAAACAAGACGCTGAAGATAGATCAACAAGATATATAAACAACAATAAAAGATTCATCAACGACGAAACATCAGAAGACTGCCACAACGGGGCTCTTTACTTTTTAACAATTTTTTTAAAGACAGAACTGTTGAAAGGATGAACACAAAAACGTTCTGACGATGGAAACAAAAGCTAGGCTACTAACAACATTTTCTCTGTTTGTGATCAGAACTTTTCTTTTCTTCTCTTTTATTTTTTTAATCAAATTTATGATTTTTAAAAAATCAAATTTATGATTTTTTTTTAAAAATCAAATTTATGATTTTTTTTTTTTTTTTGCGTTCGCCAGCTTTCATCTCTGGTGAAGTCCCTAGAGACAAGGAACTGAATTTTTCGAGTTGATCCATTTTTCCCTGGCAGCCATGTGCACAGGGGTCCCTCGCCGTACAGGCAGATAACTCTGTCTTCGGAGCTACTCATATTTTTTTCGCCAATGACTAATTGATGTTTCAAGCCGGGTCTACCTACTGAGACCAGGGGTGATTACCGCAGAGAGAAATTATAAATAAAAATCCCTACTGGTTCAGCCGGGATTTAAACTCATAACCTCTCTACCTCAAGGCCGGCGTCTTGCCTCAAGACCAACCAGTCCCCCAAAATTAATGAAAAGCTTGTTTGTGTTCATCTTGTCTCTAGTAAAGTCACGATAGACTGAATCCTGGTTGAATATCACTTCTCTACATGTGAGATGCGATGCTTGAGGAAAGCAACAAACAACACAAGAAGAGGTAGAATACCAAATGAAACCATAAGAATAATGGTAGGAACAAAACCCTGCCAAGAATATAGAGAACAACAACTTAAATGGTTTGGCCACCTGGTCAGAATGAATCCTCACCAATCACCATCAAGGGCGTTCTTCTCGAGAATGCATGGAAAAAGACCAAGAGGAAGACCCAGAAGAAGATGGATAGATGCAGTGACAGAGACATGTAACAACAAAGGAAAATCACTAATTCAGACAGTTCGAGCAGCTCAAAAACGACAAATGATATAAACCACGACACCTTTTAGGTATCAGTGAAAAGAGAAAAGAAGAAGATGGATAGATGCAGTGACAAAGACATGTAACAACAAAGGAAAATCACTAATTCAGACAGTTCGAGCAGCTCAAAAACGACAAATGATATAAACCACGACACCTTTTAGGTATCAGTGAAAAGAGAAAAGAAGAAGATGGATAGATGCAGTGACAAAGACATGTAACAACAAAGGAAAATCACTAATTCAGACAATTCGAGCAGCTCAAGAACGACAAGTGATATAAACCACGACACCTTTTAGGTATCAGTGAAAAGAGAAAAGAAGAAGATGGATAGATTCAGTGACAGAGACATGTAACAACAAAGGAAAATCACTAATTCAGACAATTCGAGCAGCTCAAGAACGACAAGTGATATAACCACGACACCTTTTCGGTATCAGTGAGAAAGAGGAAAGAAAAAAAAATCACTTCTCTCTATTTTTCACACCAATGGCCATGTGCTCAGGTGCCCCCCTCGCCATACAGGCAGATATTCTCAAAGATGTACTCTCGTTTTTATCATCGACAGTTTTCACGTTTTATCTGTAGATTTTTTTTCCTATTAATTTTGCCCAGACAATCAACATTTTTAACCTACCTTTATCAATGTTCAACTGCCTGGGGTTCTTTTAACGTGTGCATTTTGCACGCGGGACCTCCTATTTCTCACCATTAGCTGAGAGGGCTAGACATCTGATCTCATTACCCAGAGATTTACAGAGTTTGATTTTTTTTTTTAATTTACCACCACCTGTGGTTTGGATCGAACCCGAGACCTTCTTGTCCAGGTGTAGACCGCTTACCTCTAGACAACCCCCATCCCCCTCCCCCCAGCCCCCTCCCCCCATTATGAAATGATTAATGTTTGTTTCTTGACATTTGTGTACGTAATGACATCAGTAATCACATATTTTATTGAACGTATTTTGAATGAGAGAATGAAGCATTTAATGAAACTTCAAAACTGAAGATTTCCTGTTGCTGGATAACTAGAAAAATTGTCAACATTGTTTCTCATGCCATCAACTTGTGTCTGAAACAAAGTCATCTTGCTCACATCATATTTGAAGTCAAATTTTGCTTACATGTTTTAATTTAAATCTTGCTTACATGTTTTAATTCAAATCTTGCTTACATGTTTTAATTTAAATTTTGCTTACATGTTTTAATTCAAATCTTGATTACATTGATCTGAAATAATATCTTTTTCACATCATGTTTTTAACTCACATTTTACTTTCATGTTTTAACTCACATTTTACTTTCATGTTTTTAACTCACATTTTACTTTCATGTTTTTAAATTACATTTTACTTTCATGTTTTAACTCACATTTTACTTTAATGTTTTAACTCACATTTTACTTTAATGTTTTAACTCACATTTTACTTTAATGTTTTAACTCACATTTTACCTTCATGTTTTTAACTCACATTTTACCTTCATGTTTTTAACTCACATTTTACTTTAATGTTTTAACTCACATTTTACTTTCATGTGTTTAACTCAAATTTTACCTTCATGTTTTTAACTCACATTTTACTTTAATGTTTTAACTCACATTTTACTTTCATGTGTTTAACTCACATTTTACTTTCATGTTTTTAACTCACATTTTACTTTAATGTTTTAACTCACATTTTACTTTCATGTTTTAACTCTCATTTTACTTTCATGTTTTAACTCACATTTTACCTTCATGTTTTTAACTCACATTTTACCTTCATGTGTTTAACTCACATTTTACTTTCATGTTTTTAACTCACATTTTACCTTCATGTTTTTAACTCACATTTTACCTTCATGTTTTTAACTCACATTTTACCTTCATGTGTTTAACTCACATTTTACCTTCATGTTTTTAACTCACATTTTACCTTCATGTGTTTAACTCACATTTTACCTTCATGTTTTTAACTCACATTTTACCTTCATGTTTTTAACTCACATTTTACCTTCATGTTTTTAACTCACATTTTACCTTCATGTGTTTAACTCACATTTTACCTTCATGTGTTTAACTCACATTTTACCTTCATGTGTTTAACTCACATTTTACCTTCATGTTTTTAACTCACATTTTACCTTCATGTTTTTAACTCACATTTTACCTTCATGTGTTTAACTCACATTTTACCTTCATGTTTTTAACTCACATTTTACCTTCATGTTTTTAACTCACATCTTGTAGTGTCCCCCTGGCAGGGAAGGACAGAGCCGTAGCATGTGGAGCTCTGCAGCTGCTCAAAGACATGCTCACTGAGCCATTCGTGGAGGTCAGGGCTGCTGCAGCAGCCGCCATCATGATGTAATGTTGATAAATATTTCATTACATCCAACCCATTTTTTTGCTTTCTGTGTCTAATCCAATCCAACAATAACCATTAATCCGTTCTATCTTTTGACCTTTCGAGCCGTAGCCGGTCCATAGGGTTTAGACCAAGATACTTCTTCTCTTATCTGAATTTTTATTCTAGCAGTTTTCAATTCTTTTAAAGATATTTTATAAAATCCCACCATGTGTCACTGTTCTGTGCAAGCAGCTCTATCTTATTGAGGGAGCCGATTCCTGTTGCTCTTGCCTCTCTCATCAATGTTCTTCTCAGTGTCTCTCTGAGAATTTAATCCTTTACTTATAGTTTATTATGAGATTGAATCATTATCATCAAGTACCATGCCTGCTGGCGTAGGTGATCATGTCTTTCCACACTTTCGATCACGACAGTTATTTATCATTTCTGTTGTTGACCTTCTGCCGAGCCATTCTCTTAAGCTGTCTGGTATATTTTCTCTTTGCTTCCCTCTATCTCTTCGTTCCTCAATTTTTCCAGTTGTCACAACATATTCCAGTTGTTCCTTCTCATTACATGGCCACAAAATGATGATTATTTCTTCCTAGTGTTGGAAATTAGCTCCTTTTCGCTTTGGCCTCTTTCAGAACGTTATAATTACTCTTCTTAGATGTCCATGATATTCTCAACATTCTTCTGTAAATCCACATTTCTACAGCCTCCAGTGATTTTCTTGTCTGTTCCTATTGTCCATGACTCACATCCATATGTTAAAACTGGTTCTACATAACATTTAAGAACTCTTACTCTTTTTTCTTGACTATATTGTCAAAAATGGATTGCATAGCATCTTCCCCATTTTTTGGAAAGCTAATTTTGCTTTAGTAATTCTGCGTCTCACCTCTGTTGTACACCTAACATATGAGGTTAACATTGTTCTCATGTATTTAAATTAATTTACCTATTTTAAGCATCGCATGACCAACATATGACAACTTTCTTCTCTTGTTGTCTCTTCTCACAACATGATCAACACATGACCACCTTCTTCTCTTGTTGTCTCTTCCCATAACATGGCCAACATATGACCACCTTCTTCTCTTGTTGTCTCTTCCCATCACATGGCCAACATATGACCACCTTCTTCTCTTGTTGTCTCTTCCCATCACATGGCCAACATATGACCACCTTCTTCTCTTGTTGTCTCTTCCCATAACATGGCCAACATATGACCACCTTCTTCTCTTGTTGTCTCTTCCCATCACATGACCAACATATGACCACCTTCTTCTCTTGTTGTCTCTTCCCATAACATGGCCAACATATGACCACCTTCTTCTCTTGTTGTCTCTTCTCATCACATGGCCAACATATGACCACCTTCTTCTCTTGTTGTCTCTTCTCATCACATGGCCAACATATAACCACCTTCTTCTCTTGTTGTCTCTTCTCATCACATGGTCAACATATAACCACCTTCTTCTCTTGTTGTCTCTTCTCATCACATGGTCAACATATAACCATCTTCTTCTCTTGTTGTCTCTTCTCATCACATGGTCAACATATAACCATCTTCTTCTCTTGTTGTCTCTTCCCATCACATGGTCAACATATAACCACCTTCTTCTCTTGTTGTCTCTTCCCATCACATGGTCAACATATAACCATCTTCTTCTCTTGTTGTCTCTTCTCATCACATGGTCAACATATAACCACCTTCTTCTCTTGTTGTCTCTTCTCATCACATGGTCAACATATAACCATCTTCTTCTCTTGTTGTCTCTTCTCATCACATGGTCAACATATAACCACCTTCTTCTCTTGTTGTCTCTTCTCATCACATGGTCAACATATAACCACCTTCTTCTCTTGTTGTCTCTTCTCATCACATGGTCAACATATAACCATCTTCTTCTCTTGTTGTCTCTTCCCATCACATGGTCAACATATAACCACCTTCTTCTCTTGTTGTCTCTTCTCATCACATGGTCAACATATAACCACCTTCTTCTCTTGTTGTCTCTTCTCATCACATGACCAACATATAACCACCTTCTTCTCTTGTTGTCTCTTCTAATCACATGACCAACATATAACCACCTTCTTCTCTTGTTGTCTCTTCTCATCACATGACCAACATATAACCACCTTCTTCTCTTGTTGTCTCTTCTAATCACATGACCAACATATAACCACCTTCTTCTCTTGTTGTCTCTTCTAATCACATGACCAACATATAACCACCTTCTTCTCTTGTTGTCTCTTCTCATCACATGGTCAACATATGACCACCTTCTTCTCTTGTTGTCTCTTCCCATCACATGGCCAACACATGACCACCTTCTCCTCTTGTTGTCTCTTCTCATCACATGACCAACATATAACCACCTTCTTCTCTTGTTGTCTCTTCCCATCACATGGCCAACACATGACCATCTGCTTCTCTTGTTGTCTCTTCTCATCACATGGCCAACATATGACCACCTTCTTCTCTTGTTGTCTCTTCTCATCACATGGCCAACATATAACCACCTTCTTCTCTTGTTGTCTCTTCTCATCACATGGCCAACATATGACCACCTTCTTCTCTTGTTGTCTCTTCTCATCACATGGCCAACATATGACCACCTTCTTCTCTTGTTGTCTCTTCTCATCACATGGCCAACATATAACCACCTTCTTCTCTTTATTTATATATATTTTTTTACACTTTGTCATTTCTTATTTTCTATTTCATTAGTTGTTTTCCAGCTCTCGTGTGTAAGATTGAAATAGAATAGAATAGAATAGAGTAGAATAGAATAGAATAGAATAGAATAGAATAGAATAGAATAGAATACAATAGAATAGAACAGGATGAGCACTTTAAGATACAGACTGATTGGAGTAAAGTTGACCCATCTAATCTGTTATCACATTCTGCCTGATACATCTCCAGGGTTACCATCACAACCAAGGGAAAGCACACGGCCATACACGCACAGACAATCCCTCCCCTGGTAGCGATGGTGGATGATATTAACAGCGAGGTCAGGCTGAACGCTATCAAGGTCAGTGTTTTTTTTAATAAGGGAGCTTTTGTGTGTGCGTGTTCGTGCGTGTGCGTGCGTGTGTGTGTGTGTGTGAAGACACAATCATCACCAGCATGTAGAAAAACAATAAACAGGACAAATTTGAAACAAGTGCAAGGCGTCAAATACTTGGGCACAATAATAACATAGGATGGAAGATGCACTACGGAAATAAAAAGCAGAATAGCTCAGGCCTAAATAGCATTTCAGAAAATGAAAAATATCTTATGCAACAAATCTATGTCAATAAAAATGAGAAAGAGAGTTCATTGGTGCTATATAGAACCAATTCTGACCTATGGAAGCGAATCATGGACAGTAGACAAACAAATGAAAATACGATTAGAGGCCACAGAGATGGGATTTCTCAGAAGTTGAAAGTTCCCTGGACAGCTAACAAGACCAATGAGGAAGTTCTCAAAGAGGCCAACACAAAAAGGGAGCTCTTAAAAAACATCAGAAAGAAACAATCAACATTTCTCGGGCACATCATGAGAAGAGGAAAGTTGGAATACTTGGATACAACTGCCAAAATAAAGGGAAGGAGAGATCGCGGACGACAAAGAAAGAAAATACTGGATAGCTTGGTGTCATGGCATGGAAAACAGTCAACAACAGAACTGATACGATGCACTGTAGATAGAAGATTGTGGAAGGATATGATCACCTACGCCATCCGGTATGGCACATGATGATGATGATGAGTGTGTGTGTGTGTGACGGGCATATTTATAATTCCATTTAACACATCCCATACAACGACCTCTAAAATGTGGCTCTAGTAGCAAACGCGTGAGGCCCAAAGGTCGCTTTTTGTTGATTTTAATTTTTGACGTTTTTGCAATCATTTCCGTTAAAACCTTGTAATTCTCTTATTTAACTGTTTTTTCCCCCCGATTTCATGAACAAATTGTACAATTAAAATGCGTGTTTTAGAATTAGATCGATTTTTATCTATTTTATTTTTTGCCCCGTTATTTCCAATTTTAAAAAAAAATCTGGAACCGACCTGTCCACAGTGGGTTAAGCGCCTTGGAAGCGAAAGTTCTAATTGATGTGAAGATATAGGTGTTTCAGGGAAAGGGAGATAATAATTTGACTGGCTTGTAGTTAACTCAGTAGAAAGTGTGTATGCATAGGCTCACATATGAAGTTATTTCCCTTGTGCCATGTCTTCCATGATGGTGGGAGTTGCAAAACAAAGGGAAAATATCTATCTCATCATCATCAAGTTGCATGTACTTTGCAGAACGCTACATTCACCGCATCCCGCCTGAAAGAATATTTGGTCAGATTCTTCCACAGAACATTGCAATCATCACAGTCTGTCTGAAAGAATCTTTGTCACTAGCCAGATCTCCCACAGAACATTGCAATCATCACAGCCTGTCTGAAAGAATCTCTGTCTCTAGCCAGATCCCCCACAGAACATTGCAATCATCACAGCCTGTCTGAAAGAATCTCTGTCTCTAGCCAGATCTCCCACAGAACATTGCAATCATCACAGCCTGTCTGAAAGAATTTCTGTCTCTAGCCAGAAATCGCCCACAGAACATAGCAATCATTAGCCTACAGCCTGTCTGAAAGAATCTCTGTCTCTAGCCAGATTCTCCCACAGAACATTGCAATCATCACAGCCTGTCTGAAAGAATCTATGTCTCTAGCCAGATTCTCCCACAGAACATTGCTAACATCGCAGCCTGTCTGAAAGAATCTCTGTCTCTAGCCAGATCTCCCACAGAACGTTACATTCACCACAGCCCGTCTGAAAGAATCTTTGTCTCTAGCCAGATCTCCCACAGAACGTTACATTCACCACAGATCGTCTGAAAGAATCTCTGTCACTAGCCAGTTCTCCCATAGAACGTTACATTCACCACAGCCCGTCTGAAAGAATCTTTGTCTCTAGCCAGATCTCCCACAGAACGTTACATACACCACAGCTCGTATGAAAGAATCTCTGTCACTGGCCAGATCTCCCATAGAACGTTGTATTCACCACAGCTCGTATGAAAGAATCTCTATCTCTAGCCAGATTTCCCATAGAACGTTGTATTCACCACAGCCTGTCTGAAAGAATCTTTGTCTCTAGCCAGATCTCCCACAGAACGTGGCACTCATCACAGCCTGTCTGAAAGAATCTATGTCTCTAGCCAGATCGCCCATAGAACATTGCAATCATCACAGCCTGTCTGAAAGAATCTCTGTCTCTAGCCAGATCTCCCACAGAACATTACAATCATCACAGCCTGTCTGAAAGAATCTATGTCTCTAGCCAGATCTCCCACAGAACATTGCAATCATCACAGCCTGTCTGAAAGAGTCTCTGTCTTTAGCCAGATCTCCCACAGAACATTGCAATCATTACAGCCTGTCTGAAAGAACCTCTGTCTCTAGCCAGTTCTCCCACAGAACATTGCAATCATCACAGCCTGTCTGAATGAATCTATGTCTTTAGCCAGATCTCCCATAGAACGTTGTATTCACCACAGCCTGTCTGAAAGAATCTTTGTCTCTAGCCAGATCTCCCACAGAACGTGGCACTCATCACAGCCTGTCTGAAAGAATCTATGTCTCTAGCCAGATCTCCCATAGAACATTGCAATCATCACAGCCTGTCTGAAAGAATCTCTGTCACTAGCCAGATCTCCCACAGAACATTACAATCATCACAGCCTGTCTGAAAGAATCTATGTCTCTAGCCAGATCTCCCACAGAACATTGCAATCATCACAGCCTGTCTGAAAGAGTCTCTGTCTTTAGCCAGATCTCCCACAGAACATTGCAATCATCACAGCCTGTCTGAAAGAATCTATGTCTTTAGCCAGATCTCCCACAGAACATTGCAATCATCACAGCCTGTCTGAAAGAATCTATGTCTCTAGTCAGATCTCCAACAGAACATTGCAATCATCACAGCCTGTCTGAAAGAATCTATGTCTCTAGCCAGATCTCCCATAGAACATTGCAATCATCACAGCCTGTCTGAAAGAATCTCTGTCACTAGCCAGATCTCCCACAGAACATTACAATCATCACAGCCTGTCTGAAAGAATCTATGTCTCTAGCCAGATCTCCCACAGAACATTGCAATCATCACAGCCTGTCTGAAAGAGTCTCTGTCTTTAGCCAGATCTCCCACAGAACATTGCAATCATCACAGCCTGTCTGAAAGAATCTATGTCTTTAGCCAGATCTCCCACAGAACATTGCAATCATCACAGCCTGTCTGAAAGAATCTATGTCTCTAGTCAGATCTCCAACAGAACATTGCAATCATCACAGCCTGTCTGAAAGAATCTATGTCTCTAGCCAGATCTCCCACAGAACATTGCAATCATCACAGCCTGTCTGAAAGAATCTATGTCTCTAGTCAGATCTCCCACAGAACATTGCAATCATCACAGCCTGTCTGAAAGAATCTATGTCTCTAGTCAGATCTCCCACAGAACATTGCAATCATCACAGCCTGTCTGAAAGAATCTGTGTCTCTAGCCAGATCTCCCACAGATCATTGCAATCATCACAGCCTGTCTGAAAGAATCTATGTCTTTAGCCAGATCTCCCACTTCTTCTGTTGTCATGTTCAAAGTTTCAGTCTTGAAACCAACTTCTTCTTGGTATTCCCGTTTCGTTTTCCTGGAACCATGCCTTCTATTATTATTCTCTTTTGCCCACTGTGTCTTCTAAAGTGGCCAAAGTATTTTAATTTTCTGTTAGAAACACCAGTTTATAAGCCAGTTCTTGATAATATTTAAGTCTTTAAAATGTCTTCAAGATCAGTGCCGCCTTAACGCATAGGCCCGTTGGGCATTTGCCCGGGGGCCCACGATCATAGGGGCCCCATGCGAATATGTTGTAGGGTTTCGGAAAACCCGTATAAAATTTAGTATTATTTTATAAAAATGTCATAATTTTGTGTTTATATGCGAACGGGCCCATAAGGTTTATCAATTACTTCCAACTCTCTCTCCGGCCCTCTATAAGCCGTGCCTGGGGGCCGGCCCCTGATTAATTTTTTTTGTTTTTGTAAATATCATGTGTAATACTTTAAAACATGCAAATAAAATCTCTTTTCTCTGTTTTTCATGTTTAATGTTGATTATAGTTGCAGCTGTACGGCATGTTTTAACAACAATTTTGTTGAAATTAAAATAAATAATACATCATTTTTAATATTATCAACCATTTATTTTTTATTCCTGCGGGTGGGGGCACTCTTTCTTTGCCCAGGGGCCCACACTATTTCTATGCCCACGGGCCCAAAATGGTGTAAAGACGGCTCTGTTCAAGATGTACATCTAGATGACACAGACATCCGTGCAGGTTAAAAAGAACCCTTGGTATTTCTAAATCAAAAAGAGTAGGCACAAATGTACAGCTCCTTCAATAACAAAATGGAAGCATATTATTACTCTTGTTATTGCTACATTTTCTGTTGTTGAATATTTATTTCTCACATTTTCCGAGTCATTAAATTAATGTATAAATAATGATTGTAGGCATTAACCTGTTTGTCTGAGGCACCTGCTGGAAGAAATATGTTGTTGGAACATGTGGAAAAGGTAATGTGTTACTTCAGTCTATGAGATGTGGAAGGGTTATGTATTACCTCAGTCTGTGAGATGTGGAAGGGTTATATATTACTTCAGTCTATGAGATATTGGAAGGGTTATATATTACTTCAGTCTATGAAATGTTGGAAGGGTTATATAAAACTTCAGTCTATGAGATGTTGGAGGGGTTATATAAAACTTCAGTCTGTGAGATGTTGGAAGGGTTATATAAAACTTCAGTCTATGAGATGTTGGAAGGGTTATATAAAACTTCAGTCTGTGAGATGTTGGAAGGGTTATATAAAACTTCAGTCTATGAGATGTTGGAAGGGTTATGTAAAACTTCAGTCTGTGAGATGTTGGAAGGGTTATGTAAAACTTCAGTCTGTGAGATGTTGGAAGGGTTATATAAAACTTCAGTCTGTGAGATGTTGGAAGGGTTATATAAAACTTCAGTCTGTGAGATGTTGGAAGGGTTATATATGACTTCAGTCAATGAGATGTTGGAAGGGTTATATATTACTTCAGTCTATGAGATGTTGGAAGGGTTATATATTACTTCAGTCTATGAGATGTTGGAAGGGTTATATATTACTTCAGTCTATGAGATGTTGGAAGGGTTATATATTACTTCAGTCTATGAGATGTTGGAAGGGTTATATATTACTTCAGTCTATGAGATGTTGGAAAGGTTATGTGTTACTTCAGTCTATGAGATGTTGGGAGGGTTATATATTACTTCAGTCTATGAGATGTTGGAAGGGTTATATATTACTTCAGTCTATGAGATGTTGGAAAGGTTATGTGTTACTTCAGTCTATGAGATGTTGGGAGGGTTATATATTACTTCAGTCTATGAGATATTGGAAGGGTTATATATTACTTCAGTCTATGAGATGTTGGAAGGGTTATATATTACTTCAGTCTATGAGATGTTGGAAGGGTTATGTAAAACTTCAGTCTATGAGATGTTGGAAGGGTTATATATTACTTCAGTCTATGAGATGTTGGAAGGGTTATGTAAAACTTCAGTCTATGAGATGTTGGAAGGGTTATATATTACTTCAGTCTATGAGATGTTGGAAGGGTTATATATTACTTCAGTCTATGAGATGTTGGAAGGGTTATATATTACTTCAGTCTATGAGATGTTGTTACATTTTGTTGGACTTGAACCAAAGAATGAAGAAAGGAGATGTGGTTATGATGTTACATTTTGTTGGGCTTGAACCAAGGAATGAAGAAAGGAGATGTGGTTATAATGTTACATTTTGTTGGACTTGAACCAAGGAATTAAGAAAGGAGATGTGGTTATGTTGTTACATTTTGTTGGACTTGAACCAAGGAATTAAGAAAGGAGATGTGGTTATAATGTTACATTTTGTTGGACTTGAACCAAGGAATTAAGAAAGGAGATGTGGTTATGTTGTTACATTTTGTTGGACTTGAACCAAGGAATTAAGAAAGGAGATGTGGTTATGTTGTTACATTTTGTTGGACTTGAACCAAGGAATTAAGAAAGGAGATGTGGTTATAATGTTACATTTTGTTGGACTTGAACCAAGGAATTAAGAAAGGAGATGTGGTTATAATGTTACATTTTGTTGGACTTGAACCAAGGAATTAAGAAAGGAGATGTGGTTATGTTGTTACATTTTGTTGGACTTGAACCAAGGAATTAAGAAAGGAGATGTGGTTATAATGTTACATTTTGTTGGACTTAAACCAAGGAATTAAGAAAGGAGATGTGGTTATGTTGTTACATTTTGTTGGACTTGAACCAAGGAATTAAGAAAGGAGATGTGGTTATGTTGTTACATTTTGTTGGACTTGAACCAAGGAATTAAGAAAGGAGATGTGGTTATAATGTTACATTTTGTTGGACTTGAACCAAGGAATTAAGAAAGGAGATGTGGTTATGTTGTTACATTTTGTTGGACTTGAACCAAGGAATTAAGAAAGGAGATGTGGTTATGTTGTTACATTTTGTTGGACTTGAACCAAGGAATTAAGAAAGGAGATGTGGTTATAATGTTACATTTTGTTGGACTTGAACCAAGGAATTAAGAAAGGAGATGTGGTTATAATGTTACATTTTGTTGGACTTGAACCAAGGAATTAAGAAAGGAGATGTGGTTATGTTGTTACATTTTGTTGGACTTGAACCAAGGAATTAAGAAAGGAGATGTGGTTATAATGTTACATTTTGTTGGACTTGAACCAAGGAATTAAGAAAGGAGATGTGGTTATGTTGTTACATTTTGTTGGACTTGAACCAAGGAATTAAGAAAGGAGATGTGGTTATAATGTTACATTTTGTTGGACTTGAACCAAGGAATTAAGAAAGGAGATGTGGTTATGATGTTACATTTTGTTGGACTTGAACCAAGGAATTAAGAAAGGAGATGTGGTTATGTTGTTACATTTTGTTGGACTTGAACCAAGGAATTAAGAAAGGAGATGTGGTTATAATGTTACATTTTGTTGGACTTGAACCAAGGAATTAAGAAAGGAGATGTGGTTATGATGTTACATTTTGTTGGACTTGAACCAAGGAATTAAGAAAGGAGATGTGGTTATAATGTTACATTTTGTTGGACTTGAACCAAGGAATTAAGAAAGGAGATGTGGTTATAATGTTACATTTTGTTGGACTGAACCAAGGAATGAAGAAAGGAGATGTGGTTATAATGTTACATTTTGTTGGACTTGAACCAAGGAATTAAGAAAGGAGATGTGGTTATAATGTTACATTTTGTTGGACTTGAACCAAGGAATTAAGAAAGGAGATGTGGTTATAATGTTACATTTTGTTGGACTTGAACCAAGGAATTAAGAAAGGAGATGTGGTTATGATGTTACATTTTGTTGGACTTGAACCAAGGAATTAAGAAAGGAGATGTGGTTATAATGTTACATTTTGTTGGACTTGAACCAAGGAATTAAGAAAGGAGATGTGGTTATAATGTTACATTTTGTTGGACTTGAACCAAGGAATTAAGAAAGGAGATGTGGTTATAATGTTATATTTTGTTGGACTTGAACCAAGGAATTAAGAAAGGAGATGTGGTTATAATGTTACATTTTGTTGGACTTGAACCAAGGAATTAAGAAAGGAGATGTGGTTATAATGTTACATTTTGTTGGACTTGAACCAAGGAATTAAGAAAGGAGATGTGGTTATAATGTTATATTTTGTTGGACTTGAACCAAGGAATTAAGAAAGGAGATGTGGTTATAATGTTACATTTTGTTGGACTTGAACAAAGGAATTAAGAAAGGAGATGTGGTTACGTTGTTGCTCTTATTTTTTTTTCTTTGGCTGAGATGAAGAAGGCATTCTAGGGGAAAGTAAAACCATGAAGCAATCACAAATGTGTAGAGAAAAATCCCGACTGTCATTGCGAGATTTGAACCTGTGACCTTCTTGTCCAGATGCCATTGAATTACCACTGGACCACCCAGGCTGCCCAACCATGTTGTTATTAATTACTTTAGTTTTGATGAATAAAAATCATGTTGTTAATAATTAGTTTAGTTTTGATAAGTTAAAAACCAGATCATTATTAATTACTTTAGTTTTTATAAGTTAAAAACCATGTCATTATTAATTACTTTAGTTTTGATAGTTAAAAACCATGTCATTATTAATTACTTTAGTTTTGATAAGTTAAAAACCAGATCATTATTAATTACTTTAGTTTTTATAAGTTAAAAACCAGATCATTATTAATTACTTTAGTTTTGATAAGTTAAAAACCAGATTATTATTAATTACTTTAGTTTTGATAAGTTAAAAACCAGGTCATTATTAACTATGTTTTAGTTTTATAAGTAAAAAACCAGACCATTATTAATTTAATTTCCTTCTGTAAAAAAAACCCAGGTCATTATTAATTACTTTAGTTTTGGTAAGTTAAAAGTTTCATTATTAATTAATTTAGTTTTATAAGTAAAAAACCAGATCATATTAATTTAGTTTCCATAAGTAAAAAAAAAACTAGGTTATTATTAATTTAGTTTCCATAAGTAAAAAAGAAAAACCAGGTCATTATTAATTGTTTTAGTTTTAATCATTTGAAATCATGTCATCGTTATAATTATTCATAATTTACTTTTAGATCTTGTTTTAACCTAATTATCCTGATATTTTGACAGATTCGCAGACATGAGAATGACCACGTTACTGCTGTCTCACAGGCGGCTAAAATTGCAGTCAAAGTCATAACATGGCTTCCATGAACTAACCTAACTTTGACGTAGAGTTCATTATTAATTAATGTTACGCCATTCAAAAATATATGGAAACTTGTACACATCATACCTTAAGCTCCCCAGTGAGAACAAATCTTCAAAAAACGTTCCTCAAATGTTCCAGCCTGAGATTACCTTATCTAATCTTACTAACCTATGTCTTTCATGCCCCTATTATATTTATTTCTAATAATTTTGTTGCTGTTTTTGAAATAATCCTTTCCCTTTGTTCCTGCCTTAGATAAATCTTTTGAGAGCATCACAGACTAGAATCAATCTTAATTTTTAGTTACCACATCAAAAACAGATTAACTCCTCCACATTTTTTCTTTAATGAAACATAGAAACAGTATTCAATATTCTTGTCAAATATGGAGTATAGAAAGTTTAATTCAATATTCTTGTCAAATATGGAGTATAGAAAGTTTAATTCAATATTCTTGTCAAATATGAAGTATAGAAAGTTTAATTCAATATTCTTGTCAAATATAAAGTATAGAAAGTTTAATTCAATATTCTTGTCAAATATAAAGTATAGAAAGTTTAATTCAATATTCTTGTCAAATATGGAGTATAGAAAGTTTAATTCAATATTCTTGTCAAATATGGAGTATAGAAAGTTTAATTCAATATTCTTGTCAAATATAAAGTATAGAAAGTTTAATTCAATATTCTTGTCAAATAGAAAGTATAGAAAGTTTAATTCAATATTCTTGTCAAATATGGAGTATTGAAAGTTTAATACAATATTCTTGTCAAATATGGAGTATAGAAAGCAGAATTCAAAATTCAAGTCAATTTTAATTATAATTGAATTAAAACAGAAATCAAACAATTTTAACAAACTTACATAAGTCTTGGATGTAAAAGAAAATTAACCCTGAGAGCCAATCATATAACCATTCCAGAGATGTTCTATTCCTTATCAAGTCCACATGAATGTTTCAATATTTCAGTGTTTGAAGTTGTCTTGTGTAGATATTTGATCATAACATTTGAGAAGTGAAACATTGAAATGTGTCACACATATCTTTATGTATTAAACACATAAACATATAAATACAAATATCAAATGTCACACTCATCTAAATTAAATAAAATAAAAAGAAAGAGTTAATTTATAAAACAAGACAGTAAAGAAACAAACTTTCAATTAAACTTGTAGTCAATTATGAGCAGTGTGAGATAAAAAAAGAAATCACAAACTGACAGTAAAAGTAGATGTAAAAAAAGCTTCACAAGAGAGAGTGAACAATATCCAAGTTGTAAAAACAATTTCATTAGGAAAAACTAAAAACTCAAGATTAAATTTCCACAAAACAAAGAATTAAGCAGTTTAGGTAAATTTTGTATAATTTTATTTGTTAAAGTGTGTGGTCTCTGTTTTGCCTGCAAGTCCACAACAAGGACCTCTTAGCTCTGATCTAGGCCTTGTCTGTATCCTTTTTTTTTTATATAAAAGTCAGATTTAACATAACAGTGATAATCATTTTTATGAGCATCTTTGGAATGTTAACAAAGATGAAATCACTTCTCAGATTTCTGTGAAATGTTTATGAACATGAAGTTTTCAAATATAACTTCATCTAACTTCTGTATTTATTCTATTCTTCTTCTTCTTCTTTTTCATACACCTCTAGACATCACTAAGTTTGAAGAAAGCATTGGTCAGCTCAAGGCTAGTCACATCTCCATACAGCTTGTCCCGACATGGTACCAGTGATAGCCACAAGAGCTCAGTTCATCATATGTTGGGCATGATTGTAGCAGATGTTCAGTATATTCTATTCTATCTATTGAACCAGTTTCAGTGAAGTATAGAAAGTATAGAAAATCAGGAAACAACCAACAATAAGGAAAAATCAAATAATAACATAGAGGTAGAAAACTCCAACATCAACGAGCTACTCTTCGCAGATGACCAATGCCTAATATATGAGGATGAAAACCTGCTACTACAGCATTTAACATCTCTAGATAAAAGCTGCACAAACTACAGTATGAAAATTAACACAGCAAAAACAGAGGCTATAAGAATAAGTAAATTAAGACACCCATTAAACATCAAGATCAAAGATAAAGAAATAAAACAAGTAGAGGAATTCAACTATTTAGGCACAATGTTCACAGAAGATGGAAAACTAGACAGAGAAATTGACATGAGAATACAAAAAGCAAATGCTGTTACATACCAGCTTTCACCATTGCTAAGACATCTAAACATTTCTATGCCAGCTAAACAACAAATGATAAATAGCATCTTCATACCAACTTTGTGCTATGAAAGTCAAACATGGACCCTTACTAAATCACATTTAAGAAAGATCAATACATGTGAGATGTGATGCTTGAGAAAAGTAACAAACAACACAAGAAGAGATAGAATACCAAATGAAACCATAAGAAAAATAGTAGGAACAAAACCCTGCTAAGAATATATAGAACAACAACAATTTAAATGGTTGGGCCACTTGATCAGAAAGAATCCTTATCAATCACCATCAAGGATGTTCTCGAGAATGCATGGAAAAAGACCAAGAGGAAGACCCAGAAGAAGATGGATAGATGCAGTGACAGAGACATGTAACAACAAAGGAAAGTCACTAATTCAGACAATTCGAGCAGCTCAAGAACAACAAATGATATAAACCACGACACCTTTTAGGTATCAGTGAAAGAGAAAAGAAGAAGATGGATAGATGCAGTGACAGAGACATGTAACAACAAAGGAAAGTCACTAATTCAGACAATTCGAGCAGCTCAAGAACGACAAATGATATAAACCACGACACCTTTTAGGTATCAGTGAAAGAGAAAAGGAGGAGATAAACCAGTTTCATTGCATTCAGGATATTCCAGTACCTGTTCCACCACTTGTCACAGCATTTCCCAAAATGCATCAGTAACTTTCTAATTGACAAAATCAAGATTCTCTTTATCAAACTCTTGTATATCTTTCTTCATTTTAAATATATCGATTTTTTTTGGCCCATTAGTTTACAATAATCAAATTTGCACTTTTTGATGTGGAATTGACTTTTTCAATAAGTTTCCTTTTGAGTGATTCCTGACACCATCATGGCTACTTCTAGCTACAACATGCTACTAGATACAACATGCTACTAGATACAACATGCTTCTAGCTACAACATGTTACTAGCTACAACATGTTACTAGCTACAACATACTACTAGCTACAACATGTTACTAGCTACAACATACTACTAGCTACAGCATACTACTAGCTACAACATGCTACTAACCACAACATGCTACTAGTTACAACATACTACTAGCTAAAACATGCTACTAGCTACAATATGCTACTAACTACAACATACTGCTAGCTACAACATGTTTCTAGCTACAACATGCTACTAGCTACAACATGCTACTAGCTACAACATGCTACTAGCTACAATATGGTACTAGCTACAACATGCTGCTAGCTACAACATTCTGCTAGCTACAACATGCTACTAGCTACAACATTCTACTCGCTACAACATGCTACTAGCTACAACATTCTACTAGCTACAATATGCTACTAGCTACAACATGCTACTAGCTACAACATTCTACTCGCTACAACATGCTACTAGCTACAACATTCTACTAGCTACAACATGCTACTAGCTACAACATTCTACTAGCTACAACATGCTGCTAGCTACAACATGCTACTAACTACAACATGCTACTAGCTAGAACAAACTACATATACAGCATGCATGGAGATGCAATCACTTCATGTTATGAAATAAACATGGGAGTTGTGTAAAAATAACATTTTGATCCGAGTTAAATTTAAAGATATATAACTTTATCTATAACTTTACACCACAGATACATATCACACAACACCACAGATACATCACACACAACACCACAGATACATATCACACAACACCACAGATACATCACACACAACACCACAGATACATCACACACAACACCACAGATACATCACACACAACACCACAGATACATCACACACAACACCACAGATACATCCCACACAACACAACTGAACAACATGAACTTTCGAATTCTTAAAATTATGAAATATTAATGTTCTCTAAATTAAAAACAACCTCAAGATTATTCAGGTAACCCGCCTGCTTTTGTTTAAAACGATGCACTGAGATAGCCAGAGAAGGAATAATGTCTGAAAGCAAAGTAATGGGACTGAGATAGCCAGGGAAGGAATAATGTCTGAAAGCAAAGTAATGGCACTGAGATAGCCAGAGAAGGAATAATTTCTGAAAGCAAAGTAATGGCACTGAGATAGCCAGAGAAGAAATAATGTCTGAAAGCAAAGTAATGGCACTGAGATAGCCAGAGAAGAAATAATGTCTGAAAGTAAAGTAATGGACTGAGATAGCCAGAGAAGGAATAATGTCTGAAAGCAAAGTAATGGGACTGAGATAACCAGAGAAGGAATAATGTCTGAAAGCAAAGTAATGGACTGAGATAGCCAGAGAAGGAATAATGTCTGAAAGTAAAGTAATGGACTGAGATAGCCAGAGAAGGAATAATTTCTGAAAGCAAAGTAATGGGACTGAGATAACCAGAGAAGAAATAATGTCTGAAAGTAAAGTAATGGCACTCAGATAGCCAGAGCAGAAATAATGTCTGAAAGCAAAGTAATGACACTGAGATAGCCAGAGAAGGAATAATGTCTGAAAGCAAAGTAATGGGACTGAGATAGACAGAGAAGAAATAATGTCTGAAAGCAAAGTAATGGGACTGAGATAGCCAGAGAAGGAATAATGTCTGAAAGCAAAGTAATGGGACTGAGATAGCCAGAGAAGGAATAATGTCTGAAAGCAAAGTAATGGGACTGAGATAGCCAGAGAAGAAATAATGTCTGAAAGCAAAGTAATTTTACGTTTTAGTAATATCTGAAACATTGTCATCGCAGTAATATCAGTGTTCACATCACACTAAAGTGATATAACAATCAAACCCAGGGCAGACAACCACTACATACATAAACACATATTGATGTGTGAGGTTGTTTCCCTTGAGCCACACACCATGGATTTCAGCAATAAAAGATGTCAGAACTAATTATTGATGTTTCCTCTTTATATTTATTATTTTGGAAATGTTCGCACATAAATTTGTTATTTTCCTGTCGTTGATATTTTAACTAAAATCATTTTCTTGCACAGACTCCAATCCAGAAGGGTATGAGAATTCAAAGCACTGTTCAGCAACTTTCGACTTCCTATCATCATCATCGAGTGCGGTCTCCGCATCGAAGGTTGGCTACCATGGAGCGCCATTCCACTCTGTCTCTTGCTTTGATGGTGCAGATTGTCATAGGCTGACTTGTCCATCTTTTGATGTTACTTGTCCATGTTAGTCTTGGTCTGCCTCTGCCTCTTTTACCTTGTATTTTCCCTTCCAATATTACTTTTATTAGGCTGTTGTGTCTTTTAACATGACCCAAAAATTGCATTTGTCTTGCTCTAATTGTGTTTAGTAGTTCTCTTTTTATTTTTAGTTGTTTTAAAACTTCCTCGTTTTGTTTTCTTTTCCTTCCATCCAATTCTACCTATTCTTCTATATATATCCACATTTCAAAGGCTTCAATTTTCTGTTCTGTTTTCTTGTCTAATGTTCATGTTTCTGCACCATACAGGAATATTGAGAAGATGTAACATTTTGCTATTCTTAGTTTCAGCCCTGGTGTTATTTGTTTTGATGTTAGTATGTTTTTCATGGCATTGAAATTACTTTTTGCCATACCTATTCTTTTGTTTATTTCAGTTGTTCATTTTCCATCACTGGTTATAGTATGTCCAAGGTAGTTGTAGTTCTGAACTGTCTCTAGATGTATTCCTTCCACTTTGATATTTAATTGTAGGTCTTGAGTATTTTCTTTGTTTATGATCATAGTTTTAGTCTTTTTGATATTCATATCTAGTCCATATTTTTTGCTTGTCATGTTTATTACATTAAGTAATTGTTGTAGATCTTTAGGATTTTCTGCTAGTAGTACAGTATCATCAGCATATCTTAGGTTATTGATTATCTTCCCATTAATGTTTAGGCCTGGCATCTCAGTGATGTTTTTAAAGATTTGCTCAGTGTATAGATTGAACAAGCTTGGTGATAGGATGCATCCTTGTCTTACTCCTCTTTTATATCCATGGGTGTAGAGTTCTCCTTGTTATATTTTATTATTGCCTCTTGCTCCCAGTACAAATTACATATCAGTCGTATGTCTGTGTCATCCAGATTTATACGACTTCCTATATTCCTCATATAAAAAGACTAAAACTATGATCATAAACAAAGAAAATTATCAAGATCTACAATTAAATATCAAAGTTGAAGGAAAAGACCTGGAGACAGTTCAGAACTACAACTACCTTGGACATACTATAACCAGTGATGGAAAATGTACAACTGAAATAAACAAAAGAATAGGTATGGCAAAAAGTAATTTTAATGCCATGACAAATATACTAACATCAAAACAAATAACACCAGGGCTAAAACTAAGAATAGCAAAATGTTACATCTTCTCAAATATTCCTGTATGATGCAGAAACATGGACATTAGACCAGAAAACAGAACAAAAAATTGAAGCCTTTGAAATGTGGATTTATAGAACAATAGGTAGAATTGGATGGGAAAAAAAGAAAATAAACGATGAAGTTTTAAAACAACTAAAAATAAAAAGAGAGCTACTAAACACAATTAGAACAAGACAAATGAGATTTTTGAGGCGTGTTAAAAGACACATCAGCTTAATAAAAGTAATATTGGAAGGGAAAATACAAGGTAAAAGAGGCAGACCAAGACTAACATGGACAAGTAACATCAAAAGATGGACAAGTCAACCTATGACAACCTGCACCATCAAAGCAAGAGACAGAGTGGAATGGCGCTCCATGGTAGCCAACCTTTCATGCGGAGACGGCACTCGATGATGATGATAAAATATAATTCTACCAGAACACGCTATCAAAGTCCTAGATATGTTGACATCCTTATTTATGTAGCCACAACATGCTTCAAGGGAAGTACATGTTCTAATCTAGCCACAACATGCTTCAAGGGAAGTACATGTTCTAATCTAGCCACAACATGCTTCAAGGGAAGTACATGTTCTAATCTAGGCACAAAATCATTAGCTTTATCTAAGGTTTCTATCATTAGCTCTATCCAAGGTTTCTATCATTAGCTCTATCCAAGGTTTCTATTATTAGCTCTATCCAGGGTTTCTATCATTAGCTCTATCCAAGGTTTCTATCAATAGCTCAATCCAAGGTTTCTATCATTAGCTCTATCCAAGGTTTCTATCATTAGCTCTATCTAAGGTTTCTATCATTAGCTCTATCCAAGGTTTCTATCATTAGCTCTATCCAAGGTTTCTATCATTAGCTCTATCTAAGGTTTCTATAATTAGCTCTATCTAAGGTTTCTATCATTAGCTCTATCTAAAATTTTCTATCATTAGCTCTATCCAAGGTTTCTATCATTAGCTCTATCCAAGGTTTCTATCATTAGCTCTATCCAAGGTTTCTATCATTAGCTCTATCCAAGGTTTCTATCGTTAGCTCAATCTAAGGTTTCTATCAATAGCTCTATCCAAGGTTTCTATCATTAGCACAGGTCTTACTTCTGGGTGTTGAGACAGCACGGGTCTCACTTCTGAGTGTTGAGATAGCAGAGATCTCACTTCTGGGTGTTGAGACAGCACAGATCTTACATCTGTATGTTGAGACAGCACATGTCTCACTTCTGTGTGTTGAGACAGGACAGATCTCACTTCTGGGTGTTGCGACAGTACAGGTCTCACTTCTGGATGTTGAGACAGCACAGGTCTCACTTCTGGATGTTGAGACAGCACAGGTCTCACTTCTGGATGTTGAGACAGCACAGGTCTCACTTCTGGATGTTGAGACAGTACAGGTCTCACTTCTGGATGTTGAGACAGTACAGGTCTCACTTCTGGATGTTGAGACAGCACAGGTCTCACTTCTGGGTGTTGAGATAGCACAGGTCTCACTTCTGGGTGTTGAGATAGCACAAGTCTCACTTCTGAATGTTTGATTACCCACAGATCTCGCTTCTGGATGTTGGGACAGCACAGGTCTCACTTCTGTGTGTTGAGACAGCACAGGTCTCACTTCTGGGTGTTGAGACAGCACAGGTCTCACTACTGGATGTTGAGACAGCACAGGTCTCACTTCTGGGTGTTGAGACAGCACAGGTCTCACATTTAAATGTTTGATTACCTACAGGTCTCACTTCTGGATGTTGGGACAGCACATGTCTCACTTCTGGGTGTTGAGAAAGCACAGGTCTCACTTCTGAATGTTTGATTACCCACAGGTCTCACTTCTGGATGTTGAGACAGCACAGGTCTCACTTCTGAATGTTTGATTACCCACCAGTCTCACTTCTGAATGTCTGATTACCCACAACTCTCAATTCTGACTGTTGAGAAAATCACAGATTCTGAATGTTGAAGAAAAGAAAAGTATTTCTCATTTCTGAATGTTGAAGAAAAGAAAAGTATTTCTCATTTCTGAATGTTGAAAAAAAAACACAGATCTCACTTCTGAATGTTAAAATAGCACAGATCTCACTTCTGAATTTTGAAAAAAGCGCAGATCTCACTTCTAAATGTTGAGAATTAGTCAGCTCTATATTAAGTCATAGATTACCTCCATTTTAACAACACCGCACACACATAACTCAACCCAGCCCACTCCCTGTTCGTCCACATGAGTGAACCTGCCCAGCGCGCGAGCTGTCACAGCACGAGACAACATCAGGAGCCGTAATCCGGTCTAACCTCTAGTTGTTCCCCAGGTATGGGCACGGTCCTGACCTGTCGATCTACTCCTGTCACTTCTCCACATAATAGTTTGTTTCTCTAATCACAGCGGCGGATAACTCTTTTCCAACAACCATCATTAAGGTAAGTTTTAAGCGAATGTTATTTCTTATTCTCCCTTTGTTAAACAATGTATTTTTTGCCTTTGGTGACAATGTTTGTTTAATTCTGTTTGTTTTCTGTTGCTGCTCCATTAAAGAGAAAAAAACCCACTACCGAAATTAAATGTGTTAGACGCATGATAAGGAACTAACGGAATAGTAGACACACTTGGAGGTATAACAGCAGAAGAGACCGCGAACTCGCCTCGACCGAAAGGCAAATGAGGGAAGAAAGAAAAGAGAAAAAATAACCTGAGAGATATGATCAGAAAATGAAGAGCTGAGGGAAGAAAGAAAAGAGAAAAAATAACCTGAGAGATAAGATCAGAAAATGAAGAGCTGAGGGAAGAAAGAAAAGAGAAAAAATAACCTGAGAGATAAGATCAGAAAATGAAGAGCTGAGGGAAGAAAGAAAAGAGAAAAAATAACCTGAGAGATAAGATCAGAAAATGAAGAGCTGAGGGGGGAAAAAAGCTAGGAATAATTCCTATCATCGAATACATAAAGAAACAACAGATACAATGGTTTGGCCACGTGATAATACATGAAAAAACATAACGAGGCATCAATAAACGTTGTGGGAACACCAGACTCAAGGGCCACAAGGAAAACCGACCACGAAAAAGATGGAGACAAATAATGAGAGGGAAACTTCCGAGGCGATAATCAGTGAATCAATTCAGGGGAAGAGGTATGTTTACAGCACTCGGAAAAAATAACAAATAATTAACAACAGAAAAAAATATGGACCAAAGCAGGATCGAACCCGTACTCAGTGGCACAGCGCCTTGCCACGAAAAGCCAAACTAGGAAACACTGCCACTTTCTGCTCTGGTCCATATTTTTTTCTGTTGTTGATTATTTGTCAATTTTTCCGAGTGCTGTAAGCATACCTCTTCCTCTGAATTGATTCACGAAAAAGATGGATTGATGGAATATTAGAAACACTAGGAAACATAACAGCAGGAGAGACCAACAGAAGAGCAAAAGATGGATTGATGGAATATTAGAAACACTAGGAAACATAACAGCAGGAGAGGCCAACAGAAGATGGAATGATGGGATATTAAAAACACTAGGAAACATAACAGCAGGAGAGGCCAACAGAAGAGCAAAAGATGGATTGATGGAATATTAGAAACACTAGGAAACATAACAGCAGGAGAGACCAACAGAAGAGCAAAAGATGGATTGATGGAATATTAGAAACACTAGGAAACATAACAGTAGGAGAGACCAACAGAAGAGCAAAAGATGGATTGATGGAATATTAGAAACACTAGGAAACATAACAGCAGGAGAGGCTAACAGAAGAGCAAAAGATAGATTGATGGAATATTATAAACACTAGGAAACATAACAGCAGGAGAGGCTAACAGAAGAGCAAAAGATGGATTGATGGAATATTAGAAACACTAGGAAACATAACAGCAGGAGAGGCTAACAGAAGAGCAAAAGATGGATTGATGGAATATTAGAAACACTAGGAAACATAACAGCAGGAGAGGCAACAAAAAAAAAAAAAAAAAAACTATATCTCCCCTCGACGCTGAAGAGCAAATGAGGAAGAAAAGAAGATGGGTAAATATTTAATATTATATATTGTATGATCCTACTTGTACAAAGCGCAATGTATTTGATAGGGGCATATATATATATATATATATATATATATATATATATATAGAGAGAGAGAGAGAGAGAGAGAGAGAGAGAGAGATGGTTACAACAAAGGGCAGACAATCGTCAGATGTTGCAACTGTCAAACTTGAGTTTCGTCCCTTTAGTCTCGTGATAATCACCAGAACCTGGACTGACTGCTTTCAGCAAGAACAACAAATCAAAATTGATCAAGACCCTATTTCGTATTCCAGCGAAGAATCTGGCCAAGCGAACAGAAATCGCGGAGGAAATGCAACTGGATGACGTAAAATGATGTGCTGAAGTCGGATACGTTGGACCGAAAGGCACAGATATTGTAGCTTTCTGAAAACCACAACACGTCTACGTGTATTTAACGTCCCTTTAAAGATTTGACATGAAGAGAAAGAGATGCCACGGTAATATAGACCAGTGAACGCTTTCATGGGAACAGGTCTGTTTGCAACACTCAGGGGAAAACATTCACATATAATCAACAGCAGAAAAAGAAATCACAAATAATCAACAGCAGAAAAAGAAATTACAAATAATTAACAGCAGAAAAAAAATTCACAAATAATCAACAGCAGAAGAAAAAAATTCACAAATAATCAACAACAGAATAAAAAAAATTCACAAATAATCAACAACAGCAGAAAAAAAATTCACAAATAATCAACAGAAAAAGAAATCACAAATAATCAACAACAGAAGAAAAAAAATTCACAAATAACAGCAGAAAAAAAAAAACAGAGAACAATAGACAATCCAAATTGGGACCGAACCCGTACTTCTTGGCACAGCGCCTTGCCACGAGAAACATGTCACAGAGCACACACGAAAACACCTGCCCGTTGTATCTTGTATGTTCTGTCACGTGACAACAAGTTGTGTCCAAGATTAACCCTGCGAACTGACCGGCAAATCCGACAAATCCAAAACGTCCTGATCCCGCTTCAGCACTCCACTTCTCCAGTGCACAGCATCACTGCCACATAATAGCGAAAGCACTGAAAATGTTTTCAGGTAGGGTGCACGACCTCCGTAACACCGGCAAAGACCTTGAAAGATGGAGGGGGTTATTTTGTAGACTGTTATCTCTTCACAATTTTTACCTGAACAACAGCCATAGTCGTTTTTTTAAATTGCTAAATGTTCTTTTACGTGCACATAGTGCACGCGGGATCTCTTGCTTTTCGCCTGTATCCGAGAAGGCGAGACATGGACTTTACTACCCAGAGGCCTGGATAAGTGCAAGAATCAATCACGAACTCCTTCTTCTTCTATCCTTCCTCTGTTGCCGTTGGCGTCGAGGGGAGAAACAATCTGCGATTCTTTGCTCTTCTGTTGGCCTCTTCTGATGTTATTCCTTCTAGTGACTCTAGTATTCCCTTTATCAATCTCTTTCTCGGTCTTCCTCTTAATCTGGCGTTTTCATAGCGTTTGTTTATGGCTCTTTGATTCATTGTTAGTTCTTTCTGTCTTGTTATGTGGCCAAACCAATTTATCTGTTGTTTCTTTATGTATTCGATGGCTGGTTCAATTTCAAGTTTCTTCCTCAGGTCAGTGTTTCTTATTCTGTCCCTTAAGCTGTATCCTGTCATTCTTCTGACACATTTCATCACGAACTCCGATAGGGAAATATCCACCGCCCCTGGTGAGATCCAAACCTGGAACCGTCTTGTCCAGATGCCGAAGATTTAACCTCTAGACCACCTTACCTGTTGTTACATAATCTCAAAGGACAGTAGAGAAGACCGTTATCTGGCAGATGACACATTAACTAACCTTCCTAGTCCCAAACAAACATCTGCTTTAACCTGCAAGCGTTCCAGTAGCCACACCAAACAAACCTCCTATCTTAAAATAGTATCAAAATGTCAACATTCGTTCGATGTTTCCCGCTAAATAATCATCTTCGATATCTGCTACTAATTTTGGAGCTGTCTGTTTGCAGCAATCAGACGTGAAATGGCCAGCGGTCGTCTCTTCCACATTAAATTCCTTGATCTCAACAAACGTTCTAAATACGGTCACGTCTGCATCTAATGTTAGATTTCAGGATTTTCTGCTGTTTGTGTTTTCGTGGGGACGCCCTCTATCGGCTCCTGCGACATTGTTTACAGGCAGGTTGGTAATCCGTTTACGGGCTATTAATTTGTGAGCGTTGTCCCGACAACCGGTGTTTGTTATTCCGGCTCTTAAAGAAACAATATACGAACAAGGTGAGTGGATTATGTTTGGATTATGTAATAAATGTGTAGAAGGTGATTATATGTGCATCTGTTGTTGTAGGGAGGGGGGGGGGCGCTAAGGTTTCAAGTAACATAATTTCGTATTCTTGGCACATATAAGATGTACTATTGTATCGTGCTGGACACCGTATATATACAATCATATATCTCGAAGTTTTGTCCATAACGTAAGTATCATTTGTGTAGAACGTCACATCTTTACCGTTTTGTTCACAATTATCATTTGTGTAGAACGTCACATCCTTCTCCGTTTTGTTCACAATTATCATTTGTGTAGAACGTCACATATTTCTCTATTCTGTTCGCAACGTAACTATTCTATGTGTAGAAAGTCACATATTTATCTGTTTTGTTGACAACGTAACTATTCTTTGTGTAGAACGTCACATATTTCTCTATTCTGTTCGCAACGTAACTATTCTTTGTGTAGAACGTCACATATTTCTCTGTTTTGTTCACAACGTAACTATTCTTTGTGTGGAACGTCACATATTTCTCAGTTCTGTTCACAACGTAACTATCATTTGTGTAGAACGTCACATATTTCTTTGTTCTGTTCACAACGTAACTATTCTGTGTGTATAACGTCATGTATCACCGTTTCATCTCCCTTTGATGCGTTTCTGAGTTTGATTGTATACAACGATGACAGTTTACCATGTTCCCTTGTGCTGTCCTTTAGTTTATTTGTTTTGCTAATTTGTTTTTCTATTTCTGTCAATCTTCGTCCTCCTGTACAAGATCGCAGATATCGGTGTGTCGGTGTTTACATCAAACTGTGGTATAGATGCTTTTTAGCTCGATCATCTGACTTCTTCACTGTTTTTCTAGTATTGGGTTGTCTCCCCCTCACCAACCCACAAAGTTCGACTACTCAGTCTGTTACCAGGACCATCACTGGGAGATTGGATCTTGGTCAGACTTTGACACAGACTTTGACCCAAAAAGTCAGCTATGAGTTACTCATCACTTTCAGCCCAACGGCTGCTGGGCGATCCCACCCTTAGACTATCTTCCTGTTCGTTGCTCATCATCTATGTACGTTCGTTCCATCATCTATGTACGTTCTTCATCGTCTATGTACGTTCTTCATCATCTATGTACGTTCTTCATCATCTATGTACGTTCTTCATCATCTATGTACGTTCTTCATCATCTATGTACGTTGTTCATCATCTATGTACGTTCTTCATCGTCTATGTACGTTGAGATAACGATCACGCAGCTGGAACCAGATAACTCTAAACATGGCTTGAGCCGGTTACATGCATCAACGCCCACTTAACGTCCTTTTAAAGAAGGATTACCAAAAAAAAATAAAAAAAATAAAGAACCTGCTACGTTATGGATGTGGAGCCAGTACCTCACCCCCATCACAGCAACTTCATCCGTGTGTGATGTATGTGGTCACAGTTCTTAATGGCGACAGCTTCAAACTATTACCCCAACAACGTACCACCAACTGCTTTCTTGGTTACGTAATCTCCCAGCCACTCTCAGCGTTCTACTCCCTGTGATCAGCATATCACACAGAAAGCCGATTCTAAGAATTTAGTCTTTAGCAGGAGTTTATCATTAAGTTATAGTTTGTCTACAAGCTATCTATCTTAGAGCTAGAATTCGGCTTTGAAATGTCTGTACAGTTCACATGTTCGAATGACGTGTTCTAGAGTCTAGCAACTTCATCAAAACTAGATGATTTAATTATCCTAGAATAGATGATGCTACAGTTGCGTCCCACTGGGTTTACAATCTACGACAACGGTTCCCAAGTTGTGCAGAGCGCCACATTACAAATGCGTAATGGGGGACTGCTTGATCTTGCGGTAAGACGCCGGCTTCGAGACAGAGAGGTTGTGAGTTCAAATCGTGGCTGCACCAGTTGGGATTTTTATTTGTGATTTCTCTCTGCGGCAACCACCCCTGGTCTCAGCAGTGAGGCCCTGCTTGAAACGTCAATTACTCGTGAACTGAAAAAATATGAGTACCTCCAAAGACGGAGTTATCTGCCAGTGAGACGAGGGACCTCTGTGCGCACGGCGGCCAGGGAAAAACAGAGTACCGTGCACAAATTCAGATTCTAGTCTCTAGGGACATCGGTGGAAGTTGGCAAACGCAACAACAACAAATGCGTTTCTGGTTGACAGATGGTACAATGAGTATATCCTCAATCAATGTCGGATTTATTTATATTACAACAAAAATACCAGGACCGGAGCAACAAAATCTGCCATAGAAGTGGTCAACAACTCATAGCTGATCGCGGCTTGCATTATAAGCAATGAATCATATCTGATCAAGATCTAGCTACATTTCCTCGAGATGGGAATAGAAAAATCAGTCTGACCAAACAAGTAGGTCTCAAAGAGGGAAGTCAACCGGTTACCTACAAATGCCGTGCTGAAGGCAGATGTGCTGGGCCGAAAGGTGCAGTCAAAGGACAAGAGGTAGAGTTCGATCCCAACCGACGGCTTCAGGTTCACCCAGCCTTTAATGGGTACCGGATTTTTTTCCTGAGAATGTAAAGCGGTACGGCGTAATACCGACCACATTACCCCAAAAATCATGTGCCGAAGGTCTGTAAAATTTATGGTCACTAACACCTTATTCCCTATACGCCACTTGGCGTGACGGGGGCACTTTACATTTTTTTTTTTTACTTTGAAAAATGGAAACAAAAACACCCAAAGTGTAACGTAAGGGACGAACACCAACAACTATCAAGGGGAGATCAAGTCATCATACTTCGGCGAATCATTTCAGAGGAAGAGGTATGTTAACAACACTCGGACAAAAACACACAAATAATTAACAACAGAAAACAAAAAGCAAAGAACAATAGAAATGATTCCAAATGATACAAATTATTCGCTGATCTATTGCCTCAGAAATTTCCCTCCACAATACTTGGCGTGACAGGGGTACTTTTTTTTTTTTTTTAGGCAGCATCACTAGTCCGTCCTGAAATGTTTGTCCTTGTTGACAAAATGTATGTCTCAACATTGGGAAAGTAACAATTGTTAAATACATATTGATGTCATGGACAACCTCACGTCATAATTTGTTCCCTCGTGTCAGGTAATCATGAAATATTTGTGCTTCTTCGAGATACAGAAATATTTTGTAATCTTCGCTTGGTTACTGTTTATGAGTTGTACAGACCATATTATGTTAGTAACCACCTGACCGTTCAAATTTGTGCATTTCAGATTTCTTTTAAGAAAATCCTGAACAGACTTGAACATTGTGAACGTTGATTCTCAGTCCGTCTAAATATGGCCTGTAAAATGCATAACTAGTCCCCAAGCCATGATTACGATATATTTATATATCTCGAAGAGGAAAAAAAAGTGAACGAAATATACGTACCAGAAAACAACAGAAGAGAGGAAGAAATAAATGAAATACCATTTGCAGACGACCAAGTTCTGATACATGAAACAACTGAGGACCTACACGAACATATCAACAGGCTAAACAACACTTGTAAACAATACAACATGAAGATCAACATAAACAAAACCGAAGTAATGGCAATAGCGAGAAAGAAAGAAAAACTAAACATCATAATATATAATACGACTCTGAAGCAAGTAGACAATTTTAAATATCTGGGTAGCACGTTAACACAAGACAATAACCAAGAGACAGAGACAGATATAAGGTGTAACAAAGCATGCCAAGTTATAGGCCAAGTATCAACACTATTGAAAAACAAAGCAATAACTACAGAAGCAAAAAGGGCAATATACAAATCAATGTTTCTACCAACTCTGTGCTATCAGTGCCAGAATTGGATGCTGGACTCGAGAACAATAAGAAAGATAACGGCCACCGAAATGAAATGTGTCAGAAGAATGACAGGAAACAGCTTAAGGGACAGAATAAGAAACACCGACCTGAGGAAGAAACTCGAAATTGAACCAGCCATCGAATACATAAAGAAACAACATATAAATTGGTTTGACCACATAACAAGACAGAAAGAACTAACAATGACTCAAAGTGCCATAAACAAACGCTACGAAAACGCCAGATTAAGAGAAAGACCGAGAAAGAGATGGATAAAGGGAATCCTAGAGTCACTAGAAGGAATAGCACCAGAAGAGGCCAACAGAAGAGCAAAGAATCGCAGACTGTATCTCCCCTCGACACCAACGGCAATAGAGGAAGGATAGAAGAAGAAGACCATTTTACGTCATCAAAACGGAGAAATATATTTTTAAAACGACAAATATGTGTGAACGAGATATCTATGAAAAAAAAATCTTTACCTCATTTTCCTATGACTGGGGTCTGCCGGGGAAATTGTAGGACCGTAGGTTATAGGCCGCTTGTCTAGTGCAGTCCCCGCGAATAAAACACATGTAAATTTTTCATTGTCTATTTGCAAGGACATTGTAAATAAATACAATTTGCTCCGGGAGTATATACGTGACATTGTAATAGAAGAGAGTAGACATTTCTACACGTTTGGAAACCACTTGAGGAGAGCCTACGGTTTCGCCTGTTGCCTATTATTTCCATTCTTGTGCTAATTCCTTTGTTAGTTCATTCACGAGGCCTGGCTACCGGTCAGTGTTCACCCCTGAGATTGTTTCTTAGTGTGACAAGGCTTTAGTCCGCTCGCTGCCTGACCTCGGACAGGTTAGACAGGTATAGATCAGGTTCTGGTGTGTTTGGCCATCCATATCTTGAGGACTCTTGGACTTGTCCCTGTCCTTGTTCTGCGTGGTAAGTGTTTAGTTACTTCGTGCTAAGTATAATGCATATGTTTACCTGTATGATTATCTACATGTTTACCTGTATGATTATCTATATGTTTACCTGTATGATTATCTACATGTTTACCTGTATGATTATCTATATGTTTACCTGTATGATTATCTACATGTTTACCTGTATGATTATCTATATGTTTACCTATATGATTATCTATATGTTTACCTGTATGATTATCTATATGTTTACCTATATGATTATCTATATGTTTACCTATATGATTATCTATATGTTTACCTATATGATTATCTACAAGCTGTTTACCTACAAGCTATTATTACATAAGTTTACCTGTTATGCTACAATATCTCTATTATGTTTTACCTATATAAGTTGCTGCTACAAGTTAAGTTGTCTACAAGCTATATGATCTAGCTATTGCTTTAACCTGTATGCATTAGCTAAGTTGAGCTACAAGCTATTGTTTACATAAGTTGTTGCTATATAAGTTATGCTACAAGCTAGTTGTTGCTACAAGCTGTTATCTACAAGTATTGCTGCTACAAGCCATTATCTACCTATTGCTTTCAATCTAAGTTTATGCTATATGTTTGCTACCTATATGATTATCTATATGTTTACCTATATGATTATCTATGTGTTTACCCTACTTAGTTAAGTTGTTGCTACAAGCTAAGTTGCTGCTACAAGCAAGTTGTTGCTTCAATCTAAGTTGCTGCTACAAGCTAAGTTGTTGTTACAAGCCAAGTTGCTGCTACAATAAAAGTTGCTGCTACAAGCTAAGTTACTGCTACAAGTTAAGTTGTTGCTACAAGCTAAGTTGTTGCTTCAAGCTAAGTTGTTGCTACAATCTAAGTTGTTGATACAAGCTAAGTTGCTTCAAGCTAAGTTGTTGCTACAAGCTAAGTTGTTGCTACAAGTTAAGTTGTTGATACAAGCTAAGTTGCTGTTTCAATCTAAGTTGTTGCTACAAGCTAAGTTGTTGCTACAAGCTAAGTTGTTGCTACAAGCTAAGTTGCTGCTACAAGCCAAGTTGTTGCTTCAATCTAAGTTGTTGCTACAAGCTAAGTTGCTGCTCATCTAAGTTGTTGCTACAAGCTAAGTTGCTGCTACAAGCTAAGTTGTTGCTACAAGCCAAGTTGTTGCTTCAATCTAAGTTGTTGCTACAAGCTAAGTTGCTGCTACAAGCCATGTTGTTGCTACAAGCCAAGTTGTTGTTTCAATCTAAGTTGTGCTACAAGCTAAGTTGTTGCTACAAGCCAATTGTTGCTTCAATCTAAGTTGTTGCTGCAAGCTAAGTTGTTGCTTCAATCTAATTGTTGCTACAATCTAAGTTGTTGCTACAATCTAATTTGTTGCTACAAGCTAAGTTGCTGCTGCAAGCTAAGTTGCTGCTACAAGCTAAGTTGCTGCTGCAAGCTAAGTTGCTGCTACAAGCCAAGTTGTTGCTGCAAACCAAGTTGTTGCTTCAATCTAAGTTGTTGCTACAAGCTAAGTTGATGCTACAAGCTAAGTTGTTGCTACAGCCAAGTTGTTGCTTCAATTAAGTTATTGCTACAAGCTAAGTTGCTGATTCAAGCTAAGTTGCTGCTACAAGCTAAGTTGTTGCTACAAGCTAAGTTGTTGCTACAAGCTAAGTTGTTGCTACAAGCTAAGTTGTTGCTACAAGCTAAGTTGTTGCTACAAGCTAAGTTGTTGCTACAAGCTAAGTTGTTGCTACAAGCTAAGTTGTTGCTACAAGCTAAGTTGTTGCTACAAGCCAAGTTTGCTACAAGCCAAGTTGTTGCTACAATCTAAGTTGTTGCTACAAGCAAAGTTGTTGCTTACAAGCTAAGTTGTTGCTACAAGCTAAGTTGTTGCTGCTACTAAGCTAAGTTGTTGCTACAAGCTAAGCTACAAGCTAAGTTGTTGCTACAAGCTAAGTTGTTGCTACAAGCTAAGTTGTTGCTACAATCTAAGTTGTTGCTACAAGTTAAGTTGCTGCTACAAGCTAAGTTGCTGCTACAAGCTAAGTTGTTGCTACAAGTCACTTCTATAAATCATTATTATAAATATTAGTCGCTAACTATTCTGCGCTCATTTTGCGTCCCCCATTGTTAAAGCTTTTCGTAGCAACGATCTGTTGACATTACAGATCTGCCAATAAACTGACATTTATTATTATGCCGTTATGTTCAACTCAACGCTGTACGCAAGATTCAGATATATATGCCCATGCACTGTTTGTCTCTAGCATTATGGGTATATATGAGGTCAAATATTTGAGAAATACCTCCACAATCGTCTGCGCTTGTGTTCAATATAAAGGGAGAAAAGAAAGTTTTCAAAAATGGACAGAGAACTCAGTGCGTGATCTGAGTTAACTTCTCTTGTGATATTTGTATGCCACTTCTACAAGGTGTTCTGGTATGTAGGTAGGTTCAGTGTATGCTCTATTTGCCCAGCATCCACACAGATGCAAACTTGAAAGGCTTTCTGCTCCTTTCTAGCCTTGAAGCAAACATTCAAGGGGAATATGAGCCAGTGCTTCTCAAATTGTACTCGTGCATGTACATCTTAGAAATGTTGCAAATGGAGAAATGGGATAGACTACCGTCATGGGGATGTTCTAGCTCTGCTCATCTTCCTCTTTCAGAGTCGAGGTAGACATCGTTTGCAGTCTTTTGCTCTTCTGTTGGCCTCTCCTTCTGTTATTGGTCCCAGTGTATCTAATATTCCATCATTGTTGTGGTGGGCTCTTGAATCTGGTGTTCTCGCAATGTTTATTGAAGGCTCGTTGTGTTTTGATGTTTCATGATTAACGCGTTTGACGAGGTCTACTAGAACGTTTCATTGTAAATAAACGGCAATAATAATACATATTGTTTCGCTTATTCTGTATTCAAGCGTCATACTTTTCTAATAACTCAAATAATAAACAATCAGCATCGTTCTCCTCCCAGCCACATCCATCTTTAGTCTGATAAGGGCCCGCGGCTGATAGGAAGCACCCAAAGCTTGTGACACTTTCAGCACTTTGTGGGTAAAACAACGCCAGCCAACTATAGCTCGCATAGCTGAAGACGTCTCAGGCATTGGGTGATTTCGAGATTTCGAGCTCAGCCCGGAGGCTTATGTGAAGCTATAGATGGCTGTGATCCACCCACAGTTCATGGTTTCCACATTTAAGATGCTCGTTATTTGATTATAAAATGAGCACGACCTACGTGTATTTTGTTCGGACTATCTCGATGTGTTGAATTTATAATGGCAAGATGTGTGTGCAAGCTTAACATACCTGTACTATGTTCATTGACATGAACTAAACAAGAATCACTTTCACTGATCATTTCTGAAACAAACACAACTGTAGTTCTACATAAACATAAAACTGAACAAAACAAGTCAGTTCTACATAAACACAACAAAACAACAACAAAAATGGTAATTATACATAAACATAAAACTGAACAAAACAAGTCAGTTCTACATAAACATAACAAAACAACAACAAAAATGGTAATTATACATAAACATAAAACTGAACAAAACAAGTCAGTTCTACATAAACACAACAAAACAACAACAAAAATGGTAATTATACATAAACATAAAACTGAACAAAACAAGTCAGTTCTACATAAACATAACAAAACAACAACAAAAATGGTAATTATACATAAACATAAAACTGAACAAAACAGGTCAGTTCTACATAAACACAACAAAACAACAACAAAAATGGTAATTATACATAAACATAAAACTGAACAAAACAAGTCAGTTCTACATAAGCATAACAACAACAAAAAATGCAAGTTCTACATGGGGCTCCAAGCTGAGAACCACAAGCGTATATTTTCCCACTTACAACTACCCGGGTCACGTATAGAATCTGAGCTGATGGTCGTCATGAGAGAATTGTGACTAGAGCATCCCAGTCTAGATGGCCGTCATTGTCTACAATTTCAATGAACGAGATTTGAACACCCAGTGCATATATTCAATATTTACATTTCTGTGATAGAAGGAGAATTATTTCGTGTTCTGCTGTTAGTAGTAGTCCACACTTTCAGATTTTTTTCCTGTGATTTTAAACAAACTAAGCAGTAATATTTGTTTTATATTCGTGTTAATACATCCATCTGCGATGATTTGATACCATTTGCCAGGATTTGTTGAGCTGTAGTGGTACATTGGTTATAGCGAAGGCATATTGGTCAATTATTGGATAAAATATGTATACACATTTAAATGATTAGATTAAATAGGGTAGAATACATTCAGACTGAATATGTCTGGTTTGTAACAATTGTTCAGCTGTAGCTACAGTAATTTAGTAACACTCGTTTTAATGTTGTAACCGTAACTGTACTAGTGGCACTTATTAAACACAGTGATTATATAAGTGGTGTGTCAATGACTATATAATTTTAGAAGGTTATTTTTTTTTTTGTTATCTCTTTTTTTGTTGTTGACATTTTGTGAATAGACACCAGTGTATTCTAGCACATTATTGTTGTTGTTATTATTATTATGTTGTTTACGTATGTGAACGCGTAAAAATACAAATTGTTCTAGCAAATTTCATTCCATTTATAACTTTAAACGTAATTATGCGTATGCAGACTTTCATTAATGGATGCTGTCGCGTGATAAAAGGATGGAAATGGCAGGACAAAGTCACTAACATAGAATTATGGAAATGTACCAGTCAAATACCAGTGGATAAAGAGATACAGCTAAGACGATGGCGCAGGATAGGACATACACTGTAGAAGCCAAATGAGATTATTACACAACAGGCCCTTTTTTGGAATCCCAGGGAAAAAGACAAAGAGGACGACCAAGGAATTCTTGGACAAGACAGACAGAAGCAGAGATGAAGATGATGGGGAAGACATTGAACGATCTTAAAAGAATGGCAAGAAAGAGAATTTCTTGGAAAGTGGTTATTGAAAACCTATGCTCCACAGGGAGCTGAAAGGTAGAAGAAGATGCGTATGCTTTACATCAGATAGGGAGCCGCGATAGCTCAGTGGTTAGGGAACTGGACTACAAAGGATAAGAGGCCGGTTTCAGTCCTCACCGACAGCTTCCGGGTTCACCCAGCCTTAAATGGGTACGGATTTTTTCTGGGAAAGTAAAGCGGCACGGGCGTAATACTGACCACATTACCCCAAAATCATGTGCCGAAAGTCTGTAAAAATGAGGTTCACTAACACCATATTCCCTATACGCCACTTGGCGTGACGGGGTTCTTTACTACTCACTTTTTGTTTACATTAGATTGTATTTTCATTTGCATGTGTCAAAAGTAAATGGGAACGTGTTCTAGCAAGTTGCATTCCTATCACTCTATTTACATCATTCTAGCATTATTACATCACTCTAGCAGCTTTTAAAAATACATTTTAAATCTCTGAAATAATTACAACAATCTAGCAGCTTTTAAAAATACATTTTAAATCTCTGAAATAAATTACAACAATCTAGCAGCTTTTTAAAATACATTTTAAATCTCTGAAATAAATTACAACAATCTAGCAGCTTTTAAAAATACATTTTAAATCTCTGAAATAAATTACAACAATCTAGCAGCTTTTTAAAATACATTTTAAATCTCTGAAATAAATTACAACAATCTAGCAGCTTTTAAAAATACATTTTACATCTCTGAAATAAATTACAACAATCTAGCAGCTTTTAAAAATACATTTTACATCTCTGAAATAAATTACATCACTCTAGCAGCTTTTAAAAATACATTTTAAATCCCTGAAATAAATTACAACAATCTAGCAGCTTTTAAAAATACATTTTAAATCTCTGAAATAAATTACAACAATCTAGCAGCTTTTAAAAATACATTTTAAATCTCTGAAATAAATTACAACAATCTAGCAGCTTTTAAAAATACATTTTAAATCTCTGAAATAAATTACAACAATCTAGCAGCTTTTAAAAATACATTTTAAATCTCTGAAATAAATTACAACAATCTAGCAGCTTTTAAAAATACATTTTAAATCTCTGAAATAAATTACAACAATCTAGCAGCTTTTAAAAATACATTTTACATCTCTGAAATAAATTACAACAATCTAGCAGCTTTTAAAAATACATTTTACATCTCTGAAATAAATTACAACAATCTAGCAGCTTTTAAAAATACATTTTAAATCTCTGAAATAAATTACAACAATCTAGCAGCTTTTAAAAATACATTTTAAATCTCTGAAATAAATACAACAATCTAGCAGCTTTTAAAAATACATTTTACATCTCTGAAATAAATTACAACAATCTAGCAGCTTTTAAAAATACATTTTAAATCTCTGAAATAAATTACAACAATCTAGCAGCTTTTAAAAATACATTTTAAATCTCTGAAATAAATTACAACAATCTAGCAGCTTTTTAAAATACATTTTACATCTCTGAAATAAATTACAACAATCTAGCAGCTTTTAAAAATACATTTTACATCTCTGAAATAAATTACAACAATCTAGCAGCTTTTTAATATTAGGTTTACATGCGTGAGTAGGTAAATTACGATTCTTGCAGATTCTCAAATCTAAATGTTACTTCTGTAAGTACATTGATTCATGTTCTAGATGCACTGTGCTATGATACACTTGCACAACAGCCGTGAACAGACACGGCTAGCACTTCACTTTGTATCACTCACAGCTGATAATAGTATCTGGTAACAATTTCCAGCATGACTTAATGAAAACTCCGCCCTACGTCACTAGCGTTTGTCTGTCGCATTATTTATAGTCGTTAGGTCGTTGTTTCTTGAGACAGCATTCACTACGACTTTCAGGATCATTGTACTGAACTAAAGTGCTACAAATTTCATCAGAACTTGCCCACCGTGCCGTTTTACAATAGACTTTTAGTTAGAAGTGTCTAAAATGGCGTAATCGTTGGTACAGTTTAAACGAACTTCAGAATCTTCGCTTCACATCTCGTCCACATCTACGGCGTCATCTCCAAAAATCATCATCATGTTCCTAGACGTAAGAAGTCGGAATTTCACGTACCGGAATGGACACAGGGAAGGCATGCCCGGGCCGGTAGTAGTCAGGTTGTACCGACCAAAGGGGTTCCATTTTATATTTGCCAGCCCACTGTCATTGACAGGAGGAGATCTGTGCCTCTAGTAACAAGTTTCCGAACGCACTCAACGCTACCACATCTACACAGGACACAGCCTTCACGCTCTCTTGGTAGGTTCTTACCGTGGCGTTATGAGCATATCATTATCACATTAGTTTATTATGTATGATTCATCTATTTGTAAACAATTGAAACTTTTTCCATTTGAGATTCAGGCACAGTTCAAGTACATATAACAGTCTGTCACGGTTAGCAAACTAGCGCTGACCAAGACTTACTAAATTTTTCATATTTGGGTCACAGAAAGAGGTTACTTAGTTGGACGACCACATTTGGGGTACAAAATGGAAAGCAAATCCGGTCCCATTATTACGTTGTGAAGTCTGATGTTCCGACTAACAAATTAACACATAATATTACAGCTTGGCTGTTTAGTTTAGTTTAGTATTTGTTTTGTTTTGTTTTGTTTGTTTAGTCGACAGATCATCCTCACCGGACAAGTCAAATTTGTGCTCAGATTGCCTCCGAAGTATATCCCTCAACATGTAGCGATAACGTCACCTGTGTTGTGTTGGTTGACAGACTTCATTGGATTCCTACGTAGTGGTCCCGTCTGGCGTCTCCCACCTCGACATTATATTCGTGAAGTCTTTTCACTGTTGCACATTCAGGCTAATTTTTGTTTTAATGTCTTTTTGTGTACAAGAGGAGTATTCCGAATATCATCGTTGTCCATTGCCCTTCCGCTCTCAACATCAGCCGAACTGGCAAGCCTGTCGATCATTACTTGTTACACCCGCGTGACCTGGCATATGAAGCATGATCTTAATCTCAAACATGACATGGGTAACGCCATTGTGAAGGGAAATGATGACACCGGAAAACAACAAAACAGACTAGATTATTAAGAGCAATAAAACAACAAAACAGACTAGATTATTACGAGCAATAAAACAACAAAACAGACTAGATTATTAAGAGCAATAAAACAACAAAACAGACTAGATTATTAAGAGCAATAAAACAACAAAACAGACTAGATTATTAAGAGCAATAAAGCAACAAATAATTTCTTGTAAAGCGCGCGTAAAGGTGTATGTGCAATGAACAAATCTTAATTCAGGAACAGAATGTCTTAACAAGACTCTATAGTGGAGTAGAATATGACAGCGCAATAGCTCAGGCCGCTGTCGACAGCCAGCAAAGAAAAACAAAGATGCGTTGTTGTTTTCGTGGCCAGAGTGTGAAACCTTTTTAGTCCGACACCTCATCTTCGGTATGAATAGGTTTCTTATTTCACATCCGTTACCTTGGCAACGACTAGTTTGGCATTCTTGCCATTTGTAACTGCCAATGGTTCCTTAACGTGCGCAGATTGTACACGGGACCTCCTGGGTTTTTCTTAGCAGTAATTTTAGAATGCTATGTATGGGATCTTACTACCCAGAGAGTGCTAGCTATTTGCTCTTATGTTTTTATCTTCTGTCTTATCACGTGGACAAACCATTTTATCTGTTATTTCTTTGTGTGTTCTATAGTAAGAATTGTGCTATAGTAAGAATTGTGCTATAGTAAGAATTATTCCTAGCCTATTTTCTCAGTTCTTCATTTCTGATCTTATCTCACAGCTGTTTCCTCTCATCTTGCATCAAAGGTCCAGGACTGTTACTGGTAGCACAACGTTGGGATGAAGATTGTGTTGTAGGGTGCCCGTTTTGCCTCTAGAGTTATTTCCCTGATAGACAGTAGGTGGTGATAGCTGTCCGTTGACTTGACAAGCTTTACAAAGTTGGACAACAAAACAAACAACACCAACAAAAACTGGACTACATTTTTTTTTATTTCGATTCGTTAGCTCGATGGATACTCATGTTCCTTTTTTTGCCTTTGAAAGAGCAGTATGGTGGGTATAGATGTCATGTACAGCAAGCTGCAATATATGTGTCTTTCGGTCCAACATATTGGATTTTAGTGTGCTATTTTTCTGTTCGGGGTTGCCTTCCTTCCTCAATCCCTATTCATTGGGCCAGTGCTACTTCTATCAGAGGAGTAGGTACCACTCGTTCTCACCGTGTCGGTTTGTGAATTCAACACAGCAAACGTTTTCAGTTTTCGGTCGCATCACACAACTTCTTCTTCGTCGTCTTTTTTTTTAGCGTTTTCCTCTTCTTCATTTCCTTCATCTTCTTCTTTTTCATCTTCATGATCTTCTCCTCCTCCTTCTTATACTCCTTCTCCTCGCCCTTCTCATCATCTCCTCCACTCCTCCTCCTCCTCCTTCTCATCCATCTCCCCTTTCTCATCCTCCTCCTTCTCATCCACTCCTCCACTTTCTCATCCTCCTCCTCCTACTCCTTCTCATCCATCTCCTCCACTTTCTCATCCTCCTCCTCCTCTCATCCATCTCCTCCACTTTCTCATCCTCCTCCTCCTTCTCATCCATCTCCTCCACTTTCTCCTCCTTCTCATCCATCTCCTCCACTTTCTCCTCCTCCTTCTCATCCATCTCCTCCACTTTCTCCTCCTCCTTCTCATCCATCTCCTCCACTTTCTCCTCCTCCTTCTCATCCATCTCCTCCACTTTCTCCTCCTTTCATCCATCTCCTCCACTTCTCCTCCTCCTTCTCATCCATCTCCTCCACTTTTTCCTCCTTCTCATCCATCTCCTCCACTTTCTCCTCCTCCTTCTCATCCATCTCCTCACTTTCTCTTCCTCCTTCTCATCCATCTCCTCCACTTTCTCCTCCTCCTTCTCATCCATCTCCTCCACTTTCTCCTCCTCCTTCTCATCCATCTCCTTCACTTTCTCCTCCTCCTTCTCATCCATCTCCTCCACTTTCTCCTCCTCCTTCTCATCCATCTCCTCACTTTCTCCTCCTTCTCATCCATCTCCTCCACTTTCTCCTCCTTCTCATCCATCTCCTCCACTTTCTCCTCCTCCTCCTTCTCATCCATTTCCTCCACTTTCTCCTCCTCCTTCTCATCCATCTCCTCCACTTTCTCCTCCTCCTTCTCATCCATCTCCTCCACTTTCTCCTCCTCCTTCTCATCCATTTCCTCCACTTTCTCCTCCTCCTTCTCATCCATCTCCTCCACTTTCTCCTCCTCCTTCTCATCCATCTCCTCCACTTTCTCCTCTCCTTCTCATCCATCTCCTCCACTTTCTCCTCCTTCTCATCCATCTCCTCCACTTTCTCCTCCACCTTCTCATCCATCTCCTCCACTTTCTCTTCCTCCTTCTCATCCATCTCCTCCACTTTCTCCTCCTTCTCATCCATCTCCTCCACCTTCTCATCCATCTCCTCCACTTTCTCCTCCTCCTTCTCATCCATCTCCTCCACTTTTCTCCTCTCCTTCTCATCCATCTCCTCCACTTTCTCCTCCTTCTCATCCATCTCCTCCACTTTCTCCTCCTCCTTCTCATCCATCTCCTCCACTTTCTCCTCCATCTCATCCATCTCCTCCACTTTCTCCTCCTTCTCATCCATCTCCTCCACTTTCCTCCTCCTCCTTCTCATCCATCTCCTCCACTTTCTCCTCCATCTCATCCATCTCCTCCACTTTCTCCTCCTTCTCATCCATCTCCTCCACTTTCTTCTCCTCCTTCTCATCCATCTCCTCCACTTTCTCCTCCTCCTCCTTCCTCATCCATTTCCTCCACTTTCTCATCCTCCTCCTCCTCCTCCTTCTCATCCATCTCCTCCACTTTCTCCTCCTTCTCATCCATCTCCTCCACTTTCTCCTCCTTCTCATCCATCTCCTCCACTTCTCCTCCTCCTTCTCATCCATCTCCTCCACTTTTCTCCTCCTCCTTCTGATCCATCTCCTCCACTTTTTTCCTCCTTCTCATCCATCTCCTCCACTTTCTCCTCCTCCTTCTCATCCATCTCCTCCACTTTCTCCTCCTCCTTCTCATCCATCTCCTCCACTTCTCATCCTCCTCCTCATCCATCTCCTCCACTTTCTCATCCTCCTCCTCCTACTCCTTCTCATCCATCTCCTCCACTTTCTCATCCTCCTCCTCCTTCTCATCCATCTCCTCCACTTTCTCTCCTCCTCCTCCTTCTTATCCATCTCCTCCACTTCCTCCTCCTCCTCCTCCTTCTCATCCATTTCCTCCACTTTCTCCTCCTTTCATCCATCTCCTCCACTTTCTCCTCCTTCTCATCCATCTCCTCCACTTTCCCTCCTTCTCATCCTCTCCTCCACTTTCTCCTCCTCCTTCTCATCCATCTCCTCCACTTTCTCCTTCTTCTCATCCATCTCCTCCACTTTCTACTCCTCCTTCTCATCCATCTCCTCCACTTTTCCTCTCCTTCTCATCCATCTCCTCCACTTTCTCCTCCTCCTTTCATCCATCTCCTCCACTTTTTTCCTCCTCCTCATCATCCATCTCCTCCACTTTCTCATCTCCTTCTCATCCATCTCCTCCACTTTCTCCTCCTCCTTCTCATCCATCTCCTCCACTTTCTCCTCCTTCTCATCCATCTCCCTCCACTTTCTCCTCCTCCTCCTCATCCATCTCCTCCACTTTCTCCTCCTCCTTCTCATCCATCTCCTCCATTTCTCCTCCTCCTTCTCATCCTCTCCTTCACTTTCTCCTCCTCTTCTCATCCATCTCCTCCTCTTTCTCCTCCTCCTTCTCATCCATCTCCTCCACTTTCCCCTCCTTCTCATCCATCTCCTCCACTTTCTCCTCCTTCTCATCCATCTCCTCCACTTTCTCCTCCTCCTCCTTCTCATCCATTTCCTCCACTTTCTCCTCCTCCTTCTCATCCATCTCCTCCACTTTCTCCTCCTCCTTCTCATCCATCTCCTCCACTTTCTCCTCCTCCTTCTCATCCATTCCTCACTTTCTCCTCCTCCTTCTCATCCATCTCCTCCACTTTCTCCTCCTCCTTCCTTCATCCATCTCCTCCACTTTCTCCTCTCCTTCTCATCCTCTCCTCCACTTTCTCCTCCTTCTCATCCATCTCCTCCACTTTCTCCTCCTCCTTCTCATCCATCTCTCCTCCTTACTCTCCTCCACTTTCTCTTCCTCCTTTCTCAATCCATCTTCTCACTTTCTCCTCCTTCTCATCCATCTCCTCCACCTTCTCATCCATCTCCTCCACTTTCTCCTCCTCCTTCTCATCCATCTCCTCCACTTTCTCCTCCTCCTTCTCATCCATCTCCTCCACTTTCTCCTCCTTCTCATCCATCTCCTCCACTTTCTCCTCCTTCTCATCATCTCCTCCACTTTCTCCTCCTCCTTCTCATCCATCTCCTCCACTTTCTCCTCCATCTCTCCATCTCCTCCACTTTCTCCTCCTTCTCATCCATCTCCTCCACTTTCTCCTCCTCCTTCTCATCCATCTCCTCCACTTTCTCCTCCATCTCATCCATCTCCTCCACTTTCTCCTCCTTCTCATCCATCTCCTCCACTTTCTTCCTCCTCTCATCCATCTCCTCCTTCTCCTCCTCCTCCTTCTCATCCATTTCCTCCACTTTCTCATCCTCCTCTCCTCCTCATTCTCATCCATCTCCTCCACTTTCTCCTCTTCTCATCTATCTCCTCCACTTTTCTCCTCCTTCTCACCATCTCCTCCACTTTCTCCTCCTCCTTCTCATCCATCTCCTCCACTTTCTCCCCCTCCTTCTCATCCATCTCCTCCACTTTTTTCCTCCTTCTCATCCATCTCCTCCACTTTCTCCTCCTCCTTCTCATCCACTCCTCCACTTTCTCCTCTCCTTCTCATCTCTCCTCCACTTTCTCCTCCTCCTTCTCATCCATCTCCTCCACTTTCTCCTCCTCCTTCTCACCATCTCCTCCACTTTCTCTCTCCTCCTTCTCATCCATCTCCTCCATTTCTCCTCCTCTCATCCATCTCCTCCACCTTCTCCTCTCATCTCCTCCACTTTCTCCTCCTCCTTCTCATCCATCTCCTCCACTTTCTCATCCTTCTCATCCATCTCCTCCACTTTCTCCTCCTCCTTCTCATCCATCTCCTCCACTTTTTCCTCCTCCTTCTCATCCATCTCCTCCACTTTCTCCTCCTCCTTCTCATCCATCTCCTCCACTTTCTCCTCCTTCTCATCCATCTCCTCCACTTTCTCCTCCTCCTTCTCATCTATCTCCTCCACTTTCTCCTCCTCCTTCTCATCCATCTCCTCCACTTTCCTCCTCCTTCTTCTCATCCATCTCCTCCACTTTCTCCTCCTCCTTCTCATCCATCTCCTCCACCTTCTCATCCATCTCCTCCACTTTCTCCTCCTCCTTCTCATCCATCTCTCCACTTTCTCCTCCTCCTTCTCATCCATCTCCTCCACTTTCTCCTCCTCCTTCTCATCCATCTCCTCCACTTTCTCCTCCTCCTTCTCATCCATCTCCTCTCACTTTCTCCTCCTCCTTCTCATCCATCTCCTCCACTTTCTCCTCCTTCTCATCCATCTCCTCCACTTTCTCCTCCTCCTTCTCATCCATCTCCTCCACTTTCTCATCCTTCTCATCCATCTCCTCCACTTTCTCCTCCTCCTCTCATCCATCTCCTCCACTTTCTCCTCCTCCTTCTCATCCATCTCCTCCACTTTCTCCTCCTCCTTCTCATCCATCTCCTCCACTTTCTCCTCCTTCTCATCCATCTCCTCCACCTTCTCCTCCATCTCCTCCACTTTCTCCTCCTCCTTCTCATCCACTCTCCACTTTTCTCATCCATTTTCCATCCATCTCCTCCACTTTCTCCTCCTCCTTCTCATCCATCTCCTCCACTTTTTCCTCCTCCTTCTCATCCATCTCCTCCACTTTCTCCTCCTCCTCTCATCCATCTCCTCCACTTTCTCCTCCTTCTCATCCATCTCCTCCACTTTCTCCTCCTCCTTCTCATCTATCTCCTCCACTTTCTCCTCTCCTTCTCATCCATCTCCTCCACTTTCTCCTCCTCCTTCTCATCCATCTCCTCCACTTTTCTCCTCCTCCTTCTCATCCATCTCCTCCACCTTCTCATCCATCTCCTCCACTTTCTCCTCCTCCTTCTCATCCATCTCCTCCCTTTCTCATCCTTCTCATCCATCTCCTCCACTTTCTCCTCCTCCTTCTCATCCATCTCCTCCACTTTTTCCTCCTCCTTCTCATCATCCTCCTCCACTTTCTCCTCCTTCTCATCCATCTCCTCCACTTTCTCCTCCTCCTTCTCATCCATCTCCTCCACTTTCTCCTCCTCCTTTCTCATCCATCTCCTCCACTTTCTCCTCCTCCCCTTCTTTGGTCAGGCACTTGCGACGCCCGGTGTGACAACAAGAAAGCTCCTTTCTTCACAGTTTGTGTTATCCTTCGCTGGATACCCCAAGTCTAGCCCACACTGTGTTTTGGCCTGACTTCCATTGACCAGCCTCTCTCTCGTCCTCCAATCGGCGTTAGCTGGTTCAATGAATGATTGTTCTTTCTACCACGTGACGTAACCAACGTCATCACCGCAATGACAACCCTGACGGCTCTTTGTCTGTCCAGTAACAAACGTTTCGCAATTTCTACCCCCCCCCCCCCTTTTTTTGAGCTTGGAGAATAATGCCCGCATGACCAATGCAGTCGCAATGAAGTTTTTGATTCAAATCAAAGTTCAGTTTATTTGGATCAGTCACTCCCTGAACAAAATATGTTTTTAAAAATGTTTGAAAGATACACAAGCAATTGTAGTCTGAGATACAATCTCAAAGTGTAGGCTGAGATCAATCTCAAAGTGTAGGCTGAGATAGAATCTCAAATGTAGGCTGGGATATTATCTCAAAATATAGACTGACATACAATCTCAAAGTGTAGACTGAGATACAGTCTCATAGTATATAATGAGACGCAATCCTTACCTATAGACCAGAGCACAATCTGAATGTATGGTGAATATTAAAAAAAAACCCATAAACAAAAGTATGTACTAGTGTCGGCATGTGTTGGTACGTTTCCGCTCTGTTTACGGGATCCATTATGTCCCTGATGTATGTCTGTTCTTGCTCCCAGGTGCTGGTCACAGAGTGCCCTCTAGGGGATGACGGTATCTACTCCATTAACCGGTAACCAAGGTCACGAACTGTCATTACTCTGAGACTGACAGGCGTGGCGAGTAAGCAGCCGACCACAACCTAGTCACGTCGAATTGCGTAATTTGGTGTAGCGTCCGTTGTTCACACAATGCCGCCTGTGTGTGCTCGGGCCTCACTGAAACCTAATACCCGATCTAAGCTGAACCGTCCTATAGGACAATGTTAGAAGCGCCATCTTGTAAAAACTGACTGCTGACGTCATGACCAGTGCATACTGCCTGCTTCCATCTAAAAATGGCGTTCTAGCTCTAATCTTGCAGCAGTTTTGGATGCAGATTTTTCTAGTTTCGTACATTCCATTCACTCTTAAATTGATATTCGTAGGAGTGTTCCATTTTGTGCACGCACGTCCAACTGTTGAGCTCCAGAAAATACTGATTGTATGGCTGAGGTGAATAGTTCGTGTAACAAAAATGTGGACGAATCTAAGAGTGTCTGCGGCTGCAACTTTAACCACACAAATGTTGATGTCCACGTCTAACCAAGATGGACGTGTACTGGAGGAAGATGAACATGACATATTTCCTGACAGGCAACAATGACTTCCTTTCTCTTGTACCGGTTTGAGTGTCAGGGGATATACACATTTCTGGTTCTCGTCTTTTTGGCAGATTCCATCTTCGTAATTTGATGTTGTTGTAGCGTTTCTTTGATGTTGTCTGTTCATCTTACTCTTGTTTTGCCTATTGCTCTTCTCCCTTCTCCACTTTTATATATTTTTGTTTGGTAAGGAATTACATGGCAATCTTTCTTGATGGGCGAATCAGTTTACTTGTTGTTTCTGTGTGTAGCGTATGATTGGCTCAATGCCTACTCTTTGCTCTTATATCATTCTCATCCATCTCCTCCACTTTCTCCTCCTCCTTCTCATCCATCTCCTCCACTTTCTCCTCCTTCTCATCCATCTCCTCCACTTTCTCCTCCTCCTCCTTCTCATCCATCTCCTCCACTTTTTCCTCCTTCTCATCCATCTCCTCCACTTTCTCCTCTCCTTCTCATCCATCTCCTCCACTTTCTCCTCCTCCTTCTCATCCATCTCCTCCATTCCTTCTCCTCTCCTTCTCCTCCCATCTCTTCCCTCTTCTCCTCCTCCTTTCTCTCCTTCTCATCCATCTCTTCCACTTTCTCCTCCTCCTTCTCATCCATCTCCTCCACTTTCTCCTCCTCCTTCTCATCCATCTCCTCCCTTTCCTCCTCCTTCTCATCCATCTCCTCCACTTTCTCCCCTCCTTCTCATCCATCTCCTCCACTTTCTCCTCCTCCTTCTCATCCATCTCCTCCACTTTCTCCTCCTTCTCATCCATCTCCTCCACTTTCTCCTCCTCCTTCTCATCCATCTCCCCACTTTCTCATCCTTCTCATCCATCTCCTCCACTTCTCCTCCTCCTTCTCATCCATCTCCTCCACTTTCTCTCCTCCTTCTCATCCATCTCCTCCACTTTCTCCTCCTCCTTCTCATCCATCTCCTCCACTTTCTCCTCCTTCTCATCCATCTCCTCCACCTTCTCCTCCATCTCCTCCCTTTCTCCTCCTCCTTCTTCATCCATCTCCTCCACTTTCTCATCCTTCTCATCCATCTCCTCCACTTTCTCCTCCTCCTTCTCATCCATCTCCTCCACTTTTTCCTCCCTTCTCATCCATCTCCTCCACTTTCTCCTCCTCCTTCTCATCCATCTCCTCCACTTTCTCCTCCTTCTCATCCATCTCCTCCACTTTCTCCTCCTCCTTCTCATCTATCTCCTCCACTTTCTCCTCCTCCTTCTCATCCATCTCCTCCACTTCTCCTCCTCCTCTCTCCTTCTCATCATCTCTCCACTTTCTCCTCCTCCTTCTCATCCATCTCCTCCACCTTCTCATCCATCTCCTCCACTTTCTCTCCTCCTTCTCATCCATCTCCTCCACTTTCTCATCCTCTCATCCATCTCCTCCACTTTCTCCTCCTTCTCATCCATCTCCTCCACTTTTTTCCTCCTCCTTCTCATCCATCTCCTCCACTTTCTCCTCCTTCTCATCCATCTCCTCCACTTTCTCCTCCTCCTTCTCATCCATCTCCTCCACTTTCTCCTCCTCCTTCTCATCCATCTCCTCCACTTTCTCCTCCTCCTCCTTCTTTGGTCAGGCACTTGCGACGCCCGGTGTGACAACAAGAAAGCTCCTTTCTTCACAGTTTGTGTTTATCCTTCGCTGGATACCCCAAGTCTAGCCCACACTGTGTTTTGGCCTGACTTCCATTGACCAGCCTCTCTCTCGTCCTCCAATCGGCGTTAGCTGGTTCAATGAATGATTGTTCTTTCTACCACGTGACGTAACCAACGTCATCACCGCAATGACAACCCTGACGGCTCTTTGTCTGTTCCAGTAACAAACGTTTCGCAATTTCTACCCCCCCCCCCCCCCCCCTTTTTTTGAGCTTGGAGAATAAATGCCGCATGACCAATGCAGTCGCAATGAAGTTTTGATTCAAATCAAAGTTCAGTTTATTTGGATCAGTCACTCCCTGAACAAAATATGTTTTTAAATGTTTGAAAGATACACAAGCAATTGTAGTCTGAGATACAATCTCAAAGTGTAGGCTGAGATACAATCTCAAAGTGTAGGCTGAGATAGAATCTCAAATGTAGGCTGGGATATTATCTCAAATATAGACTGACATACAATCTCAAAGTGTAGACTGAGATACAGTCTCATAGTATATAATGAGACGCAATCCTTACCTATAGACCAGAGCACAATCTGAATGTGTATGGTGAATTTAAAAAAAACCCATAAACAAAAGTATGTACTAGTGTCGGCATGTGTTGGTACGTTTCCGCTCTGTTTACGGGATCCATTATGTCCCTGATGTATGTCTGTTCTTGCTCCCAGGTGCTGGTCACAGAGTGCCCTCTAGGGGATGACGGTATCTACTCCATTAACCGGTAACCAAGGTCACGAACTGTCATTACTCTGAGACTGACAGGCGTGGCGAGTAAGCAGCCGACCACAACCTAGTCACGTCGAATTGCGTAATTTGGTGTAGCGTCCGTTGTTCACACAATGCCGCCTGTGTGTGCTCTGGCCTCACTGAAACCTAATACCCGATCTAAGCTGAACCGTCCTATAGGACAATGTTAGAAGCGGCCATCTTGTAAAAACTGACTGCTGACGTCATGACCAGTGCATAACTGCTGCTTCCATCTAAAAATGGCGTTCTAGCTCTAATCTTGCAGCAGTTTTGATGCAGATTTTCCTAGTTTCGTACATTCCATTCACTCTTAAAATTGATATTTCGTAGGAGTGGTTCCATTTTGTGCCACGCAACGTCCACTGTTGAGCTCCAGAAAATACTGATTGTATGGCTGAGGTGAAATAGTTCGTGTAACAAAAATGTGGACGAATCTAAGAGTGTCTGCGGCTGCAACTTTAACCACACAAATGTTGATGTCCACGTCTAACCAAGATGGACGTGTACTGGAGGAAGAATGAACATGACATATTTCCTGACAGGCAACAATGACTTCCTTTCTCTTGTACCGGTTTGAGTGTCAGGGGATATACACATTTCTGGTTCTCGTCTTTTTGGCAGATTCCATCTTCGTAATTTGATGTTGTTGTAGCGTTTCTTTGATGTTGTCTGTTCATCTTACTCTTGTTTTGCCTATTGCTCTTCTCCCTTCTCCACTTTATATATTTTTGTTTGGTAAGGAATTACATGGCAATCTTTCTTGATGGGCGAATCAGTTTACTTGTTGTTTCTGTGTGTAGCGTATGATTGGCTCAATGCCTACTCTTGCTCTTATATCATTTCTGATCTCTCCAAGCGCTTTTCTCTGACATCATTTCTGATCTCTCCAAGCGCTTTTCTCTGACATCATTTCTGATCTCTCCAAGCGCGTTTCTCTGACATCATTTCTGATCTCTCCAAGCGCTTTTCTCTGACATCATTTCTGATCTCTCCAAGCACTTTTCTCTGACATCATTTCTGATCTCTCCAAGCACTTTTCTCTGACATCATTTCTGATCTCTCCAAGCACTTTTCTCTGACATCATTTCTGATCTCTCCAAGCACTTTTCTCTGACATCATTTCTGATCTCTCCAAGCACTTTTCTCTGACATCATTACAAATGATCACATTCTTCTTCGACGGCATTGACGTCATACAGACTAAGACTCCGGACTCTCTCATGACGTCAGCTGTCTGTTTAAGTTATATGGTTGCCCGGTATAGTTTCTCTTCCAGGGAGGTGGGCGTGGACCACATTGTCCTTCTCATGTCTGTGTACTGGGGGCAATCCTGTAGAACATGTTTTGTTGTCATGTTGTCCTGTGTACAGTGGCACTGGCTGATAATTCCTACTTTGAGTTTGGTGAACATCTAGTTTCTCATTCTGTGGCCAGTGCGTAGGCAGAGTATGATGGGAGACAAATCATAATAAATAAATATTAGTATGGAGGTAAACTTCCGAGGCGTTAGATTAACGAATAATTTGTATCATTTGGAATCATTTCTATTGTTCTTTGCTTTTTGTTTTCTGTTGTAATTATTTGTGTGTTTTTGTCCGAGTGTTGTTAACATACCTCTTCCTCTGAAATGATTCGCCGAAGTATGATGACTTGATCTCCCCTGATAGTTGTTGGTGTCCGTCCCTCTCGTTACACTTTGGGTGTTTTTGTCTCCATTTTTCAAAGGAAAAAAAAAATGTAACGTGCCCCCCGTCACGCCAAGTGGCGTATAGGGAATATGGTGTTAGTAACCATAAATTTTACAGACCTTCAGCACATGATTTTTGGGGTAATGTGGTCGGTATTACGGCGGTGCAATTTACTTTCCCAGAAAAAATACGGTACCCATTAAAGGCTGGGTGAAACGGAAGCTGTTGGTTGTGATCAAACCCTACCTCTTGTCCTTAGTAGTCCAGGTCACTAACCACTGAGGTATCACGGCTCCCATTTTCCAAGTACTGACTGTTAATGATGGATTTGTCTTCATCGTAGCCTCCCTCCCTCCATGGCTAGTTTCTCTGCGCATTCGAAACGAAAAAATCGAACTAAAGTAGCAATGACAAACAATTGTGTGTGAACCGTAACTGATAAAGATTCTACTCCGTTAAACCTTGATAGCTTTAGAATATTCAGCAAATGATTTTCGGCCGGAGTTGGAAAAGATCGTAAATGGAAGAGAAACCTTGTGGTATCCAAGCCGTGCTGAAGTCGGATGCATTTCGTTGAAAGGAGCAGACATCGCAGCTCGTCGTAAATCAAGACAAAACGCAAATTACGTTCTCATGAAGGTGTACGAGAAAGGGAGGTAATCGTGAAGAAGAATGTGAAAGTAGAAAGAAATAAAGAAAGAAAGAACGAAAGTAAGTAACTAAGACGAAAGAAAGAAAGAAAGAAAGAAAGAAAGAAGAAAGAAAGAAAGAAAAAAGAAAGAAAACCCCTAAAATCATGTGCCTAAATTCTATAAAATGATGGTCACTAACACCATATTCCTATAGGTCACGTGACGGGACACTCTATTGATGCCACGAACCCACTCTAACCCCCCCCCCCCCCCAACCTCCTTTCAATAAACAAACCCATACATTTTGTGCGAGTGGTTCCAATGAGTGACATGAAACCAAACTTAAGAAATGAGCATCTAACTTCATATATGGCTGTGTTCATGATGTTTTAGCTCACTGTTATTTGAGTATCAATATTTCACTGACTGACTAATTTGACTATTTCTAGCGTGAAATGTTGCATTGTTCCCGATCAGCCTTGTTGTCAGTATTAGCCAGGACTTCTGACTTTCCTGAATGTGGTCAAGAAGAATCCAAGTATGGATTGTGAATAGGAACAAGAAAACTAAAATATTAGTCAGAAACAGCTGTGAGCCAAGTCTGTGATATACAGCTGTGAGCCAAGTCTGGGATATCCAACGGTGAGCCAAGTCTGGGATATCCAGCTGTGAGCCAAATCTGGTATATCCAGCTGTGAGCCAAGTCTGGGATATCCAGCTGTGAGCCAAGTCTGGTATATCCAGCTGTGAGCCAAGTCTGGTATATCCAGCTGTGAGCCAAGTCTGGTATATCCAGCTGTGAACCAAGTCTGGGATATCCAGCTGTGAGCCAAGTCTGGTATATCCAGTCCAGTTTGGGGGGCCTCGGTAGCCTAGTTGGGAAAACAACCCGACTAGACTACCGACGTTCGGACAACCCGTGTTCAATTCTCGCTGTGAGCAGTGTGAGTTGTACTCGTGGTTGGAAAAAAAAAAAAAACCCACGGTCGACCCAACCGTTGGCAGAAATGGGTACCAGGGTATTATCCTGGGAAGGTGAGGAATGTCGCTTCGCATCTGAGTTTCGATGCTTGAGGCTACACTATACAGAAATATCCGAACATTTCTGGATAGGCGGCCGAGCACATATGGGTATATACTCGCGTGCTAAGACGCCGGTTCAAGTCTCGTACTTTACCTTTACCTTATCCAGTCCAACTGAAGATATTCAGTGTCCATCGTTGTGTAGACTCCTTTCATCATATCCAAATAGAGTCCAGCGTTATCAACGTGTCTTAGTTCCGGGTTTGCCTTCCCTCTAAGATTCCCCCCCTCCCTCATTCAGTTGAAGAAAGTTTATCATTCCACCACATAGAAATGCAGCAGCTGCTGCTGAGTCTAAAGTAAACGGTCAGCGATGAGTCATCGACCACTTTCAGCCCGTGCGCTGCAGGGCATTTTATCATTGCCTCAATCAGAACTCTGATGACGTTCTTCGCCGTTTTTCGAGAGGCTTGGGCATCGGATCCACTATCCAGAGAATGGCTGGACATCGGATCTCAGAGAATGGCTGAACATCGGATCTCACTATCTAGAGAATGTCTGGACATCGGATCTCACTATCCAGAGAATGGTTGGACATCGGATCTCACTATCTAGAGAATGGCTGAACATCGGATCTCACTATCTAGAGAATGGCTGAACATCGGATCTCACTATCTAGAGAATGGCTGAACATCGGATCTCACTATCTAGAGAATGGCTGAACATCGGATCTCACTATCCAGAGAATGGTTGGACATCGGATCTCACTATCCAGAGAATGGTTGGACATCGGATCTCACTATCCAGAGAATGGTTGGACATCGGATCTCACTATCCAGAGAATGGTTGGACATCGGATCTCACTATCTAGAGAATGGCTGAACATCGGATCTCACTATCTAGAGAATGGCTGAATATCGGATCTCACTATCCAGAGAATGGCTGAACATCGGATCTCACTATCCAGAGAATGGATTCGATTTAAACTTTTATTTATTGTTATCTACCACCGCTTGTGTGGAGAATCGAGCCCGGGACCTTAATGACTAGATGCCGACAGCTTACCTCTAGACCACACAGTTCTACCCCCCCCCCCCAACCACCATATTAATAAGAAGGATCACATTAAATAAACCATGCGGAGGCAAGGCGCCTGGCAGCAACAGAGCTGGCAGCGACTCATAGCTGATGGCTTGCGCCAGGACCACCCTGACCCTACCCCACATGTTCGCGGTACCTCTAATAACAGCATAACCAGTCTAGTATGGCCAAAGGAGTAATGAATGAAGCGGAAAGGCAACCAGGTACTCAAATACCGTACTGAAAGGCGGATGCGTTAGGCCGAAAGACGCAAATAAACCACAACACAAGGCTGCTACGTCAACATAACGTCCTTTTAAGGACGAATGACGAAGAGAGCTATCACTTTCTTTGGTAGTCATGGGGATAACACAATAAAGTAATAATAAACAACACCACGCCCTCAAGAATTAACAGAAAATAATGAGGTAGGTTTATGTTCAATATTATGACCTCATATTTCTACCTACTGGTCATAGAGATCGTTACACTTTTTTTCTGTCTATAAATAGATACAGGGTAAACACGCGTCACGGGGTTTCCTGGAATTAGAGGCATGTCTTCTATATTTAGCTGATGGCTCAGTAGAGCCATGCTTGACATGAAGAAGGAATGTTGTGGGTTTGGCTTTTGTTGAGGTTATAATGTTGCGTTGTTGGGTTGTATTATTTATACTGTGTTGTGTTTGTGCCATTTGGACCAGCCTGCCAATGGGATTGGGGAATGCAGCGTCACGAACAGGGAAAGCAGGAAAAGTGTTCTCAAGGGAGGGGGGGGGGGGATAACACAGCACGGTCAATCAGTGCAGGACAGGAAACAATCAGTAAAGTCTAAAGAAAGGCATATAAGAGAGAATAAGATTATGGCCATTATATGATTTTAACAAGGAGAAATAGAGAATGTAATAGAAGACTACACAGATGAAGATAAGCAGGAATGTGACAGGAGACGGGAGTGAATGTGACAGAGGAGAAGGAATGAGTGTGAAAAAAGAGACGGAATGAGTTTGAAAGAGGAGAAGGAATGAGTGTGACAGCGGAGAATAGAATGAATGTGACGGACGAGAAGGAAAAGTTGAATGTGACAGAGGAGAATAGATTGAATGTTACGGACAAGAAGGAAAAGTTGAATGTGACAGCGAAGGGAATGAATGTGACAGAGCAGAATAGAATGAATGCGACAGCGAAGGGAATGAATGTGACATAGCAGAATAGAATGAATGCGACAGCGAAGGGAATGAATGTGACAGAGCAGAATAGAATGAATGCGACAGCGAAGGGAATGAATGTGACAGAGCAGAATAGAATGAACGTGACAGATGAGAAGCAAAAGTTAAATTGACAGAGGAAAATGGCATTAATATGACAGGAGAAGGAATGAAAGTGACAGAGCAGAATAGAATGAATGTGACAGATGAGAAGCAAAAGTTAAATTGACAGAGGAAAATGGAATTAATATGACAGGAGAAGGGAATGAAAGTGACAGAGCAGAATAGAATGAATGTGACAGATGAGAAGCAAACGTTAAATTGACAGAGGAAAATGGAATTAATATGACAGGAGAAGGGAATGAATGTGACAGCGCAGAATAGAATGAATGTGACAGCGCAGAATAGAATGAATGTGACAGAGCAGAATAGAATGAATGTGACAGAGCAGAATAGAATGAATGTGACAGAGCAGAATAGAATGAATGTGACAGAGCAGAATAGAATGAATGTGACAGAGCAGAATAGAATGAATGTGACAGAGCAGAATAGAATGAATGTGACAGAGCAGAATAGAATGAATGTGACAGAGCAGAATAGAATGAATGTGACATAGCAGAATAGAATGAATGTGACAGAGCAGAATAGAATGAATGTGCCAGAGCAGAATAGAATGAATGTGACAGAGCAGAACAGAATGAATGTGACACCGAAAAAATGGCGAAAGATGGTAGGAAATGATGATAAAGAAGACAACGAAATAAAAAACAATAATAAGAAGAAAAAAGTGAATTATCACAAGAATATAACAATGAAGGTGATGACAGCGATGAAAACGTGAAGAAGACCGGAAAGATGAAGGAGAGATCTTCTTCTTCTTTCCTTCCACATCTGCCTTCCAGCGTCGAGGGGAGATATAATTTGCCGTATTTTGCTCTTCTGTTCGCCACAGCTGCTGTTATGTTTCCTAGTGCTTCTAATATTCTGTTAATTCAGCTTTTTCGTGGTCGGCCCTTGGGCTTGGTGTTCTCACAACGTTTATTGAAGGCTCGTTGTGTTTTGTGTTTCTGCCTTGCCACGTGACCAAACCATTTTATCTGTTGTTTCTTTATATATTCTATGGCGGGGGCTATTCCTAGCTTTTTTCTCAGTTCTTCATTTCTGATCTTATCTCTCAGACTGTTTCCTGTCATTCGTCTAACACATTTCATCTCAGTAGAGGTTATTTTGCTTATTGTTCTTGCATCTAGGGTCCAGGACTGGCATTGGTAGCACAACATTGGGATGAAGATTGTATTGTAGAGTGCCCGTTTTGTATCTAAGGTTATTTCCTTGTTGGACAATAGTGGTGATAACTGTCCAATGATTTGACAAGCTTTGTTGCATTTTGATCCTATCTCTGCTAATTGTGAATTGTCGTTTGTCACTAGACTTCCTAGGTATTTAAATTACTCTACTTGTTTTAGTTGTCTGCTGTCTATAGTTATGTTGATGTTCTGTTTCTGTTTTGCGATATTCGTGACTTCTGTTTTGTTGATTTCCATGTTGTATTTTGTGCCCGTGCTATTGAGTCTATTTAAGTGTTCTTGTAGGTCATCTATTTGTCCATGTATTAGTGCCTGATCGAGTGCCTGAAGGAGAGATGAAAGATAAAAAAAAAAAGAAACCTGTAAGTTAAACAGAAAGAATGTAAAACACAGAAACAAACAAGATATAATATTTCAATGTTTGCACCGGCTTCTGTACGATGTAGATTTCCCAACAAACCGATCAGGGACAAGCTAACCCTAACCTTTCTCTACATTAAGTCTTGCTCTATTTAGCATGCACCCTGGGTGTGCGCCTTATTCGCGTCACATCTCAGTCACCGACCAGGCCCTCAGTGTCAACACCGCCAGTAGAATAGCGACCATAAATGGGTCACCAGTCCCAGGCACACGCAGACATATCTGTAGCATGATAAATATCATTTGTTGAACGTTGTAGCCGCTTGTCTAAGAATAGCGCCATATATTACCTGGCCTTAAGTCTACCACACTCACATAGCCAGCGGTGTCCGACTGGTCGCAGCGGATAAGACAAACTGGTGAGTAGCTAGTAATTTATTAGTAAATGATATCATTACGTTACGTTTACTGGTCGGAATAGTGTACCATCTCATACCGCACACACAGTAATCATAGTATTCCAGGTCTATCATCATGTGCCATACCGGTTGGCGTAGGCGATTATGTCCCTCCACAATCTTCTATCTACAGTGCATCGTATCAGTTCTGTTGTTGACTGTTTTCCATGCCACGACACCAAGCTAACCAGTATTTTCTCTCTTTGTTGTCCGCGATCTCTCCTTCCTTTTATTGTGCCAGTTGTAACCAAGTATTCCAACTTTCCTCTTCTCATGATGTGCCCGAAAAATGTTGATTGTTTCTTTCTGTTTTTTTAGGAGCTGTCTTTTTGTGTTGGCCTCTTTGAGAACTTCCTCATTGGTCTTTTTATCTGTCCAGGGAACTTTCAACATATTCATCTGAGAAATCCCATCTCTGTGGCCTCTAATCGTCTTTTCATTTGTTTGTCTGTCCATGATTCGCTTCCATAGGTCAGAATTGGTTCTATATAGCACCGATGAACTCTCTTTCTCATTTTTATTGACATAGACTTGTTGCATAAGATATTTTTCATTTTCTGAAATGCTATTTTGGCCTGAGCTATTCAGCTTTTTATTTCTGTGTTGCATCTTCCATCCGATGTTATCACTGTGCCCAAGTATTTCAAACGCTGCACTTGTTTCAGATTTGTCCTGTTTATTTTTATGCTGCATGATGGTGGTGATTGTTTCTTCGATATAACCATTATTTTCATTTCTCATTTGCCTTTCAGCGTCGAGGGGAGATACAATTTGCAGTCTTTTGCTCTTCTATTTGCCTCTGCTGCTGTTGTTTCCTAGCGTTTCCAGTATTCCGTCGATCCATCTTTTTCGTGGTCGGCCCATATTACATTATATTATATTATATTATATTATATTATATTATATTATATTATATTATATTATATATATTATATTATATTATGTTATGTTATGTTATGTTATGTTATGTTGTGTTGTGTTGTGTTGTGTTGTGTTGTGTTGTGTTGTGTTGTGTTGTGTTGTGTTGTGTTGTATTTATATTACATTACACTACACTACATTTGTTTTGTATATGTATTGTATTGTATTGTTATGTTATGTTTTATGCTATATTATCTTATGTTACGTTACGTTACGTTACGTCACGTCACGTGTACTGTATTCGTATTATATTATAGGACTTCTGTATTTATATATGTATGCATCAAACAGAAAATAAAAACAGGCGGTATGTGAATTGTCAAGTTCAATGGCCAGTGAAGTTCTCAAAGTTTACCAGAAAACGTTCCGCATCGCTCTGATTGCAAGCACCATGTTGATATACATTGAAGAAGAGTATCTTTCCGTTTGTTATCAATGGTTAACATCGATCTCCCCTTCATGTGATTGATCACAGCTTCGGCGAAGTGTTTAGCCTAGGAAGAATATGTCCTGGTTGTTATAAGGAAAATGAAAGAAATGCTGGCACAAGAAAGTTCTGCTTCAAGGCATTAGAAAAAAAAAATAATATAAAGATTGTTTCTTGTTACAGGTATCTTTGTTAACATTTGTAGATGTGTAACTTTTATGAGCGTGAATGTTAGCCGCCCTGTTTTTGTCGGCTCTGCTCTTCATCTTTAGTCGAGGTGTTCATTTGTTTGCCTGTAGGACTGCTGACCACTAGACTTCAACTGTATTTCACAATTTGAAAAGACAATTGAATGCTGCCCATCTTTTAAAGAAACCACCATCTGTTGTCCACCTTTTAAAGGAACCACCATCTTTTGTCCACCTTTTAGAGGGAACACCCATCTGTTGCCTACCATTTAAAGAAAACACCCATCTGTTGCCCACCATTTAAAGAAAACACCCATCTATTGCCCACCATTTAAAGAAAACACCCATCTGTTGCCTACCATTTAAAGAAAACACCCATCTGTTGCCCACCATTTAAAGAAAACACCCATCTATTGCCCACCATTTAAAGAAAACACCCATCTATTGCCCACCATTTAAAGAAAACACCCATCTGTTGCCCACCATTTAAAGAAAACACCCATCTATTGCCCACCATTTAAAGAAAACACCCATCTATTGCCCACCATTTAAAGAAAACACCCATCTATTGCCCACCACTTAAAGAAAACACCCATCTATTGCCCACCATTTAAAGAAAACACCTATCTGTTGCCCACCACTTATAGAAAACACCCATCTATTGCCCACCATTTAAAGAAAACACCCATCTGTTGCCCACCACTTAAAGAAAACACCCATCTGTTGCCCACCACTTAAAGAAAACACCCATCTATTGCCCACCATTTAAAGAAAACACCCATCTATTGCCCACCATTTAAAGAAAACACCCATCTGTTGCCCACCATTTAAAGAAAACACCCATCTATTGCCCACCATTTAAAGAAAAGACCCATCTGTTGCCCACCATTTAAAGAAAACACCCATCTGTTGCCCACCACTTGAAGAAAACACCCATCTGTTGTCCACCTTTTGAAGGAAACACTCAACTATTTAACCAATTTTTTTGTTTATTTCCATGTTTCCCAGTGCAATGAAGGCTCATATTGCTGTTTGCATCCTTATTTTGGTATCATTCTCTGTTCCTCCTTCTTATTAATGTTGCTGCCCAGATATACGTCAGATTGTACCATTATATAAATGGTCCACCAAAACGAGTCTCAAATGTTTGCAACTTTCCAATACTCTCACTTTATGACGTAGCATTGAGTTCTGGTACATGTTTTTTTAGAAGAAAAAAAATCACAGCTTAATCATCAAGACCTCGTGGATATTATTGTGAATATGGAATTTATATTTTTCCAAGACTGTCGATGTTCAGCATTACGCCAAGCTCCGCTGCATTTCTCTATAGAAACATTTTTAGTACTCATTTTCAAAGTTAAGATCTTCTTCTTCTTCTTCTTTCCTTCCTCATCTGCTTTTCAGCGTCGAAGGGAGATATAATTTGTGGTCTTTTGATCTTCTGTTCGCCTCTGCTGCTGTTATGTTTCCTAGTGCTTCTAATATTCCATCGATCCATCTTTTTCGTGGTCGACCCTTGGGTCTGGTGTTCTCAAACATTTGTTGAAGCCTCGTTGTGTTGTGTTTTGATTTTTCTGCCTTGTCACGTGGCCAAACTATTTTGTATGTTGTTTCCTTATATATTCTATGGCGGGGGCTATTCCTAGCTTTTTTCTCAGTTCTTCATTTCTGATCTTGTCTCTCAGACTGTTTCCTGTCATTCGTCTAACACATTTAATCTCAGTAGAGGTTATTTTTCTTATTGTTCTTGCATCTAGGGTCCAGGTCTGGCATTGGTAGCACAACGTTGAGATAAAGATTGTATTGTAGAGTGCTCGTTTTGCCTCTAGAGTTATTTCCTTGTTGGACAATAGTGGTGATAACTGTCCAATGATTTGACAAGCTTTGTTGCATCTTGATTCTGTCTCTGCTGTTTGAGAATTATCGTTTATCATTAGACTTCCTAGGTATTTGAATTCCTCTACTTGTTTTAGTTGCCTTCCTTCTATAGTTATGTTGATGTTCTGTTTATTTTAGCGACATTCAAATTTAAGATGAACCCTAGAATTGAAATGATCCGAAATTTGTTCGCCAAATTTGGAAGTTGTTGAAAAGGGTCCACGCTGCGGTTTTGGGTCGGTCTGAAAACGTTCCACATTTTAGACGTGCACGCGTATAAACAATTCAATATGAATGTCGTGCACGGACGGCTAAATCCGATGGGGTTTTGCCTATTTCTTAGCGAGGCACGATCCACTGACTGGGTCTTCCAGTTAGTGTTAGTCAATCAACTGTCTCTCTTTCTCTGGTTTTTATCTTTAACTCTCCCCCATCCCTTCTTTTTAGTTTAGTGGAGGAGAGTTGGCATGGGAATGACCGAATTGGCTTGAGTTAACGCGCGTGTCTATTGACTCGCAAGACGTTCTACTCATGGGAATAACCGAATTAGCTTGAGTTAACGCGCGTGTCTATTGACTCGCAAGACGTTCTACTTATGGCAATAACCGATTTGGCTTGAGTTAAGGTACGTGTCTATTGGCAAGACATGTTCAACTCATGAGAATGGCTGAGTACCCTGCAGTATCAAGCTGAATATAATCTCCCCTCTTCCTCTCTCCTAAGCAGGGCTTGATTTAGGCATAAGCTAGTTGACAATTAGGGCCAGACAATCCGAGGGGCCTCACAAAATTTCTAGTTTTTTTTTCTGAGGACTTCTTTCATTACCATCTTCAGATATTGTGGGACCTTCTGTGTTAATTGTCTAACCTGGAAAATTAGGTGCCTTATAGTTTCATTTAGCTTAGGGGCTCAAAGTTTCATTTAGATTAGGGTCTCAAAATTTAATTTAGATTAGGGGCTCAAAGTTTCATTTATCTTACAGCCACAGAGTGTCATTTATCGTATGGCCACAGAGTTTCATTTAGCTTAGAGCCACAGAGTTTCATTTAGCTTAGAGCTACAGCTTCATTTGTCTTAGAGCCACAGAGTTTCATTTAGCTTAGGGGCTCAAAGTTTCATTTAGATTAGGGCTTCAAAGTTTCATTTAGATTAGGGCCTCAAAATTTCATTTAGATTAGGGCCTCAAAATTTCATTTAGATTAGGGCCTCACATAGTCTAAACCCGACCCTGACCCCCAAACAGCCAAAAATGGCGCTACCTTTACAACTTCTCTAACGATCTTCATATTTCCCCTCTCCCGCTTGCAGCTTCAATGGGAAGATCTATTTTTGGCTTGGTTATTGTGAGAAGGGGAGGGATGATCGAATGAGGTCGTGCTCTGCTGCAGCTGTGGCGGCCATGACACAGAAACTCCATGAACTGTGACGAGACCGGCACGGGAATATTTTGGTTACGGTTCAGATGTTGTCCTGGTGTTGAGTAGATCACAAGATCACCGGTTCAGAACCTTTTAGAATAATAGACACGTTGGTCTGTGCTTGTGCAAGGGTTATACGGCCGTACCTATTTAATGGCAGGGCAACCCGTTGATTAAAAGTAAAGTTAAAGAATGAGACTTGAATCGGCGTCTGAGCACGAGAGTTGTCACCCATGTGTGCTCGGCCGCCTATCCATATATATTCGGAGACTTCTGGACATTGTCGCTTCAAGCATCGAAACTCACGATGCGAGGTGGCATTCCTCACCTTCCCAGAGTACTACCCTGGTACCCATTTCTGCCAGCGGCTGGGTCAACCGCATGGGTATGTTGTTTTTTTTTTTTTTTTCCAACCACGAGTACAATTAAAAAAATAGCGTCCAGCGGGAATCGAACACGGGTTGTCCGAAAGTTGGTTGACCAATCGGGTGGTTTTCGCAACTAGGATACCGAGGCCCCCAACCCGTTGATAAAGTGGGACAAGTTTTCATTCTTTGAGTTCCGTCTTCACATAGAAGGTTGGCTACCATGGAGCGCCATTTTACTGTCTCTTGTCTTGATGGTGCACGCTGTCATAGGTTCACCTGTCTACCTCTTGATGTTATCCTCTTGTCTTGATGGTGCACGCTGTCATAGGTTCACCTGTCTACCTCTTGATGTTATCCTCTTGTCTTGATGGTGCACGCTGTCATAGGTTCACCTGTCTACCTCTTGATGTTATCCTCTTGTCTTGATGGTGCACGCTGTCATAGGTTCACCTGTCTACCTCTTAATGTTATCCTCTTGTCTTGATGGTGCACGCTGTCATAGGTTCACATGTCTACCTCTTAATGTTATCCTCTTGTCTTGATGGTGCACGCTGTCATAGGTTCACCTGTCTACCTCTTGATGTTATCCTCTTGTCTTGATGGTGCACGCTGTCATAGGTTCACCTGTCTATCTCTTGATGTTATCCTCTTGTCTTGATGGTGCACGCTGTCATAGGTTCACCTGTCTACCTCTTGATGTTATCCTCTTGTCTTGATGGTGCACGCTGTCATAGGTTCACCTGTCTACCTCTTGATGTTATCCTCTTGTCTTGATGGTGCACGCTGTCATAGGTTCACCTGTCTATCTCTTGATGCTATCCTCTTGTCTTGATGGTGCACGCTGTCATAGGTTCACCTGTCTACCTCTTGATGTTATCCTCTTGTCTTGATGGTGCACGCTGTCATAGGTTCACCTGTCTATCTCTTGATGTTATCCTCTTGTCTTGATGGTGCACGCTGTCATAGGTTCACCTGTCTACCTCTTGATGTTATCCTCTTGTCTTGATGGTGCACGCTGTCATAGGTTCACCTGTCTACCTCTTGATGTTATCCTCTTGTCTTGATGGTGCACGCTGTCATAGGTTCACCTGTCTACCTCTTGATGTTATCCTCTTGTCTTGATGGTGCACGCTGTCATAGGTTCACCTGTCTACCTCTTGATGTTATCCTCTTGTCTTGATGGTGCACGCTGTCATAGGTTCACCTGTCTACCTCTTGATGTTATCAGCCCACTTCAGTCTTGATCTGCCTCTGTCTCGTCTACCTTGTACCTTGCCTTCCAAGATGACTATCAGAAGGGTCAAGTAAAAAAAGCAAAAGTAAAGTACCCCCGTCACGCCAAGCGGCGTATAGGGTATAAGGAAAATGGTGTTAGTGGCCATAATTTTACAGACCTTCAGCACATGAATTTTTGGGGTAATGTGGTCGGTATTACGCCCGTGCCGCTTTACTTTCCCAGAAAAAAAATCCAGTACCCATTTACGGCTGGGTGAACCCGGAAGCTGTCGGTTGGGATCGAACCCCACCTCTTGTCCTTTGTAGTCCACTTAACTAACCTCTGAGCTATGGCGGCTCCCTTTGAGAAGGATATTATGTGCTATAGGTGGCTTTCACGTGTCTTCTTTCTGTAAAGCGCTTGGGCATGCCAAGACTGCTTGTATAATAAGTGACGTCAGCTTATGGTAATGCGGTCAGCTTTCATGATAAATGACGTCACCTACACGCAATACTTGGTCATTCGTGGCGTCATCTCGACCGATCAACACAAGAGACCACAGCCAGCAGTGGAGCAGTGGGCTGTGCTCAAACCTCGTAGCACGCTTTGTGCTAGCACGCTATCCACCCCAACCACCCTATTCTAATTTACAAACTTTCTCGTTTGTGATGTGATCCATGAATCATTGGACTTTAATAGTGTTACTCACAAACTATTTACATCTCATTATCTATTTCTTCTTCTTCTTCGTATTTTTTTATCTTCTCTTTCTCCTCTTACCCCTTCTTTTTCTTCATCATTATCTTCTTCTTCTTCTTCTTATTTTCCTCCTCCTCTTCTTTTTTTTTCTTTTCATCCACCTTCTCATCTTCCTCCTCCTTCTATCTATCTATCTATTGTCCTTTCGAGCCGAAGACGGCACATAGGGCAGAACCACAATCTCAAAAAACAGAAACCTTGCAGGCCAAAATAGCACATATTGCAGAGATCACTGCTTCTAAAATATATGGCGCTGTTTCCATAACAATACTTTTTACAATAACAGCTTGTCAAGCCATCGATCAACCTCCTTAATCACCTCTTACGACATGACTGGAAGGTCACAGTGTCACTATTCCCCTCCTTCTTCTCTTCCTTTTTTCCTTCTCCTCCTCCCCTTATTTTTTTCGGCGTCGTCATTTTCTTCTTCTACTCCTCCTTCTGCTCTTCCACCTTTTTCTTTTTCTTCTTCTCCGTCTTCTTTCTCTTCTACTTCTCTCTCATCCCCTTATTCTTTTGATATCAGCATTGAGTGTCCATGTTGTGCACTATACTACAGCTCGACAAATGGTTGAACGAACAGCTTTAATTTATCCTCAGCTAATTCCCTTCTCTATCTATCTATCTATCTTTCGTTCGCCTGAAGTATTGTCTATATCTGCAATGTCGTTTCCTGTATAAATTTTACTGTCTTTTGTAATTCTTGCAGTGGCCCATATAGTTTTGTCTGTAGTGTTGTATCTATGGGCCAATGGATTTTCCTCAGTCTACTATATTCAGTGCAGTCTTGAAGTATGTGTTCAGCAGTCTGGGGTGCCTGTCCACATGTACAAGTAGTTGATGTGCCGATCTTGAATTTTGTATACATGTGACTATGGAGTCGATTGTGTCCTGTTCTTAGGCGTATAATGATAACTTGTTCATATCTATTCATATTATGAAAGGCATCCTGATTTGGGGCTTGTGGTCCTCTGATTGATTTGATTATCTGTTTCTTATGATGGTATGTAACTGGTGTATCTAGTTGTGTGCCTGTTGAACCTTCCTTTGCCAACTGATCTGCTTTCTCATTTCCTGGTATTCCACAGTGAGACGGGATCCACTGCAGGGCAACCCTGTGGTGCTTGCAGAGTTCAGTCAATAAGGTCTGCAGATGTGGTAATTTTCTGGATTGTAGTGCCTGGAGTACTGATCTTGCATCTGTCAAAAACACTACAGGCTGTGGGCTAAGATTACTGTTCAGCAGTTTTTCTATTGCCAACTTTATTGCTTGTATTTCTGCATCATAATTGTGACAATATTTCCCTGTTGCTATTTTATCCATATCCCTAGTGTTATTTGGGTACTCTATATATGCACCTGCTCCCCCATTCTTTACTGCATTCTGTGCTGATCCATCTGTGTACACACGAATCCATAGGTCTTGTGGGTATTCTTCATCCAGGAAACTGAGAGCTATTGTTTTTCGCTGTAGACTATTTTGTTCCTCTTTGTCAACTATTCCTTTCACTTCTGTCCGTATTTGAACTGATAATCCTGATTCATCTGTCCAGGGAGTCTGTTCTGGTATGGGCAGAAGGGGTTTAACAACTCTTGGCATGTCTGGTGTTTGTCTACTAATACGCTTGGCTTGGTGGATAAAGCTGCTTCTCTTAAGTCGTCCCAATGCAAGATTTTGGAATCTGTCCTTCATTGGATGTCTCGGCATGCATACAAATTTTTCTGCCTGTATCAGCACCTTTGTGTCTCTCCGTTCTCTCAGTGCTGGTATCCTCCACAATTTCTCCATCTCCAATATTGGTGTTGATTTCATTGCTCCTGTGATGACCCTAAGTGCCTGGTTTTGTACTTTATCCAGTTCTTGCAATGTGGTGTTTGATGCTGAGCACCATGCGGATGATCCATATTCTAAATGTGGGCGTATACTCTGTTGGTAAACTTTACTGAGTATTTTCCCACTCGCACCCCATGTGGTTCCACACAACTTTCTTAGAATAGCCAATTTTCTCCTTGCTTTTTGGGTTGCCTTATTTATCTGCTGTTTCCAAGATAGTTTGTTATCAAATGTAACTCCGAGATATGTAGCTTGTATGTCTTCTTTCACAGGCTCATTGTTTATGTAGATGGCTCCTGCTTTTTGTTTTGGGGAGAGTGTGAAAAGTGTAGTACTGCATTTGTCTGTATTGATGCTGATACACCATCTATTTGTCCATGAATTCAGTGCATTCATAGCTCTTTGTAGCAATTTGGAGGCCACTGTTGCATACTCCTCTGTGCACCACATTACCAAGTCATCTGCATACATTGCCACTTTGATGCCATGTGGTAGTTCAGTAACTAGGTCATTGATGTAGATCAGAAAAAGTGTTGGAGATAGTACCCCTCCTTGTGGAACGCCCTGGCGCAATAAGACCTTCTTACTCTTAAGACCATCCAGTTGCACTCTGGCTCTCCTGTTATGCAGGTATGCTTTGACCCATTTGTACATCCTGCCATTTACTCCATAATTTCTCAGTTTCTTCAAAAGCCCTTCCTTCCATACCTTATCAAATGCTTTCTTTAGGTCTATCCATGCTGCTAGTACCAGTTTCTTTTCTTGAAACGCATCTTCAATTTCCTGGGAAAGATAGGTTGCTTGATCTTCGGTAGAGTAACACTGTCTAAAGCCTGCTTGTTGTGGGACAAGGAGATTTTCACTTTCCAGGTACCACTGCAGTCTGAGATTGATTATACGTTCCATTGTTTTACACAAACAGCTTGTAAGGCTGATTGGTCTATAGCTGGATGTCATTGAACTATCTTTTCCTGGCTTTAGTAATGGTATCATAATTGCTTCTCTCCATGCCTGTGGCACTCTACCTGTGATCAAGCAAATGTTGTAGATCTGCAGTAGTTTTGCTTTAGCTGCAGTTCCCAAGTTCTTAATCATTTCATTGGACACTCCATCATTGCCTGGTGACTTTTTCATTTTAATTTGGATATTGCCAGCTCTAGCTCTCTTTGTGTAATGGGTGTTTCCATGACTTCATGTGTGGTCTCTTCTTGTCTTGCATTTTGTTGTTTTAGACGGGTCTCTTGTCGTTTTTCTAGGCTAATTTCAATATTATTGTCATTTGCAAAGGAGTCTGCAAAGTAATTTGCTGCATGTTTACCTGTTAGAATGTTTCCATCCTTCTTCAGTGTAATTTTGGTGTTCCTTTCTGTACCCTCATCATTCAGCTGTTTTACAAGCTTCCACACTTTTCTTGTGTCTCGTTCAAGATTCAAGGACTCTGTTTTCTCTTTCCAGCTTCTCCGTCTGGCTTGTAGTTTAGCCCGTTGAAATTTGGCTTTAGCATGCTGGTAGTTGTTGTGGTTTTCTTGGCAAGGGTTATTTTCTGCTTGCTTTCGAGATGTTTCCATGTCATTGTGCAGTTCCTCTAGTTCACTACTCCAGTATGGTTTGTAGTGTTTCCGTGCCCCTCTAGGTATTGTTTCACTGGCAGCTTGTATTATTAGTCTACTGAATTCATCAACTATTTTGTTGATGTCTCTATCTGTATTTATATCTTTAGTCAGTACACTGGTGTAGTGTTGATACATTTTCCAGTCTGCCTTTTTGTAATTCCATCTGGAGAGAGTGCTGCTCTCCCTGATGGCCTCATTTTGCACCACTAAAAAGACTGGTCGGTGGTCGCTGCCTCCAAGTTGTTTCCCAACAATTCGTGTGATATTCCAATCCAGGTCTGGTGAATGGAAAGCAAGGTCTGGTGTAGATGTGGTATGCCATGATCTGGAGTAGAATGTTGGTGGATCTGTTGCCTGGTTTAATAGTATAAGCCCATTGTCATCCTGCCAATTTTCAAGCTCTTCACCTCTCTTGTCCATATGTTCATAGCCCCAGCTCTGTGAGTGGCTGTTAAAGTCTCCACATACAATTATTCTTTCTTTTAATGTAATTGTGTCTAGTGCTAGTGGGCGGTCACTCGGACAGTAGTAGTTAAGTAGATGGAAGTCTGTATTTCCTGTCCTGAGGTGCAGTATTTGATATTCCGCCCCATCCATATACACTTCAATCTGACATGCATTAATGTTGTTCCTTACAAGAGTCAGTATTCCACCTTTTGTCTATTTATTCTGTCAGATCGGTAGCACTGGTATCCCTAATCTTCAAGGCTATGTCGTTGTTTAGATGGGTTTCCTGCAAACAGCATATGCTTATTTGTTCTTCATGCAGGATATTTTCTAATTCTATCTTTTTACTGTACCCATCTCTTTTGCTGTTGATGCCTTCAGCATTCCATTGCATTATTTTTAGTGGTCTTATTTTGGATTGGCCAGTAGCTCTATTCTCTCGCCCCCTGACTCCACAGGGCGGTTGAGAAGGACATCCAGTAATAGAGGTTGGGCCCTTTCGAGGCTGAGGGCCCGGCGCTGCACCTGCCTGAGTGCCCATCACAGGGCGAGTGCCATATCGATTTGCAGTTATAGACATACTTCCATATGCGTTGAGTGCGTGGCATCCTGATTGTTGTGCGCCTTTTGGCTGGTTGCCTCCGACTTCAGCACTTGAACTTGCTAGAGCAGACTGTGGTCTTGCTCGGGTGTAGGAAGGCCTGGCCAGTCTTAGTTTTCAGTCCCTGGTGACTGTTAAGCCCCATCCCCACGACAAGGAGCTGGCCTTGATGAGGTTCCCTTCTCTCTCTCCACACATCCAATCGCATGATCTTTCTGCACGTTCACAATTGTGCCCCTGCTTGACCTCAGGTAGAGCAACATCGCATGTCGTGCCTGAATGAACGTGTCACCCACAGATCAAGAGGTCACCCTTCTGTCTTCCTCCCACGCTGTAAACATCAACATGCCAGAGTTGCCAGTTTGTCCCACCAGTGTAGCCTTCTCTATTGACCAGAGACATGTCAAGAATAACGCGAGAGAGTTAAAAATCGTTCTGTCTACAATTCTTTGATTTATTTCAGCGTTACCATCGACTATTTTAGTCAATAGGGCAGAAGATGACGACTTATTCCAAGTGTTTGTTTATGTTCACTTTCATCAACACTGGGTGCCGTCTCCGCATCGAAGGTTGGCTACAATGGACCGCCATTCCGCTCTCTCTCTCTCTCTCTCTCTCTCTCTCTCTCTCTCTCTCTTGCTTTGATAGTGCAGGTTGTCATTGGCTGACTTGTACATATTTTATGATGTTACTCGTCTTGGTCTGCCTCGTTTTTTTTTTACCTTGTGTTGTCCCTTCCAAGATGCTTTGTTCACTTCAAAAATGACTTGTTCACTTCCAAGATGACTTGTTCACCTCAAAGATGAGATGTTCACTTTCAAAATTACTTGTTCACTTCAAGATGGCTTGTTCACTTCAAAAATGACTTGTTCTCTTCAAGATGACTTGTTCACTTCCAAGATGAGGTGTTCACTTTCAAAATGACTTGTTCACTTCAAGATCACTTGTTCACTTCCAAAAGTGTTACAAGTATACAAGTGTTATTGTAACTTCATCTCACTGCGCTATACAAGTGCCAATGCAACTTCATCTCAATGTGCTATACAAGTGTCAATGCAACTTCATCTCAATGTGCTATACAAGTGTCAATGCAACTTCATCTCAATGTGCTATACAAGTGTCAATGCAACTTCATCTCACTGCGCTATACAAGTGTCAATGCAACTTCATCTCACTGCGCTATACAAGTGTCAATGCAACTTCATCTCAATGTGCTATACAAGTGTCAATGCAACTTCATCTCACTGCGCTATACAAGTGTCAATGCAACTTCATCTCAATGTGCTATACAAGTGTCAATGCAACTTCATCTCAATGTGCTATACAAGTGTCAATGCAGCTTCATCTCAATGTGCTATACAAGTGTCAATGCAACTTCATCTCAATGTGCTATACAAGTGTCAATGCAACTTCATCTCAATGTGCTATACAAGTGTCAATGCAACTTGATCTCACTGCGCTATACAAGTGTCAATGCAACTTCATCTCAATGTGCTATACAAGTGTCACATGTTCAAAACACTTGCTCGGCGGTCTACTTCTGATGAACAGATTACCTCCTACTACAAAGCTCTGTATAAAGAGTTTCTTACCACCACCTCTCTACGTATCAAATAGTGCGCAGCTCAAAATGGACATTTCCGGGTGTCATGGACAGCATAATCTCCATGCGCCTGCGTCATTTCCGGTATAGACTTCGTGATCAGTAGGCGTGGCCAAAAATCCAATAAATGAAGGTCAGGCCTCCACTTTGGTGAAACACTCGATCTGACCATAGTCCAGCCGGTGGCAAATTTGCAGTCGAACACAGATCACACATCCCATCCCAGGGCATGACCTAGTACCCTTCCAGTACATAACAAACAGTATTTATCAACGTAAAAACACGCAATTTGACAGAACGCAACGCGCTCAACAAAACAATATGGACGATCGGGTTGAACATTTTGTTGGTTGCTGCTGGAACGGGGGCTAAGCAAATATGGGAACACTCACCTAGAGTGAAGCCATTCCGTTCTAGAGTCAAAAGTCTAAAATCAAGTCTAAGATCAAAAGTCTAAAGTCAAAATTCTAAAATCAAAAGTCTAAAAATCTACATAACATAAGTTGTTCATGTTTTAGTAACCATACCGTTCTCTTCCCTCAGATTCCACCAACTCTATGACGCGTCTCTTCTTCACCACAAGCCGTGGAGGCGACGTCCGATCAAGGACCAGCATTAACCGCAGCAGCAGCACTAGCAACATCCCTAGTTTGTGCAACTACTACAACAGCAACATTAACCTCTCCCGCCTCAGCATCAGCAACGATATGAAAGACGCCTTCGACTACCCCGAGCCCCCAAAAAGCAACTATCTACAGCAGCAACATCATCACAGTTTCAGTAAAAGCGCCACTAGCATCCTACCTGTCATTGAAGAAAGTGCGGGACGAACAGGTGGACCGGTTTCTCGAAGTCAATCATTGGCTGGCCTGACGTCAGGCCAGCTCAATACACGACCTTCTCTACCAAGTCCTCTAGTTTTGGGAGACACGTTAAGGAGAAACGCCCGGACTTCCTCCAAGATCCACAATGGACTTCGTTCATTCAGAAAGCCCACCAAACCGCGCAAAGTACCGTGCCCAAACCGCACTATCATGACCATTGAGTGTGTGAAACGAGGAATTGTGTAAGTGGACATGTTTCTTGTTACATCATCATCATCATCATCATCATCAGAAGAAGAAGAAGAAGAGCTTTGTTTACAGTACCTGTTTCTTGTTACATCATCATCATCAGAAGAGCTTTGTTTACAGTACCTGTTTCTTGTTACATCATCATCATCATCATCATCATCATCAGAAGAAGAAGAAGAAGAAGAGCTTTGTTTACAGTACCTGTTTCTTGTTACATCATCATCATCAGAGCTTTGTTTACAGTAACTGATTCTTGTTACATCATCAGAAGAGCTTTGTTTACAGTACCTGTTTCTTGTTACATCATCACCAGAAGAGCTTTGTTTACAGTACCTGTTTCTTGTTACATCATCAGAAGAGCTTTGTTTACAGTACCTGTTTCTTGTTACATCATCATCAGAAGAGCTTTGTTTACAGTACCTGTTTCTTGTTACATCATCACCAGAAGAGCTTTGTTTACAGTACCTGTTTCTTGTTACATCATCATCAGAAGAGCTTTGTTTACAGTACCTGTTTCTTGTTACATCATCACCAGAAGAGCTTTGTTTACAGTACCTGTTTCTTGTTACATCATCACCAGAAGAGCTTTGTTTACAGTACCTGTTTCTTGTTACATCATCACCAGAAGAGCTTTGTTTACAGTACCTGTTTCTTGTTACATCATCACCAGAAGAGCTTTGTTTACAGTACCTGTTTCTTGTTACATCATCAGAAGAGCTTTGTTTACAGTACCTGTTTCTTGTTACATCATCAGAAGAGCTTTGTTTACAGTACCTGTTCGGGTTCGGGTTCGGGTTCAATGCTCAGAAGTGGAATTTTTTTTTTCAGACCGACACGACTCCGGGTTTACTCATCCTCTAAAAATAGGTACCAGAGATATTTCTTGAAAGGTGTAGCAACTACATCGATCAAAAATGTGATGTGGTCATACAAAATATAGTAATGTATATAATTGGTGGACGCTAAAATGAAGCTGATGAAGAACGTGCTTGAACGAGTTTATTGTGAGTCCTGATGAAGTGTGTGGTGTAGACACGTTAGTTAATGTGTAAAGGCCACAAGGGAATGTGTGTGTATGTTGGGAAGCTGTTAGCAGTATGTGTGTGGGTAGGTTAGATGATGTGTGGGGACGGGTGTGTGTATTTTATTTGATCTAACGTGTAAGGGTTGTGTGAGTTAGTGGGCATGTGGCAAATTAGTGGGTGGTTAAATAAATGGTTGTGTGTTTGTTTGAAATAAGCAAGTGGATGTGTGTGAGCAAGCGGGTGGATGTATGGACAAGTGAGTTGATGTGTGAACAAGTGAATTGATGTGTTAACAAGTGAGTTGATGTGTGAACAAGTGAGCTGTTGTGTGAATATACTCTTGAGTACATATTTAAACGTTACAACGTGTTTTGTGCGAGTAGCCCAATGCATCGATTTCTGCCATCATTTTATTCAGGTTTGCTTTCCTTAGCCTTTGATTGTCCCAAATCTTCCTGCAAGGCAGCAGATTGTCTTTTCTATAGGGGGATTCTGCCCTCAGATTGTCGGCCCTCCTGGGTTTACAAGCATTATCTGCTAGAGCTTTGTGTAGAGTTGTCTCTCTCATAGGTGGTCTGGTCTTCGGAGCTCTGGGACACCACCTGTCTGTTTGATAGAGGATAGAAAGAGGAGAAGAGACAGAGAAGCATTGAACCATGAAGTGGGGATGGATTAGTCCAGACCAGAGCGTGTATCACTCGCTGGTGGGTTCTGCGTCTTCACTTAAAGGGTTCCATCTACTCCTGGCTCCTTTGTCTGGCCCCTCACCAAGGACCTGTCCAGTTTGGGTGACCCTGCCAAGAGCTAAGCTCCCGCTTGCATAGCTCCTTGAATATCGGGGGCACACAAGCTCTCCAACCTGGTCTGTGTGAGCTCGATGTGGAGGGGGTTGGGCGGATAAATGAATGAGTAGATGTGTGGTAGAGTGTGAGGGTGAGTTGGTATGTGGTAGAGTGAGTGGGTGGGTTGGTATGTGGAAGAATGTGTGGGTGAGTTGGTATGTGATAGAGTGAGTGGGTGAGTTGGTATTTAGTAGAGTGAGTTGGTATGTGTTAAATTGAGTGGGTAAGGAATGGGCGTGTAAGCAAGCGAGTGAGTTTGTTAGCAAGTGGGTAGAAGTGAAGATTAGTGAATATGTGGATGAGTGGGTGGTTTTTCTTTACTAATGTGTGGATTTTATGGTAGACGGTGAATGTGTAAACTAATGAATTAGTGTGAAAGCTGTGGATTAGTACTGCAGATTGAAAGATTGGGCGCATGGGTCAGTGGATGTGGGTGGAAAGGGATGTGTGGGTGAGCCTGTTTGTGTGAACTTCAATAGCTATTCCTTTTACTGATGCACGATCTACCGGCATGCTTAGTTATAAAAAAAAGAACAGACAAAGTTAGCCCCCGGCAGTGGCATGTGTACAAGTATCCACGCCACAAACAGCCTGTATTTTAAAAAAAATAGCTCCACGCCAGTTCGCCAAAACGTTAAGCAAAAATGCTATTTATCTCATATCTGGGTTTGCCGTGCATTGGTACACATAATGCTGTAAATAAATTCTGCGCGTACAATACAGTCTCTACTTGGTGTTCAAGTTAGGGCTTTTATTTAAACAAATGCACAAATCTAAAATGTCAAGCATGTAAATTAAATCAGATTTAGGAGAGCAAACAGAGCAAGGTTTAAGTGAGATCAATCGGTGCCGTGTGTGAATTGATGTAACAGTTGCTGCCAATGACTGCCTGGGGGGATTAGAAATGAATGCAAGTTGTTCAGGCCTGATGAGGGCAACATCTCTCAACTGTCGCCACTTTCAGATTACATCTTCTTTCACATATTCTCATTGGTGAGTTTTAAAAAAATGGTTTTCCCTTGTGACACACTTGATCCCCGAACGTGTATAATGTGAGTGAGATCTGACATTTGAAAGTACCTGCAAGGTCTGCCATTTATAAGTATTTGCGGACAACTGTAATCTAGGCTCGGCAGTTAACACAAAGCTATGTTCTTCCACCCCTGTTGATCACGTGTTTTCATTCATCCGTTTTTTTTTAAATCGGAATGTTTCCTTAGTGGCTATACACCGATAGGCTAACCTCACTATGTAGCAGGGGTGTGAGCTTAGAATTTTCTTCAACTTTGTGGGAGAGATTTTCCCGGGGTCATGAACTCCATCTATCTTAGAATTGAAGTTAACATTTGTAGAGGATTTTTTTAGTTCTCCAGACATTGAAGAGCTACCACAAGGGAATCATAAGTTGGACCAATTAAGAGGTTGAGATGTAATTTTTTTAAAAAACTGTCAATTGCACCTGGGCTGAAAGTTATCATGACTTATAGTTGACTGCTTTCATGCGGATCAATGAATCAGAAATCTTCAACCACCGATGTTGCTCTAGCAGCAAGTCTGTAAACAAACTAGTGTGGTCGAGCTGAAAGTAGGGACAGAAGTAAAGCCAACCCAGTGCCGAAAAATGGCGTTAAACTATAGACCAATTGGTACACATATCGCAGTTTGCTGCAAACCACCAGCTGCATGCGCATTTTTTTTTTTTAAGGAAAAAGTGGTATGGTAACAGCTTTAGGTAGGTGAAAACAAAACAAAAGTAGAGCAACGTTTCGTCCAAGCAGGCCTTCAGCTGGAACAATAGACAGAAACTGAAAGTGGCTCAATGGTTGGTTAACTTGTCTCGGGAGGAGAAGAGGGTTCGCGGGTAAATTCCTAGTTTAGTCATATAATTTTTTTATGGATATGAGTGATCTCCTCTTAGCTGGCGTCACGATAACGCTACAGTAGTTCTCAATTAAGGAACTGAAAGGTAGAAGAGAGAAGAGTTAGTTCTCAATTACGGAACTGAAAGATAGAAGAGAGAAGAGTTAGTTCTCAATTACGGAACTGAAAGGTAGAAGAGAGAAGAGTTAGTTCTCAATTACCAGCAATTATTTTAGGGTTCGGTTTATGACTTGACCCTCGCGATTTGTTTCTCTTTTCTCTACAATTAGGGATCCGAATCAAATTCAATGTTACTCAAGGGAACGTTACTTTTCCAAATTTTAATTTAAACCGCTAAACTAGGAGTTTACCCAGGTTCGTTCCCTGCAACTTTTCACCCAGCCTGACATTGATACCGGATTGTTCCAGGAAACTAGAGCGGCCTGGTGTTGTTGTGACCACAGTGGTAATTTTAAAATATGGACACTTTTGTTGTCCTCCATAGGCCCCCAGCAGAAATAGGGGGTGTGGGGGGGGGAATATGAAGGGGACACACACAAATGCACATACACACACACATGAGCATGAAAGAAAAAAGATTTGGAGGACGCACACACATACACATACACACACATGAAAGAAAAAAAAGATATGAAGGACACGCACACCCACATACACACACATGAAAGATAAAAAAAGATATGAAGGACACGCACACCCACACATACACACACATGAAAGATAAAAGATATGAAGGACACGCACACCCACACATACACACACATGAAAGATAAAAGATATGAAGGACACGCACACCCACACATACACACACATGAAAGATAAAAGATATGAAGGACACGCACACCCACACATACACACACATGAAAGAAAAAAATATGGATGACACCCCACACACACACACACACACACCCACATGCACATAAGGGGAAAAAAGATCTGGATGACACGCACACACACACACACACACGCACGCACACAAACATATATAAAACGAATAAAAAGGGCACAGTAAATATTGTACCAGTGTGAAGCCATCTAGGGGAGAGTAGTGAAGACAACAGAGGTGAGATACAGAATGGCTCAGGCAAAAGCAGCTTTCCAAAACATGAGTAAGATACTATGCAATCCATTTTTGACAATAGAAACAAGAAAAAGAGTTCTTAAATGTTATGTAGAGCCAGTCTTAACATATGGATATGAATCATGGACAATAGGACAACAGACAAGAAAATCACTAGAGGCTGTAGAAATGTGGTTTTACAGAAGAATGTTGAGAGTACCATGGACAGCTAAGAAGAGTAATGAAGATGTTCTGAAAGAGGCCAAAGCAAAAAGAGAGCTAATATCCAATATTAGGAAGAAACAATCATCATTTTATTACCATGTAATGAGAAGAGAACAACTGGAATATATTGTAACAACTGGGAAAATTGAGGGACGAAGAGATAAAGGGAAGCAAAGAGAAAAAATAACAGACAGCTTAAGATAATGGCTTGGTAGAAGGTCAACAACAGAAATGATAAACAACTGCCGAGATCGAAAGTTGTGGAGAGACATGATCACCTACGCCAGCAGGCCTGGTATTTGATGATGATGAGTGAAGATAGGTTATCCTGTAGTGAACAAAGAAGACAAAAATGTGCATGATTAAGGTGTGTGCACATTAAATATGCAAACATACCCAGTGTGGGAGTGGTGTAGGGTTAAGTTAGCTAGCTCCTACAGCCTACCCAGTGTGGGAGTGGTATAAGGTTACGTTAGCTAGCTCCTACAGGCTACCCAGTGTGGGAGTGGTATAAGGTTACGTTAGCTAGCTCCTACAGGCTACCCAGTGTGGGAGTGGTATAAGGTTACGTTAGCTAGCTCCTACAGGCTACCCAGTGTGGGAGTGGTGTAGGGTTACGTTAGCTAGCTCCTACAGGCTACCCAGTGTGGGAGTGGTATAGGGTTACGTTAGCTAGCACCTACAGGCTACCCAGTGTGGGAGTGGTATAGGGTTACGTTAGCTAGCACCTACAGGCTACCCAGTGTGGGAGTGGTATAGGGTTACGTAATTAGCTCCTACAGGCTACCCAGTGTGGGAGTGGTATAGGTTTACGTTAGCTAGCTCCTACAGGCTACCCAGTGTGGGAGTGGTATAGGGTTACGTTAGCTAGCTCCTACAGGCTACCCAGTGTGGGAGTGGTATAGGGTTACGTTAGCTAGCTCCTACAGGCTACCCAGTGTGGGAGTGGTATAGGGTTACGTTATAGCTAGCTCTTACAGGCTACCCAGTGTGGGAGTGGTATAGGGTTACGTTAGCTCCTACAGGCGTGGTTTGTTCTTCTTTTGGTTTAGTTCTCAAAGTATGTGTACCTCAAATGCAGAGTTATGAAATGTAGATCCAATATGGAATAGTATTGTTTATTACTAGAATAGTATTGGGGAGGGGGAGGAGAAATTTAATTTGTGGTATTTTGCTCTTCTATTGGCCTCTCCTGCTGTTATGTGTTCCAGTGTTTCTAATAATCTATCAGTCCATTTTTTTGTGTGGTTGGCTCTTGGGTCTGGTGTTCTCGCAACATTTATTAAAAGTTTGTTATGTAGTGTTTTATTTTTTAGCCATATCAAACCACCAAATCATTTTTGATCATAGAGTACCTAAGTTACTTAGGTAATTTCCTTAGGTACTCTATGCTTTCTTTGAACTTTTTAATATTGGCATTTAGAGGTGTACGTAGAAGAAATATTTGCTTAACATTTTGACGTTTCTCTTTACTGTAAAATCTTATGTGTGGTCCTTATTTCAGAGAATTTATTGAGAAGACATATGAAGACTTAGCACAGTTGATTTCAAGTGAGAATGGCACATCTACAGCACAGGTACAGTGAAGTTAACTCCAGTAGAGCAGCAAATATCAATATTATCATTTGTATCATGTAGCACTGTTTATGGCCACACTTAGACATTCTTGTAACATGTCCTGTATCATGTAGCACTGTTTATGGCCACACTTAGACATTCTTGTAACATGTCTTGTATCATGTAGCACTGTTTATGGCCACACTTAGACATTCTTGTAACATGTCTTGTATCATGTAGCACTGTTTATGGCCACACTTAGACATTCTTGTAACATGTCTTGTATCATGTAGCACTGTTTATGGCCACACTTAGACATTCTTGTAACATGTCTTGTATCATGTAGCACTTTTGTACCTCATCATCCATTAACAGTACAAACTCATCACCCATTGACAACACCAATTTTTGGAATTTAAGTTAACACCTAAGCACAGGCCACAATAGAATGAGATATCACATGTTCACCAAATTCAAAATAGGTACAACCAGCCTATGCCACTGTACACGGGACAATATGACTACAAAACATGTTCTACAGGATTGCCCCTACACAGCCCTGAGAAGAGCAATGTGGCCCACACCCACCTCCCTGGAAGAGAAACTATATGGGGCAATCAAATCACTTAAACAGACAGCTGCCTTCATGAGAGAGTCTAGAATCCTAATATGATTGAGACTTGATGGCAGAGAGAGAGAGAGAGAGAGAGAGAGAGAGAGAGAGAGAGAGAGAGAGATTTGTTGACAATACCACAATACCAATGCATCACCCATTGACAATATAAATTCTTTACACACTGAAAGTATAAACCTATCACTCTATGTCAATATAAACTTATCACCCATTGACACTAATAACTCATGGTACATTGACAGTATAAACTTATCACCCATTGACAGTATAAACTCATCACCCATTGACAGTATAAATTCATCACCCATTGACAGTATAAACTCACCACACATTGACAGTATAAACTTATCACCCACTGTCACTATAAACTCATCACCCATTGACAGTATAAACTTATCACCCATTGACAGTATAAACTTATCACCCATTGACAGTATAAACTTATCACCCATTGACAATATAAACTTATCACCCATTGACAGTATAAACTTATCACCCATTGACAGTATAAACCTATCACCCATTGGCAGTATAAACCTATCACCCATTGACAGTATAAACTTATCACCCATTGACAGTATAAACTTATCACCCATTGACAGTATAAACTTATCACCCATTGACAGTATAAACTTATCACCCATTGACAGTATAAACCTATCACCAATTGGCAGTATAAACTTATCACCCATTGACAGTATAAACTTATCACCCATTGACAGTATAAACCTATCACCCATTGACAGTATAAACCTATCACCCATTGACAGTATAAACTTATCACCCATTGACAGTATAAACTTATCACCCATTGACAGTATAAACCTATCACCAATTGGCAGTATAAACTTATCACCCATTGACAGTATAAACTTATCACCCATTGACAGTATAAACCTATCACCCATTGACAGTATAAACTTATCACCCATTGACAGTATAAACTTATCACCCATTAACAATATAAACTCATCACCCATTGACAGTATAAACTTAAAAACCCATTGACAGTATAAACTTATCACCATTGACAGTATAAACTTATCACCCATTTGACAGTTTAAACTTATTACCCATTGACAGTATAAATTATTACCCATTGACGGTATAAACTTATCACCCATTGACAGTATAAACTTATCACCCATTGACAGTATAAACTTATCACCCATTGACAGTATAAACTTATCACCCATTGACAATATAAACTTATCACCCATTGACAATATAAACTTATCACCCATTGACAATATAAACTTATCACCCACTGACAATATAAACTTATCACCCACTGACAGTATAAACTTATCACCCACTGACAATATAACTTATCACCCACTGACAATATAAACTTATCACCCACTGACAATATAACTTATCACCCACTGACAATATAACTTATCACCCACTGACAATATAACTTATCACCCACTGACAATATAAACTTATCACCCACTGACAATATAAACTTATCATCCACTGACAATATAAACTTATCACCCACTGACAATATAAACTTATCACCCATTGACAGTATAAACTTATCACCCACTGACAGTATAAACTTATCACCCACTGACAATATAAACTTATCACCCATTGACAATATAAACTTATCACCCATTGACAGTATAAACTTATCACCATTGACAATATAAACTTATCATCCACTGACAGTATAAACTTATCACCCATTGACAATATAAACTTATCACCCATTCCACTGACAATAATAACTCATGATCCATTGACAATAATAACCCATGATCCAATGACAACAAAAACTCATGATCCATTGACAGTATAAACTCAGATGACTTGTAAATGTAAATGTACACACATAGTGACAAAACTAGTACCTCAGAATAAGAAAGTATTTTTAGCGTTTGAATCCACGGAATGCATTAATCTGAGCCTTTATGTTAAGATAGACATGCCAGGATCTGTGAATAATAGTGACAGGGGCAATAACTAATGCAACAATTACTTGTTTATCACAGGCAAGGTTACTTGAAACAGAGAAGGTAAACCAGAACTCTCCATCTCTTGAAGTTATAACGACATGTTGTGCTCTAATATCAGTGGACTAATCTATTTTATGCTTTCTCAAAGTTTACTCATTGGTCCATCTCACTGCACCCCAGTCATACTCATAGGTCTTTCCCATTAGATGACGCTAGTTGTGCTAATTGATAGTTGCCATAACCTGCTGGAAGCACACAGTTATGTGCTTTCAGATTTTCAGATGCCTCATCCTGCTTTAACTGTTGTTAACTTGATTAAACAAGAAGGGTTATTTTCTGATGGTAAGATTGCTCCTTACATGATGATTAAAGGCATTGGGTTAAAGAGGAAAAGACAAAGTGCAGCTACATAAATAATAAAAGATATAAATACAATATAAATGATAATATTTTAACTTAAAAATTATTTACTAAAAGGAAAGTGAGGAAGGAAAGAAGAATCAATCAATCAATCAGTCAATTAATCAATCATTCATTCATTCAATTGATCAATCAGTCAATTGATCAATCAGTCAATCAATCAATAATCAATCAGTAAATCAGATCAATCAGTCAGTCAGTCGATCAATCAGTCAATCAATCAATCAGTCAGTCAATCAATAAATCAATCAGTAAATCAGATCAATCAGTCAATCAGTCGATCAATCAGTCAATCAATCAATCAATCAGTCAATTAATCAATCATTCATTCATTCATTGATCAATCAGTCAATTGATCAATCAGTCAATCAATCATAAATCAATCAGTAAATCAGATCAATCAGTCAGTCAGTCGATCATCAGTCAATCAATCAATCAGTCAATCAATCAGTCAATCAATCAGTCAATCAATCAATCAAATCAATCAGTTATCCCATAACCTTGTTCAGTATTTGTTAATCAAAAGAATACATTCCAAACTCAAGCATATTCTTATATATTTTTAAAATTCATGTCAAAATTGACAAAAAGACCGTGATTTCTCTCCCTTCTGACTTGGCACCCCCACTTTCATCAGGATGGCATCATCCAAATATTGGTCCCCTTCACAGCCTTCCCTAGCCACCTTATGTAACAGAGAATACAGTTGCTGATTGTTACCTCAGACTCTGAAAGGAGAGAACATGCTAAGAAATTCTGCTAGAAATATTGAATTATAGAACTTGAGTCTATAAATATTGTGAGAAAGCATAAAATTCATGTGGACTAACATTAAATGTCTTGCTTGATTCCTTCAGTGGTTCATATTTACACTCTTGCTCTAACTATACATAGATTTATGTATTCAGAAAGTGTAACTTATAAGGATCAAGAGATTTATACGTGAGCTGAGACAAGTATAACTTATGAGGATCAAGAGATTTATACGCGAGCTGAGACAAGTATAACTTATGAGGATCAAGAGATTTATATGTGGGCTGAGACAAGTTCGTTCGTTCGTTCGCTTTCGTCAGCTTTGACCTCTGACGAAGTCCCACCCACTCAATTTTTGTGGGACTGATTTTGCGTGTAAAGTCTGTTTTTATCCCATTTCAGGATGCCCCTCGCCATGCAGGCAGATTTACTCCGACTTCAGAGGTACTAATTTTTAGGGAATTAGTAAAACCCAGGTGTCCTCGCCAGGGTACGAACCCGGCTGTTGCCGTGGTAAGCCAACCGCCTATCGATTGCGCTAACCGGACACCCGCTGAGACAAGTATAACTTACAAAGTAAAGAAGAGATGTGTTTAGTAGCAAATACTTGAATAACTGATGAAGAGATATATTTGTGGGCTGAGACAAGTGTAACTTATAAGGAAATCAAGAGATATATTTGTGGGCTGAGACAAGTGTAACTTATAAGGAAATCAAGAGATATATTTGTGGGCTGAGACAAGTGTAACTTATAAGGAAATCAAGAGATATATTTGTGGGCTGAGACAAGTGTAACTTAGGAAATCAAGAGATATATTTGTGGACTGAGACAAGTGTAACTTAGGAAATCAAGAGATATATTTGTGGGCTGAGACAAGTGTAACTTAGGAAATCAAGAGATATATTTGTGGGCTGAGACAAGTGTAACTTAGGAAATCAAGAGATATATTTGTGGGCTGAGACAAGTGTAACTTAGGAAATCAAGAGATATATTTGTGGGCTGAGACAAGTGTAACTTATAAGGAATCAAGAGATATATTTGTGGACTGAGACAAGTGTAACTTATAAGGAAATCAAGAGATATATTTGTGGGCTGAGACAAGTGTAACTTATAAGGAAATCAAGAGATATATTTGTGGGCTGAGACAAGTGTAACTTAGGAAATCAAGAGATATATTTGTGGGCTGAGACAAGTGTAACTTAGGAAATCAGAGATATATTTGTGGCAGCGACAAGTGTAACTTATAAGGAATCAAGAGATATATTTGTGGGCTGAGACAAGTGTAACTTATAAGGAAATCAAGAGATATATTTGTGGCTGAGACAAGTGTAACTTATAAGGAAATCAAGAGATATATTTGTGGGCAGCGACAAGTGTAACTTATAAGGAAATCAAGAGATATATTTGTGGGCAGCGACAAGTGTAACTTAGGAAATCAGAGATATATTTGTGGGCTGAGACAAGTGTAACTTAGGAAATCAAGAGATATATTTGTGGACTGAGACAAGTGTAACTTAGGAAATCAAGAGATATATTTGTGGACTGAGACAAGTGTAACTTATAAGGAAATCAAGAGATATATTTGTGGACTGAGACAAGTGTAACTTAGGAAATCAAGAGATATATTTGTGGGCTGAGACAAGTGTAACTTAGGAAATCAAGAGATATATTTGTGGGCTGAGACAAGTGTAACTTAGGAAATCAAGAGATATATTTGTGGGCTGAGACAAGTGTAACTTAGGAAATCAAGAGATATATTTGTGGGCTGAGACAAGTGTAACTTAGGAAATCAAGAGATATATTTGTGGGCTGAGACAAGTGTAACTTATAAGGAAATCAAGAGATATATTTGTGGGCTGAGACAAGTGTAACTTATAAGGAAATCAAGAGATATATTTGTGGGCTGAGACAAGTGTAACTTATAAGGAAATCAAGAGATATATTTGTGGGCTGAGACAAGTGTAACTTAGGAAATCAGAGATATATTTGTGGGCAGCGACAAGTGTAACTTATAAGGAAATCAAGAGATATATTTGTGGACTGAGACAAGTGTAACTTAGGAAATCAAGAGATATATTTGTGGGCTGAGACAAGTGTAACTTATAAGGAAATCAAGAGATATATTTGTGGCTGAGACAAGTGTAACTTATAAGGAAATCAAGAGATATATTTGTGGACTGAGACAAGTGTAACTTAGGAAATCAAGAGATATATTTGTGGGCAGCGACAAGTGTAACTTATAAGGAAATCAAGAGATATATTTGTGGGCTGAGACAAGTGTAACTTATAAGGAAATCAAGAGATATATTTGTGGACTGAGACAAGTGTAACTTATAAGGAAATCAAGAGATATATTTGTGGGCTGAGACAAGTGTAACTTATAGGAAATCAAGAGATATATTTGTGGGCTGAGACAAGTGTAACTTATAAGGTAATCAGAGATATATTTGTGGGCAGCGACAAGTGTAACTTAGGAAATCAAGAGATATATTTGTGGGCAGCGACAAGTGTAACTTATAAGGAAATCAAGAGATATATTTGTGGACTGAGACAAGTGTAACTTATAAGGAAATCAAGAGATATATTTGTGGACTGAGACAAGTGTAACTTATAAGGTAATCAAGAGATATATTTGTGGACTGAGACAAGTGTAACTTAGGAAATCAAGAGATATATTGTGGGCTGAGACAAGTGTAACTTAGGAAATCAAGAGATATATTTGTGGGCTGAGACAAGTGTAACTTAGGAAATCAAGAGATATATTTGTGGGCTGAGACAAGTGTAACTTAGGAAATCAAGAGATATATTTGTGGGCTGAGACAAGTGTAACTTAGGAATCAAGAGATATATTTGTGGGCTGAGACAAGTGTAACTTATAAGGAAATCAAGAGATATATTTGTGGGCTGAGACAAGTGTAACTTATAAGGAAATCAAGAGATATATTTGTGGGCTGAGACAAGTGTAACTTATAAGGAAATCAAGAGATATATTTGTGGGCTGAGACAAGTGTAACTTAGGAAATCAAGAGATATATTTGTGGGCAGCGACAAGTGTAACTTATAAGGAAATCAAGAGATATATTTGTGGACTGAGACAAGTGTAACTTAGGAAATCAAGAGATATATTTGTGGGCTGAGACAAGTGTAACTTATAAGGAAATCAAGAGATATATTTGTGGGCTGAGACAAGTGTAACTTATAAGGAAATCAAGAGATATATTTGTGGACTGAGACAAGTGTAACTTAGGAAATCAAGAGATATATTTGTGGGCAGCGACAAGTGTAACTTATAGGAAATCAAGAGATATATTTGTGGGCTGAGACAAGTGTAACTTATAAGGAAATCAAGAGATATATTTGTGGACTGAGACAAGTGTAACTTATAAGGGAAATCAAGATATATTTGTGGGCTGAGACAAGTGTAACTTATAAGGAAATCAAGAGATATATTTGTGGGCTGAGACAAGTGTAACTTATAAGGTAATCAAGAGATATATTTGTGGGCTGAGACAAGTGTAACTTAGGAAATCAAGAGATATATTTGTGGGCAGCGACAAGTGTAACTTATAAGGAAATCAAGAGATATATTTGTGGACTGAGACAAGTGTAACTTATAAGGAAATCAAGAGATATATTTGTGGACTGAGACAAGTGTAACTTATAAGGTAATCAAGAGATATATTTGTGGACTGAGACAAGTGTAACTTATAAGGTAATCAAGAGATATATTTGTGGACTGAGACAAGTGTAACTTAGGAAATCAAGAGATATATTTGTGGGCAGCGACAAGTGTAACTTAGGAAATCAAGAGATATATTTGTGGGCAGCGACAAGTGTAACTTAGGAAATCAAGAGATATATTTGTGGGCAGCGACAAGTGTAACTTAGGAAATCAAGAGATATATTTGTGGACTGAGACAAGTGTAACTTATAAGGAAATCAAGAGATATATTTGTGGACTGAGACAAGTGTAACTTATAAGGAAATCAAGAGATATATTTGTGGGCTGAGACAAGTGTAACTTATAAGGAAATCAAGAGATATATTTGTGGGCTGAGACAAGTGTAACTTATAAGGAAATCAAGAGATATATTTGTGGACTGAGACAAGTGTAACTTATAAGGAAATCAAGAGATATATTTGTGGGCTGAGACAAGTGTAACTTATAAGGAAATCAAGAGATATATTTGTGGGCTGAGACAAGTGTAACTTAGGAAATCAAGAGATATATTTGTGGGCTGAGACAAGTGTAACTTATAAGGAAATCAAGAGATATATTTGTGGGCTGAGACAAGTGTAACTTATAAGGAAATCAAGAGATATATTTGTGGGCTGAGACAAGTGTAACTTAGGAAATCAAGAGATATATTTGTGGACTGAGACAAGTGTAACTTAGGAAATCAAGAGATATATTTGTGGGCTGAGACAAGTGTAACTTAGGAAATCAAGAGATATATTTGTGGACTGAGACAAGTGTAACTTAGGAAATCAAGAGATATATTTGTGGGCTGAGACAAGTGTAACTTATAAGGAAATCAAGAGATATATTTGTGGGCTGAGACAAGTGTAACTTATAAGGAAATCAAGAGATATATTTGTGGACTGAGACAAGTGTAACTTAGGAAATCAAGAGATATATTTGTGGGCTGAGACAAGTGTAACTTATAAGGAAATCAAGAGATATATTTGTGGGCTGAGACAAGTGTAACTTATAAGGAAATCAAGAGATATATTTGTGGACTGAGACAAGTGTAACTTATAAGGAAATCAAGAGATATATTTGTGGGCTGAGACAAGTGTAACTTATAAGGAAATCAAGAGATATATTTGTGGGCTGAGACAAGTGTAACTTAGGAAATCAAGAGATATATTTGTGGGCTGAGACAAGTGTAACTTATAAGGAAATCAAGAGATATATTTGTGGGCTGAGACAAGTGTAACTTATAAGGAAATCAAGAGATATATTTGTGGACTGAGACAAGTGTAACTTAGGAAATCAAGAGATATATTTGTGGGCTGAGACAAGTGTAACTTATAAGGAAATCAAGAGATATATTTGTGGGCAGCGACAAGTGTAACTTATAAGGAAATCAAGAGATATATTTGTGGACTGAGACAAGTGTAACTTATAAGGAAATCAAGAGATATATTTGTGGGCTGAGACAAGTGTAACTTATAAGGAAATCAAGAGATATATTTGTGGGCTGAGACAAGTGTAACTTATAAGGAAATCAAGAGATATATTTGTGGACTGAGACAAGTGTAACTTATAAGGAAATCAAGAGATATATTTGTGGGCAGCGACAAGTGTAACTTATAAGGAAATCAAGAGATATATTTGTGGGCAGCGACAAGTGTAACTTATAAGGAAATCAAGATATATTTGTGGCTGAGACAAGTGTAACTTATAAGGAAATCAAGAGATATATTTGTGGACTGAGACAAGTGTAACTTATAAGGAAATCAAGAGATATATTTGTGGACTGAGACAAGTGTAACTTATAAGGAAATCAAGAGATATATTTGTGGACTGAGACAAGTGTAACTTATAAGGAAATCAAGAGATATATTTGTGGGCAGCGACAAGTGTAACTTATAAGGAAATCAAGAGATATATTTGTGGACTGAGACAAGTGTAACTTATAAGGAAATCAAGAGATATATTTGTGGACTGAGACAAGTGTAACTTATAAGGAAATCAAGAGATATATTTGTGGGCTGAGACAAGTGTAACTTATAAGGAAATCAAGAGATATATTTGTGGGCTGAGACAAGTGTAACTTAGGAAATCAAGAGATATATTTGTGGACTGAGACAAGTGTAACTTAGGAAATCAAGAGATATATTTGTGGACTGAGACAAGTGTAACTTAGGAAATCAAGAGATATATTTGTGGACTGAGACAAGTGTAACTTAGGAAATCAAGAGATATATTTGTGGGCAGCGACAAGTGTAACTTATAAGGAAATCAAGAGATATATTTGTGGGCTGAGACAAGTGTAACTTAGGAAATCAAGAGATATATTTGTGGGCTGAGACAAGTGTAACTTATAAGGAAATCAAGAGATATATTTGTGGGCTGAGACAAGTGTAACTTATAAGGAAATCAAGAGATATATTTGTGGACTGAGACAAGTGTAACTTAGGAAATCAAGAGATATATTTGTGGGCTGAGACAAGTGTAACTTAGGAAATCAAGAGATATATTTGTGGGCTGAGACAAGTGTAACTTAGGAAATCAAGAGATATATTTGTGGACTGAGACAAGTGTAACTTATAAGGAAATCAAGAGATATATTTGTGGGCAGCGACAAGTGTAACTTATAAGGAAATCAAGAGATATATTTGTGGCTGAGACAAGTGTAACTTAGGAAATCAAGAGATATATTTGTGGGCTGAGACAAGTGTAACTTATAAGGAAATCAAGAGATATATTTGTGGGCAGCGACAAGTGTAACTTATAAGGAAATCAAGAGATATATTTGTGGGCTGAGACAAGTGTAACTTAGGAAATCAAGAGATATATTTGTGGGCTGAGACAAGTGTAACTTATAAGGAAATCAAGAGATATATTTGTGGGCTGAGACAAGTGTAACTTATAAGGAAATCAAGAGATATATTTGTGGGCTGAGACAAGTGTAACTTATAAGGAAATCAAGAGATATATTTGTGGGCTGAGACAAGTGTAACTTATAAGGAAATCAAGAGATATATTTGTGGGCTGAGACAAGTGTAACTTATAAGGAAATCAAGAGATATATTTGTGGGCAGCGACAAGTGTAACTTATAAGGAAATCAAGAGATATATTTGTGGACTGAGACAAGTGTAACTTATAAGGAAATCAAGAGATATATTTGTGGGCTGAGACAAGTGTAACTTATAAGGAAATCAAGAGATATATTTGTGGGCTGAGACAAGTGTAACTTATAAGGAAATCAAGAGATATATTTGTGGGCTGAGACAAGTGTAACTTATAAGGAAATCAAGAGATATATTTGTGGGCTGAGACAAGTGTAACTTATAAGGAAATCAAGAGATATATTTGTGGGCTGAGACAAGTGTAACTTAGGAAATCAAGAGATATATTTGTGGGCTGAGACAAGTGTAACTTATAAGGAAATCAAGAGATATATTTGTGGGCTGAGACAAGTGTAACTTATAAGGAAATCAAGAGATATATTTGTGGGCTGAGACAAGTGTAACTTATAAGGAAATCAAGAGATATATTTGTGGCTGAGACAAGTGTAACTTATAAGGAAATCAAGAGATATATTTGTGGGCTGAGACAAGTGTAACTTATAAGGAAATCAAGAGATATATTTGTGGGCTGAGACAAGTGTAACTTAGGAAATCAAGAGATATATTTGTGGACTGAGACAAGTGTAACTTAGGAAATCAAGAGATATATTTGTGGGCTGAGACAAGTGTAACTTATAAGGAAATCAAGAGATATATTTGTGGCTGAGACAAGTGTAACTTATAAGGAAATCAAGAGATATATTTGTGGGCTGAGACAAGTGTAACTTAGGAAATCAAGAGATATATTGTGGGCTGAGACAAGTGTAACTTATAAGGAAATCAAGAGATATATTTGTGGGCTGAGACAAGTGTAACTTATAAGGAAATCAAGAGATATATTTGTGGGCTGAGACAAGTGTAACTTATAAGGAAATCAAGAGATATATTTGTGGCTGAGACAAGTGTAACTTATAAGGAAATCAAGAGATATATTTGTGGGCTGAGACAAGTGTAACTTAGGAAATCAAGAGATATATTTGTGGGCAGCGACAAGTGTAACTTATAAGGAAATCAAGAGATATATTTGTGGCTGAGACAAGTGTAACTTATAAGGAAATCAAGAGATATATTTGTGGGCTGAGACAAGTGTAACTTATAAGGAAATCAAGAGATATATTTGTGGGCTGAGACAAGTGTAACTTATAAGGAAATCAAGAGATATATTTGTGGGCTGAGACAAGTGTAACTTATAAGGAAATCAAGAGATATATTTGTGGACTGAGACAAGTGTAACTTATAAGGAAATCAAGAGATATATTTGTGGGCTGAGACAAGTGTAACTTAGGAAATCAAGAGATATATTTGTGGGCTGAGACAAGTGTAACTTATAAGGAAATCAAGAGATATATTTGTGGGCTGAGACAAGTGTAACTTATAAGGAAATCAAGAGATATATTTGTGGGCAGCGACAAGTGTAACTTATAAGGAAATCAAGAGATATATTTGTGGGCTGAGACAAGTGTAACTTATAAGGAAATCAAGAGATATATTTGTGGGCTGAGACAAGTGTAACTTAGGAAATCAAGAGATATATTTGTGGACTGAGACAAGTGTAACTTATAAGGAAATCAAGAGATATATTTGTGGGCTGAGACAAGTGTAACTTATAAGGAAATCAAGAGATATATTTGTGGGCAGCGACAAGTGTAACTTATAAGGAAATCAAGAGATATATTTGTGGGCTGAGACAAGTGTAACTTAGGAATCAAGAGATATATTTGTGGGCAGCGACAAGTGTAACTTATAAGGAAATCAAGAGATATATTTGTGGACTGAGACAAGTGTAACTTAGGAAATCAAGAGATATATTTGTGGACTGAGACAAGTGTAACTTATAAGGAAATCAAGAGATATATTTGTGGACTGAGACAAGTGTAACTTATAAGGAAATCAAGAGATATATTTGTGGACTGAGACAAGTGTAACTTAGGAAATCAAGAGATATATTTGTGGACTGAGACAAGTGTAACTTAGGAAATCAAGAGATATATTTGTGGACTGAGACAAGTGTAACTTAGGAAATCAAGAGATATATTTGTGGGCTGAGACAAGTGTAACTTAGGAAATCAAGAGATATATTTGTGGACTGAGACAAGTGTAACTTAGGAAATCAAGAGATTTGTCACCTATATCTCACTTTACATTTATCAACATATCTTTCATCTCTCTTAGTTTCATCAACACACATATATATATATATCTTCCACTTAATCAATAGTTGTGAATCTTCTTCTTCTTTCCTTCCTCATTTGCCTTTCAGCGTCGAGGGGAGATATAATGTGCGATCTTTTGCTCTTCTGTTCACCTCTGTTGCTATCATGTTTCCTAGTGCTTCTAATATTCCATTGATCCATCTTTTTTGAGGTCGACCATTCTATCTGGTATTCTCACAACGTATGCTGAAGGCTCGTTGTGTTGTGTTTTGATCTTTCTGCCTTGCCACGTGACCAAACCATTTTATCTGTTGTTTCCTTATATATTCTATGGCTGGGGCTATTCCTAGCTTTTTTCTCAGTTCTTCATTTCTGATCTTATCTCTCAGACTGTTTCCTGTCATTCGTCTAACACATTTCATCTCTGTAGAGGTTATTTTTCTTATTGTTCTTGCATCTAGGGTCCAAGTCTGACATTGGTAGCACAACGTTGGGATGAAGATTGTGTTGTGTAGTGCTCGTTTTGCCTCCAGAGTTATTTCCTTGTTGGACAATAGTGGTGATAGCTGTCCAATGATTTGACAAGCTTTGTTGCATCTTGATTCTATCTCTGCTGTTTGTGAATTATCATTTGCCACTAGACTTCCTAGGTATTTAAGTTCCTCTACTTCAACTTGTCTGAAACCATGAAAGTTTAAATTAACTGTATCCTATGATAAACACTAACACTACCCTCAGCGTGTCTCATCCTTATAATTATCATTGTTGCATCTCACTAACCCTAACGATGTACATGTTTGTACTTGTGTCTCATAAACAGAGTAAAATATTCAACTTTTAACATTTAGAAGTTGAAGTAACTAATACTTGTTGTACTTCAATTTTTTGTTGTACTTCATTATTTTGTTGTAAAAAAAAAAAAAGTAAAGTACCCCCGTCACGCCAAGTGGCGGTGTATAGGTAATATGGTGTTAGTGATAAATTTTACAGACCTTCGGCACATGGTTTTTGGGGTAATGTGGTTGGTATTACACCCGTGCCACTTTACTTTCCCAGAAAAAAATCCGGTACCCATTTAAGGCTGGGTGAACCCGGGAGCCGTCAGTTGGGATCAAACCCTACCCTTGTCCTTCGTAGTCCAGTTCATTAACCACTGAGCTATCGCGGCTCCCATTTTGTTGTATTTCATTATTTTGTTGTATTTCATTATTTTGTTGTACTTCATTATTTTGTTGTACTTCATTATTTTGTTGTTCTTCATTATTTTGTTGTACTTCATTACCTTGTAATTAACATGTAAGCTTCATGACCATGATAAATAGTACTTTTACATTTCTTGTTCTATTAAGCGTTCTTTGTGAATACACAACTTGTGTGTTGTATCTGCCTTTTGTCTGTTTCATTTACGCATGCAGTAGTGTTGAGGTAGCTCACTTCATGCTCAAAAAGCACTTGGTTCTTCCTCTGCTTTTTGATATAGTAAATTGCAGTGCACTGTATTGTGCCCCTTGCATTCTGTGTTCATCCTACTTCATAAACATTCCATGACAATTAAGTCAAGTGCTGAAGTTGGGAGCCGCGATAGCTCAGTGGTCAGTGAACGGGCTACTAAGGACAAGAGAAAAATTTAAAAATACAGAAAAATGGTATGTTAGAAGCTTTACATGATAAGTGGACGACACAGACTAAACGACGTTTCGGCCCAATAGGCCTTCAGCAGGAACAAACAAGAAAAACAAACACACAAACTAATAACGAAACATCGAAACAAAAATATTTGAAATATGTTAAAGAAAATATCTATCCTGTGTGTATGAAAAGGAAATGGTAACAAAAGTGTGGCTGTAATGAATAAATAGGGACCTTCCTGGCCTCTCAATGTTGATTCTACAGACATGACCATGCCAGCCATCTTAGCTGTGACTAGAGAGCCAAAACGATACATGAAGTTCAGCAACTGAGCTCAGTGCGGTCAGCGACCCACAGCTGGTGAATGACAGGACTGATCAAGACTCTGCTCCATCCCCCAGCAGTGCTCCTGAAAAAAAAGGGCTATCCAGTCTGATCAAATGATCAGGAATAAAAGAGAGAAGACAACCTGGTACTAAAAAATGTTGTACTGAAGTCAGATGTGTTGGGTTGAACGGTACAAATAAACCACAACATGTCTGTGCCCACTTGACGTCCTTTTAATGACAGATGGTGAAGAAGACAACTAATTCCTGTAGTAGTCATCGGGTGAATGGCAAGAAAAAAATGTTTTAAAAAATGTTGTGACTATTGCACTTGTCTAGTTGCGTGTCTGCGAGAGTTGTGTTTCATGTCTGGTTGTGTATGTTCTTATTTTGTTGTTAATTCTTGAATGACATTTCTTGATGAATTGTGTAATTATACTTGCTCTTCTCTCCCTTTGCAGCTCCTATCATGTCTCTCTTTTACTCCTCTTCTCATTTTTTTTTACCCTACAGGACATCTACTTTAATATTTCAAATTTTCATAGTTTGGTTACTCTGGTCTCATTAAATTCTACATGCCCTATTTTTTATGAATCTTTTAACAAGACTCTACATAAATCCTGGTCACAGTCTATTCTATCATTCTTTCAACACTTTTTTTAAGCTTCATCATTTTGTTTTCTTACTTGGATTTTTGTGTTTAATGTGCATAGTTTGTTTGTTATAAGTGAAGACTTTTTCCGCAACATTGTAGTTTGTCTTGTCTTTATGTTAGTCTAGCTGCACGGTACCATTTGATGTTTATTTTATTTACTAATTGTGTTATGCCTGAACCAGACTTTAAGGACTAGCAGCTAGCTACATCTAACATTTGTATATTTCCTCTTCTGCGTTCATGACTCTTTCAGAGTAGGATTCCGGACTCTCTCATGAAGGCAGCTGTCTGTTTAAGCGAATCGATTGCCCCATATAGTTTCTCTTCCAGGGAGGTGGGCGTGGACCACATTGCTCTTCTCAGGTCTGTGTACTGGGGCAATCCTGTAGAACATGTTTTGTTGTCATATTGTCCAGTGTACAGTGGCATAGGCTGGTTGTACCTATTTTGAGTTTGGTGAACATGTGATTGCTCATTCTGTTGTGGCCAGTGCGTAGGCGAAGTATGATGACTTGATCGCTCCTTGATAGTTGGAGGTATCCATCCCTCTCGTTATACTTTTGGTGTTCTTGTTTCCATTTTTCATGATACTGGCCTTTGATGATGGATTTGGCTTCGTCGTAGCTGACCTGATGGTTCTCTTGTGGTAATCTCCCTCCCTCTTTAATTTGTCTGCGCATTTGACAATTTGTATATTTGAAGTGGCACCTACCAAAATCTTGCATGACCATATTATCTACTTGTAATTGTATAATTCCACCCATTAGCCCAACCACACAGCTGAAGTAAAAACTGATCATTTCCAGTAAAAGATCACAAATTAGCTGACATGAAGATCTGTAATTTATTAAAATTAATGTTTTATTTTCTTAATTTGATTTTTCCCAATTATTTGCTGGTAACTTAAGGAAGATTTTAACTGTTTCTTCTTGTAGAAAATCAAATCAGCAGAAAGATATTTGGCAAAGTTGGAATTTCATTTGGCAAAGGTAAGTTGAAGGAATTGTTTGTACAATTGATTGGATACATGTCAACATATCTTATGAATGAAGTGCACTAAATAAAGTGCAGAGAATGAAGTGAAATAAATACAGTGCAGCAAATGATATGCACTGAATAAAGTGCAGTGAATGAAGTGAAATACAAAGGCAGTGAATGAAGTGAAATAAATAAAGTGCAGTGAATGAGGTGAAAAACAAAGGCAGTGAATGAAGTGAAACAAAAAAGGTGCAGCAAATGATGTGCACTAAATAAAGTGCAGTGAATGAAGTGAAATACAAAGGCAGTGAATGAAGCGAAATACAAAGGCAGTGAATGAAGCGAAATACAAAGGCAGTGAATGAAGTGAAATACAAAGGCAGTGAATGAAGCGAAATACAAAGGCAGTGAATGAAGCGAAATACAAAGGCAGTGAATGAAGCAAAATACAAAGGCAGTGAATGAAGTGAAATACAAAGGCAGTGAATGAAGCAAAATACAAAGGCAGTGAATGAAGTGAAATACAAAGGCAGTGAATGAAGTGAAATACAAAGGCAGTGAATGAAGTGAAATACAAAGGCAGTGAATGAAGTGAAATACAAAGGCAGTGAATGAAGTGAATACAAAGGCAGTGAATTAAGCAAAATACAAAGGCAGTGAATGAAGCTATATACAAAGGCAGTGAATGAAGCAAAATACAAAGGCAGTGAATGAAGCTATATACAAAGGCAGTGAATGAAGCTATATACAAAGGCAGTGAATGAAGCTATATACAAAGGCAGTGAATGAAGCAAAATACAAGGGCAGTGAATACGATCCATAAAAATATATACAAAATTGAAATAAACTAAAACAATATATATACAATTAAAATTAATATAGAATTAGATGTATCATTATATTTAAACAAGAATTTACGTATGTATATAAATTATGTGTTTGATTTTAAATGAGAAATAAAAATGTGTCTACTTCCACAGATTGATGAGCTCAAAGATTGTTATTTACTGAACCATCAGATGCGAGAAGGTGTGTGTTCACATTCATAAACAAGTTATTCACTTTCTCAATTTTTTTCTCTCCATTTTTAAACCAATTTTTTAAATACCTTTCTATATTTTGTCAAAACAGCTCGGGTGACTGATGTTTTAGTCTGATCTTTTCTACCAATCTTTGTTTTTTTAAACCCTTTATATCATTATCTTTCAACTATCTCCAAGTTTTCACTGGTTATACATAGAGTACACTTATAGAGTTTGTGTTATACATAGAGTACACTGGTAGAGTTTGTGTTATACATAGAGTACACTGGTAGAGTTTGTGTTATACATAGAGTACACTGGTAGAGTTTGTGTTATACATAGAGTACACTGGTAGAGTTTGTGTTATACATAGAGTACACTGGTAGAGTTTGTACAATGTACAATGTCTAAGTACAATGGAATGAATTCAAGACTAATATTAAAATAAGAGAAATGGCCATGCAATCAAAGTCTCATCTACAATTAGGAAGAGTAGGTGGACATATGTGGCGATGTTCTGAGAAGAGACAACAAGAGTAGGTGGACATATGTTGGAGATGTGCTGAGAAGAGACAACAAGAGTAGGTGGATATATGTTGGCGATGTTCTGAGAAGAGACAACAAGAGTAGGTGGACATATGTTGGCGATGTGCTGAGAAGAGACAACAAGAGTAGGTGGACATATGTTGGAGATGTGCTGAGAAGAGACAACAAGAGTAGGTGGACATATGTTGGAGATGTGCTGAGAAGAGACAACAAGAGTAGGTGGGCATATGTTGGAGATGTGCTGAGAAGAGACAATAAGAGAATTCCAAAACAGTCTCTTCTATGGAAAATATAAGGATACACAAAAGAGGAAGATCTAAAGAGACACTAAAAAGAACACTTATAAAAGCAGCAAAGTTGGCAGAAATAATAAAGAGCCCCGTCATGCCAATTGGCGTATCGGGAGAATATGGTGTTAGTGACCATAATTTTTATAGACCTTTGGCACATGATATTTGGTGTAATGTGGCCGTATTACACCCGTACCGTAGCAGATATAGACTCATTAGATAAGATTAAACATCTCGCTAAGAATAGAAATGGATGGAAAAAAACACAACAAGTCCTATGCAACATCTAACGGCACTGGAAGGATCAAGATCAATAATTTTGTAATATCCCATTATTATTGTTCCCTAACATATTACTCTGTGTGTGTGTCAGGAACCTGTCTGATAATGCTGCTCTATGTTCTATTCCTTAGGAGCTCTGAACATGGCTCATGCTTTCAGTGCCTCAACTTCTCATCGGAGAAAGGACTCCATATCTAGCCTCAAGTACGGCTACAAAGAATGCTCACAGGTAACTTGGTCATTCCCCAAAAGCTACATTTTTTAAAAATATGACGATCATCATTTTCAAGAGGACGTGAACTCCCGGTATATGGTGGATAGGCAAGGGAACAATTGAAGGCTATGTCTGAAAAGTGTTCCTTGTTGCAGTTTCCTCATATTCCAAGTTCGGCTTGTTGCAGGAGTTACTGAGTTAAGTGCTCTGTGAACACCGTGGGCTGTGTGTCTCATCCGTTTTGATCATGTTTTGATATTCCATTTGTTTACAATGAATAATGATATCGTATGACAGAGAACCGTTGGCTGTGTTCACTTTCTGCTCGGTTTCGCCTTATGTCTTTTGGCGTGTTTTCTGAGACTGCTACGATGGGGACTACAATTACCTTTCTTTGTTTGGGAGATGAAATATTAATTCGGATGATTACGTTGGCACAGGCGGTTGAGAAATTATGGATTTTAATTCGTTTGCAGTGATACCGGGGCCTTCCATAACCAAATAAGCAAATAAACATTACCTTCAAGTAACATGCAAACATCACATCAAGTAAGCATCTCTCAGTAAACATCATCATCAAGTAAATATCTCTCAGCAAACATCATCATCAAGTAAACATTTCTCAGTAAACATCATCATCAAGTAAACATCTCTCAGCAAACATCATCATCAAGTAAACAACTCTCAGCAAACATCACCATCAAGTAAACATCTCTCAGCAAACATTAATATCAAGTAAACATCTCTCAGCAAACATCACCATCAAGTGAACATCTCTCAGCAAACATCACCATCAAGTAAGCATTACATCAAGTAAACATCTCTCAGCAAACATCACCATCAAGTAAACATCTCTCAGTAAACATCACCATCAAGTTAACATCTCTCAGCAAACATCATCATCATGTAAATATCTATCTGTAAACATCACATCAACTAAACATCTCTCAGCAAACATCACCATCAAGTAAACATCTCTCAGTAAACATCAGTATCAAGTTAACATCTCTCAGCAAACATCATAATCATGTAAACATCTATCAGTAAACATCACCATCAAGTAAACATCTCTCAGCAAACATCACATCAAGTAAACATCACATCAAGTAAACATCACTTCATGTAAACTTCTATCAGAAAACATCACATCAAGTAAACATCTCTTAGAAAAAATCACATCAAGTAAACATCTCTCAAAATCATCACATCAGTTAAACATCTCTCAGTAAACATCCCATGAACTAAACATCTCTCAGCAAACATCACCACCAAGTAAACATCTCTCAGCAAACATTACCTTAAGAGTAAACATCTCTTAGCAAACATCACATCAAATAAACATCTCTCAGCAAACATCACCATCAAGTAAACATATCTCAGCAAACATCACCATCAAGTAAACATCTCTCAGCAAACATTACCATCAAGTAAATATCTCTCAGCAAATATCACCATCAAGTAAACATCTCTCAGCAAACATCACCATTAAGTAAACATCTCTCAGCAAACATTACCATCAAGTAAACATCTCTCAGCAAACATCACCATCAAGTAAACATCTCTCAGCAAACATTACCATCAAGTAAATATCTCTCAGCAAACATTACCATCAAGTAAACATCTCTCAGCAAACATTACCATCAAGTAAACATCTATCAGCAAACATTACCATCAAGTAGACATCTATCAGCAAACATTACCATCAAGTAAATATCTCTCAGCAAACATTACCATCAAGTAAACATCTCTCAGCAAACATTACCATCAAGTAAACATCTCTCAGCAAACATCACCATCAAGTAAACATCTCTCAGCAAACATTATCATCAAGTAAACATCTATCAGCAAACATTACCATCAAGTAAACATCTATCAACAAACATTACCATCAAGTAAATATCTCTCAGCAAACATTATCATCAAGTAAACATCTTCAAAGATCAAAGCCAACTCATTAACTCAATGAATAATAATAATAGCTTCAAACAAACAACTCATGTCAGCCAACACCCATTTCTAAAAAAATATTCAATTTCAGAAAAATGTTTTGTCCATAAACATCTCGTTAAGTAAATATCTCACCTTAATCTCTAATCAATTATCCACATAAACTAAAAGATGTGAATGTTGCAAGATATAGGCTGTCCTATAGGATTCAATCTTGTATGGGAGTAAAGTATTAATCTTTACTGTAATAGACCATACCATTGGAAGGCTTGTTAGGATCGTCATTGCACACTGGAGACATCCATAGTTGTTCCAAAATCCTCATTGAGAATCTCAAAAAAATTCAAAGAGAATTCAAGCCCATGTGCATGAACTCCATAGCATGGCCTGAGATCCACGGTGTGGGTAGATTTCTCCTGGTAATTTTGCTTGAGCAGTCACCATATATGAGAGGCAAGAGTGGCAGGAATCAGCTCCCTCACTGAGATAGAGTTGCTTGCACAGAACAGAGACAAATGGCGAGATTTGACAAAATATCTTTAGACGGATTGAAAACTCCTAGAATAAAAATTTAGATAAGAGAAAGAGTATCTGGGTCTATGCCCTATGGGCTGACTACGGCTTAAAAGGTCAATAGATGGTGGCCATATTTGTAGCCTACACTTTTTTAAACCACATTTTAACTACCAAGGGATCTTTAACATGCATGATTGCACATGAGACCTCCTGTTTATTGCCATTATTCGGGAGGGCTAGACATCGGATCTCACTACCCAAAAGATCAGGAGAGGGTAACTTCATAAAGAAATCACGAATAATTTTTTTTTAATCTCTGAAAAATCACCGTCGCTGTTTTCGGTGGTGTCCTTCATGTCCTGAGGTACCTCGGGACCACTCATTCCCCCCCCCCCCCCCCACCCACATTAGAAGGTGTGGGACCCACATACTCTTGTTGTTGTTAATCTCTTTCCTCAAACCAGATAACCCAATTTATATTTATCTGGGTTGACTGGAGAGTGCATCATGTGATTGAACTCAGACTACTTTATTGCCAGGTCTGTGAGCTACCAACTATTCTGGACTTTCACACATAAAGTGATGAAAATGTTTTTTTTCTCACTGTTTAATTTTGAAACCTTCTAATCTGCTTGAAAAATGTGGTCATTAGTAACATAAGCAATATGATAGTAACATAAGCAATATGATAGTAACATAAGCAATATGATAGTAACATAAGCAATATGATAGTAACATAAGCAATATGATAGTAACATAAGCAATATGATAGTAACATAAGCAATATGATAGTAACATAAGCAATATGATAGTAACATAAGCAATATGATAGTAACATAAGCAATATGATAGTAACATAAGCAATATGATAGTAACATAAGCAATATGATAGTAACATAAGCAATATGATAGTAACATAAGCAATATGATAGTAACATAAGCAATATGATAGTAACATAAGCAATATGATAGTAACATAAGCAATATGATAGTAACATAAGCAATATGATAGTAACATAAGCAATATGATAGTAACATAAGCAATATGATAGTAACATAAGCAATATGATAGTAACATAAGCAATATGATAGTAACATAAGCAATATGATAGTAACATAAGCAATATGATAGTAACATAAGCAATATGATAGTAACATAAGCAATATGATAGTAACATAAGCAATATGATAGTAACATAAGCAATATGATAGTAACATAAGCAATATGATAGTAACATAAGCAATATGATAGTAACATAAGCAATATGATAGTAACATAAGCACTATGATAGTAACATAAGCAATATGATAGTAACATAAGCAATATGATAGTAACATAAGCAATATGATAGTAACATAAGCAATATGATAGTAACATAAGCAATATGATAGTAACATAAGCAATATGATAGTAACATAAGCAATATGATAGTAACATAAGCAATATGATAGTAACATAAGCAATATGATAGTAACATAAGCAATATGATAGTAACACAAGCAATATGATAGTAACACAAGCAATATGATAGTAACACAAGCAATATGATAGTAACATAAGCAATATGATAGTAACATAAGCAATATGATAGTAACATAAGCAATATGATAGTAACATAAGCAATATGATAGTAACATAAGCAATATGATAGTAACATAAGCAATATGATAGTAACACAAGCAATATGATAGTAACATAAGCAATATGATAGTAACACAAGCAATATGATAGTAACATAAGCAATATGATAGTAACACAAGCAATATGATAGTAACATAAGCAATATGATAGTAACACAAGCAATATGATAGTAACATAAGCAATATGATAGTAACACAAGCAATATGATAGTAACATAAGCAATATGATAGTAACATAAGCAATATGATAGTAACATAAGCAATATGATAGTAACATAAGCAATATGATAGTAACATAAGCAATATGATAGTAACATAAGCAATATGATAGTAACATAAGCAATATGATAGTAACATAAGCAATATGATAGTAACATAAGCAATATGATAGTAACATAAGCAATATGATAGTAACATAAGCAATATGATAGTAACACAAGCAATATGATAGTAACATATGCAATATGATAGTAACATAAGCAATATGATAGTAACATAAGCAATATGATAGTAACACAAGCAATATGATAGTAACACAAGCAATATGATAGTAACATAAGCAATATGATAGTAACACAAGCAATATGATAGTAACATAAGCAATATGATAGTAACATAAGCAATATGATAGTAACATAAGCAATATGATAGTAACATAAGCAATATGATAGTAACATAAGCAATATGATAGTAACATAAGCAATATGATAGTAACACAAGCAATATGATAGTAACACAAGCAATATGATAGTAACATAAGCAATATGATAGTAACATAAGCAATATGATAGTAACACAAGCAATATGATAGTAACATAAGCAATATGATAGTAACATAAGCAATATGATAGTAACATAAGCAATATGATAGTAACATAAGCAATATGATAGTAACATAAGCAATATGATAGTAACACAAGCAATATGATAGTAACATAAGCAATATGATAGTAACACAAGCAATATGATAGTAACACAAGCAATATGATAGTAACATAAGCAATATGATAGTAACATAAGCAATATGATAGTAACACAAGCAATATGATAGTAACACAAGCAATATGATAGTAACATAAGCAATATGATAGTAACATAAGCAATATGATAGTAACATAAGCAATATGATAGTAACATAAGCAATATGATAGTAACACAAGCAATATGATAGTAACATAAGCAATATGATAGTAACACAAGCAATATGATAGTAACACAAGCAATATGATAGTAACACAAGCAATATGATAGTAACACAAGCAATATGATAGTAACATAAGCAATATGATAGTAACACAAGCAATATGATAGTAACACAAGCAATATGATAGTAACATAAGCAATATGATAGTAACATAAGCAATATGATAGTAACACAAGCAATATGATAGTAACACAAGCAATATGATAGTAACACAAGCAATATGATAGTAACACAAGCAATATGATAGTAACATAAGCAATATGATAGTAACATAAGCAATATGATAGTAACATAAGCAATATGATAGTAACATAAGCAATATGATAGTAACACAAGCAATATGATAGTAACATAAGCAATATGATAGTAACATAAGCAATATGATAGTAACATAAGCAATATGATAGTAACATAAGCAATATGATAGTAACATAAGCAATATGATAGTAACATAAGCAATATGATAGTAACATAAGCAATATGATAGTAACACAAGCAATATGATAGTAACATAAGCAATATGATAGTAACATAAGCAATATGATAGTAACATAAGCAATATGATAGTAACATAAGCAATATGATAGTAACATAAGCAATATGATAGTAACATAAGCAATATGATAGTAACATAAGCAATATGATAGTAACATAAGCAATATGATAGTAACACAAGCAATATGATAGTAACATAAGCAATATGATAGTAACATAAGCAATTTGATAGTAACACAAGCAATATGATAGTAACATAAGCAATATGATAGTAACATAAGCAATATGATAGTAACACAAGCAATATGATAGTAACATAAGCAATATGATAGTAACATAAGCAATATGATAGTAACACAAGCAATATGATAGTAACATAAGCAATATGATAGTAACATAAGCAATATGATAGTAACATAAGCAATATGATAGTAACATAAGCAATATGATAGTAACATAAGCAATATGATAGTAACATAAGCAATATGATAGTAACATAAGCAATATGATAGTAACATAAGCAATATGATAGTAACATAAGCAATATGATAGTAACATAAGCAATATGATAGTAACATAAGCAATATGATAGTAACATAAGCAATGATAGAATCAATGCTTTTTTATTACAAGAATATCTGAGGAAGGCAAGAAATCACATTTGTAAACTTGAAGTAGTCACAGACAACCTGAAGTAGTCACAGACAACCTGAAGTAGTCACAGACAACCTGAAGTAGTCACAAACAACCTGAAGTAGTCACAAACAACCTGAAGTAGTCACAAACAACCTGAAGTAGTCACAGACAACCTGAAGTAGTCACAAACAACCTGAAGTAGTCACAGACAACCTGAAGTAGTCACAAACAACCTGAAGTAGTCACAGACAACCTGAAGTAGTCACAGACAACCTGAAGTAGTCACAAACAACCTGAAGTAGTCACAGACAACCTGAAGTAGTCACAGACAACCTGAAGTAGTCACAGACAACCTGAAGTAGTCACAGACAACCTGAAGTAGTCACAGACAACCTGAAGTAGTCACAGACAACCTGAAGTAGTCACAGACAACCTGAAGTAGTCACAGACAACCTGAAGTAGTCACAGACAACCTGAAGTAGTCACAAACAACCTGAAGTAGTCACAAACAACAACCTGAAGTAGTCACAAACAACCTGAAGTAGTCACAGACAACCTGAAGTAGTCACAGACAACCTGAAGTAGTCACAGACAACCTGAAGTAGTCACAGACAACCTGAAGTAGTCACAGACAACCTGAAGTAGTCACAGACAACCTGAAGTAGTCACAGACAACCTGAAGTAGTCACAAACAACCTGAAGTAGTCACAAACAACCTGAAGTAGTCACAAACAACCTGAAGTAGTCACAGACAACCTGAAGTAGTCACAAACAACCTGAAGTAGTCACAGACAACCTGAAGTAGTCACAAACAACCTGAAGTAGTCACAGACAACCTGAAGTAGTCACAGACAACCTGAAGTAGTCACAAACAACCTGAAGTAGTCACAGACAACCTGAAGTAGTCACAGACAACCTGAAGTAGTCACAGACAACCTGAAGTAGTCACAGACAACCTGAAGTAGTCACAGACAACCTGAAGTAGTCACAGACAACCTGAAGTAGTCACAGACAACCTGAAGTAGTCACAGACAACCTGAAGTAGTCACAGACAACCTGAAGTAGTCACAGACAACCTGAAGTAGTCACAACAACCTGAAGTAGTCACAAACAACCTGAAGTAGTCACAAACAACCTGAAGTAGTCACAAACAACCTGAAGTAGTCACAGACAACCTGAAGTAGTCACAGACAACCTGAAGTAGTCACAGACAACCTGAAGTAGTCACAGACAACCTGAAGTAGTCACAGACAACCTGAAGTAGTCACAGACAACCTGAAGTAGTCACAGACAACCTGAAGTAGTCACAGACAACTTGAAGTAGTCACAGACAACCTGAAGTAGTCACAGACAACTTGAAGTAGTCACAGACAACCTGAAGTAGTCACAGACAACCTGAAGTAGTCACAGACCTGAAGTAGTCCTGAAGCAGTCAGTCAAACAACCTGAAGTAGTCACAGACAACCTGAAGTAGTCACAGACAACCTGAAGCAGTCACAAACAACCTGAAGTAGTCACAGACAACCTGAAGTAGTCACAGACAACCTGAAGTAGTCACAAACAACCTGAAGTAGTCACAGACAACCTGAAGTAGTCACAAACAACCTGAAGTAGTCACAGACAACCTGAAGTAGTCACAAACAACCTGAAGTAGTCACAGACAACCTGAAGTAGTCACAGACAACCTGAAGTAGTCACAAACAACCTGAAGCAGTCACAGACAACCTGAAGTAGTCACAAACAACCTGAAGCAGTCACAGACAACCTGAAGTAGTCACAGACAACCTGAAGCAGTCACCGACAACCTGAAGTAGTCACAGACAACCTGAAGTAGTCACAGACAACCTGAAGTAGTCACAAACAACCTGAAGCAGTCACAGACAACCTGAAGTAGTCACAAACAACCTGAAGCAGTCACAGACAACCTGAAGTAGTCACAGACAACCTGAAGCAGTCACAGACAACCTGAAGTAGTCACAGACAACCTGAAGTAGTCACAGACAACCTGAAGTAGTCACAAACAACCTGAAGCAGTCACAGACAACCTGAAGTAGTCACAAACAACCTGAAGCAGTCACAAACAACCTGAAGCAGTCACAGACAACCTGAAGTAGTCACAAACAACCTGAAGCAGTCACAAACAACCTGAAGCAGTCACAGACAACCTGAAGTAGTCACAAACAACCTGAAGTAGTCACAAACAACCTGAAGCAGTCACAAACAACCTGAAGCAGTCACAGACAACCTGAAGTAGTCACAGACAACCTGAAGTAGTCACAAACAACCTGAAGCAGTCACAAACAACCTGAAGCAGTCACAGACAACCTGAAGTAGTCACAAACAACCTGAAGTAGTCACAAACAACCTGAAGTAGTCACAAACAACCTGAAGTAGTCACAAACAACCTGAAGTAGTCACAAACAACCTGAAGTAGTCACAAACAACCTGAAGTAGTCACAGACAACCTTAAGTAGTCACAGACAACCTGAAGTAGTCACAGACAACCTGAAGCAGTCACAAACAACCTGAAGTAGTCACAGACAACCTGAAGTAGTCACAGACAACCTGAAGCAGTCACAAACAACCTGAAGCAGTCACAGACAACCTGAAGTAGTCACAAACAACCTGAAGCAGTCACAAACAACCTGAAGCAGTCACAAACAACCTGAAGTAGTCACAAACAACCTGAAGTAGTCACAGACAACCTGAAGTAGTCACAAACAACCTGAAGTAGTCACAGACAACCTGAAGTAGTCACAAACAACCTGAAGTAGTCACAGACAACCTGAAGTAGTCACAAACAACCTGAAGTAGTCACAAACAACCTGAAGTAGTCACAGACAACCTGAAGTAGTCACAAACAACCTGAAGTAGTCACAGACAACCTGAAGCAGTCACAAACAACCTGAAGTAGTCACAAACAACCTGAAGTAGTCACAAACAACCTGAAGCAGTCACAAACAACCTGAAGCAGTCACAAACAACCTGAAGTAGTCACAAACAACCTGAAGTAGTCACAAACAACCTGAAGCAGTCACAAACAACCTGAAGCAGTCACAGACAACCTGAAGTAGTCACAAACAACCTGAAGTAGTCACAGACAACCTGAAGCAGTCACAGACAACCTGAAGTAGTCACAGACAACCTGAAGTAGTCACAAACAACCTGAAGTAGTCACAGACAACCTGAAGTAGTCACAGACAACCTGAAGTAGTCACAAACAACCTGAAGCAGTCACAAACAACCTGAAGTAGTCACAAACAACCTGAAGCAGTCACAAACAACCTGAAGTAGTCACAAACAACCTGAAGCAGTCACAAACAACCTGAAGCAGTCACAAACAACCTGAAGTAGTCACAAACAACCTGAAGCAGTCACAAACAACCTGAAGTAGTCACAAACAACCTGAAGCAGTCACAAACAACCTGAAGCAGTCACAAACAACCTGAAGTAGTCACAAACAACCTGAAGCAGTCACAAACAACCTGAAGCAGTCACAAACAACCTGAAGTAGTCACAAACAACCTGAAGTAGTCACAAACAACCTGAGGCAGGCACAAACAACCTGAGGCAGTCACAAACAACCTGAGGCAGTCACAAACAACCTGAAGCAGTCACAAACAAACAGAGGCAGGCACAAACAACCTGAAGCAGTCACAAACAACTTGAAGCAGTCGCAAACAACCTGAAGCAGTCGCAAACAACCTGAAGTAGTCACAAACAACCTGAAGCAGTCACAAACAACCTGAAGTAGTCACAAACAACCTGAAGTAGTCACAAACAACCTGAAGTAGTCACAAACAACCTGAAGTAGGTACAAACAACCTGAGGCAGGCACAAACAACCTGAAGCAGACACAAACAACCTGAAGCAGTCACAAACAACCTGAGGCAGGCACAAACAACCTGAGGCAGGCACAAACAACCTGAAGCAGGTACAAACAACCTGAAGCAGGCACAAACAACAGGTGGATCATAAAACATTCCTTCAACCTTTTATCATGCAAAGAATAGTTCAATATCTTCAAACTCCAGCACACAACAAAAATGCCCCGTGTACAGAAGGCATCGAATCAATGAGTCTCAAATGTTTAGAGAAAACCAATAGGGAAATTCTACAAAAGTTAGAGTTCTACAGACAAGACATAGAAAGGGAACAATAAACCTACAAGCACTGAGGATTTTTATGAGCAATCTGAAACAAACCATACATATATCAAAACTATCAGTGGACTGACAGAAGAAGAAGAAGATTCCCTCATCAAAATCAACTTATACATCATCATCATCATGTATCAGGCCCGTTGGCCTGATCATGTCTCTCCACAACTTTTGATCTCGACATTTATCTTTTTCTTTTTGTTGACCTTCTGCCAAGCCATTTTCTTAAGCTGTCTGGTATCTTTTTTCTTTGCCTCCCTCTATCTCTTTGTCCCTCAATTTTCCCAGTTGTTACAATATATTCCAACTGTTCCCTTCTCACTACATGGTCAAAAAATGATGATTGTTTCTTCCCAATATTGGATATTAGCTCTCTTTTTGCTTTGGCCTCTTTCAAAATATTTGTAGTATAACTATTTTTAAACATTTAAATAAATGATCTCAGATGTGTATGTTGTTGTCAGTGGTTGTGTGTATTGGCTTCAAGTTCACAGACATGGAGATTGTTTTATTTCATATTGTAGGCGATGTGTGCCATAGAGAATGAACTGGAGAACTTACTGGGCACCTTCAGCTGTAGGCTAAATGGTGAGTCCATTATAATTATATCTTTGTCTCTTGAACCATGTAGTGGGTTGTACATGCAGGTCTAAGTTGCCCCTTGCTTCTTTCATATGAGATGAGTGAAAAGGGGCTTCATGAAAGCAGCTACCTCTGTGGATCCTTCAGGGTCAGGCAATTAGATAAGAAAAAATAAAATAAGTGGTTCTAGGGTTTACAACTAAAATAAGTGGTTTTTTTTTAACTTATTGGTTTTAGAGTTTACTATTAAACTCATTTGTACTAAAGTTTATTAATAGCTCATTTGTACTAAAGTTTATTAATAACTCATTTGTACTAAAGTTTATTAATAAACTCATTTGTACTAAAGTTTACTATTAAACTCATTTGTACTAAAGTTTATTAATAAACTCATTTGTACTAAAGTTTATTAATAAACTCATTTGTACTAAAGTTTACTATTAAACTCATTTGTACTAAAGTTTATTAATAAACTCATTTGTACTAAAGTTTACTATTAAACTCATTTGTACTAAAGTTTAAAGAGGTGGGTGTGGATGACATTGCTCTTCTCAGGTCCGTGTATGGGGGCAATCCTGTAGAACATGTTTTAAAGTCATATTGTCCAGTGTACAGTGGCATAGGCTGGTCGTGCCTATTTTGAATTTGGTGAACTTGTGATTTCTCATTCTATTGTGTAGAAAAAATGGAAGTCAACATGGTATTCAATAATATCATGTTGAAGTCAGATGTGTTGGGCAGAAAGGTGCAAAGAAACATACTGCATGCGCACCCACTTAATGCTCTTTTAAGGGTGGATGATGAAGAAGATTATTCAGTCCTTTAGTAGCCATCAGGTGAATGTCAGAAAGAGAGAGACATGTCTCAAACAAGGAAGGTGCCATTCTGTTGACACAGAATGCAGCAAAATAACATTTCATAAGTTATCCTGGATGGAAAAACACAAGGCAAATAAAGCAGAGACAGACGAAGTCTAAGTAGACAGACATTAGGTAATGGACAGGAAAACCAGCGTGCACCATCAATGCAAATAAAGCAGGGACAGACAAAGTCTAGATAGACATAAGGTGATGGACAGGAAAACCAGCATGCACCATCAATGCAAATAAAGCAGAGACAGACAAAGTCTAGACAGACATAAGGTGATGGACAGGAAAACCAACATGCACCATCAAGAAAAAAGACAGTAAATGTCACCTATAGCAGCTGGCCTTTGGTGAAGAGATGGCACAAGAGATGTTATTTTTAATCCCATATAATGTTTTTATATTCCACCCCCTGGTTTTAGGAAAAATGTGCTCACTGAGTTTGTTTCTTCAGGGATAGCTGGTTTTGCTCGTGTTGTTCCGAAGGACGTGTTTGAGGTGGTCATCAAGCATGGAGATCAGAAATGGAAGACAAAAGGTAGAATAGAAAAAGACAGCACACAGCGATGGGACTCACCAGATTACACATTCAAATGCCTTGTTGGAGAGACGCTTCGTATTAAGGTCAGTTTTTATTTGATCGTTTTGTCATTTTACTAACTTCTCTTTTGCATACATATATGCTTCAAAATTCTTCTTTTGTATTTTGTTTTTTTGTGTGTGGATTTTCTAACTTTTGACTGGTTGCATAGTTCAGGGTTCTTATATGTAATTTGTGTGTGCATACATGTATGTATGAGTGCGCGTGTATGTATGAGTGCGCATGCATGTGTGAGTGTGCATGTATGTATGTATGAGTGTGCATGTATGTATGTATGAGTGTGCATGTATGTATGTATGAGTGTGCATGTATGTATGTATGAGTGTGCATGTATGTATGTATGAGTGTGCATGTATGTATGTATGAGTGTGCATGTATGTATGTATGAGTGTGCATGTATGTATGAGTGTGCATGTTGTATGAGTGTGCATGTATGTATGAGTGTGCATGTATGTATGTATGAGTGTGCATGTATGTATGAGTGTGCATGTTTGTATGAGTGTGCATGCATGTGTGAGTGTGCATGTATGTGTGAGTGTGCATGTATGTGTGAGTGTGCATGTATGTATGTATGCATGTATGTATGAGTGTGCATGTATGTATGTATGAGTGTGCATGTATGTATGAGTGTGCATGTATGTATGAGTGTGCATATATGTATGAGTGTGCATGTATGTATGAGTGTGCATGCATGTATGTATGAGTGTGCATGCATGTATGTATGAGTGTGCATGTATGTATGAGTGTGCATGCATGTATGTATGAGTGTGCATGTATGTATGAGTGTGCATGCATGTATGTATGAGTGTGCATGTATGTATGAGTGTGCATGCATGTATGTATGAGTGTGCATGTATGTATGAGTGTGCATGTATGTATTAGTGTGCATGTATGTATGAGTGTGCATATATGTATGAGTGTGCATGTATGTATGAGTGTGCATGCATGTATGTATGAGTGTGCATGTATGTATGTATGAGTGTGCATGTATGTATGAGTGTGCATATATGTATGAGTGTGCATATATGTATGAGTGTGTATGCATGTATGTATGAGTGTGCATGCATGTATGTATGAGTGTGCATATATGTATGAGTGTGCATGTATGTATGAGTGCACATGCATGTCTCCAGCAAGGTTTCTTTCTCATTGTCTATCATCCACTGGTTAAAAAAAAACTAGAGCCTCATCGTGCCACGTAGTGTATAGGGTATATGGTGTCAGTACCCATATTTTTTTTCATAGACTTTTGGTCCATTATTTTTGGAGTAATGTGGTCATTATTATGCTCATGCCACTTTACTTTTCCAGAAAAAATAATCTGGTATCCATGTAAGGCTGGGTGAACCTAGAAGCCATCAATCAGGATCGAGCCTGACCTCTTGTCCTTAGTAGTCCAGTTCACCTACTAACCACAGATCTATCACTCCCCCCCCCCCCCCCCCCCCCCCCCCCGATCATTAACTGGGCTTTGTTAGAATTCTTTCATTTCTTCCATTTATCTTTACCCAATGGTCGTAAAAGCATTCATTGGATGTCGTGCCTTGTGGCATCTTGTATGTTAAAAACAAAATTGCCATCTTGTTTCCTGAGTAGCCATTCCTCACAGTCTCAGGTCTCTTTCTTTTTATGTCGTTCACCTGATGGCTACTAAAGGAACTGATTATCTTCTTGATCATCTGTCCTTAGAAGAACATTAAATGGGTGTAGATAGGTTGTGTTGTAGTTTGCAGTAGAACTGTGATATTTGCATCTTTCGGCCCAGTACATCTAATTTCAGCATGCTATTTTTTACTACTGGGTTGTCTTCCTTTTTCAATCCTGACTCGCTTGGCCAGACTAGACAGGTTAGTCTGTTTCTGGAGGTACTGCGAAGAGGTGGAGTAGGGTCTGGATGATTCTGATTCATCGATTCATCAGCTGTGGGTCGCTGACAGCTTCCAGCTCTGCTGTTGTGAGGTGCCTTTATCTCCCCCCAGGCCTGATGAACTCAGAGCAATTGATTAAAAGGAAAAAGTTATATTCACGCAAAATTCAGTGCCTCCGGACTTCCTAGCGATATAAAGCTGAATTACACAAACAAACAATTCGTTAAATTTTGTTTTTACCTTCATCAATAAGGAAAGACAATTTATATTGTTTTAAACACCAAGAAGCAAAAACCATCATTACTGTGATACAAAAACCATTATTACTGTGATACAAAAACCATCATTACTGTGATACAAAAACCATCATTACTGTGTTACAAAAACCATTATTACTGTGATACAAAAACCATCATTACTGTGATACAAAAACCATCATTACTGTGTTACAAAAACCATTATTACTGTGTTACAAAAACCATCATTACTGTGATACAAAAACCATCATTACTGTGATACAAAAACCATCATTACTGTGATACAAAAACTATCATTACTGTGATACAAAAACCATCATTACTGTGATACAAAAACCATTATTACTGTGTTACAAAAACCATCATTACTGTGATACAAAAACCATCATTACTGTGATACAAAAACCATCATTACTGTGTTACAAAAACCATTATTACTGTGATACAAAAACCATCATTACTGTGATACAAAAACCATCATTACTGTGTTACAAAAACCATTATTACTGTGTTACAAAAACCATCATTACTGTGATACAAAAACCATCATTACTGTGATACAAAAACCATCATTACTGTGATACAAAAACCATTATTACTGTGTTACAAAAACCATCATTACTGTGATACAAAACCATCATTACTGTGATACAAAAACCATCATTACTGTGATACAAAAACCATTATTACTGTGTTACAAAAACCATTATTACTGTGATACAAAAACCATTATTACTGTGTTACAAAAACCATTATTACTGTGATACAAAAACCATTATTACTGTGTTACAAAAACCATTATTACTGTGTTACAAAAACCATCATTACTGTGTTGAAAACAAGCCAAACATGTTGAATGTGCTAATTGCCAATGAAAACCATTTTTCTTACTAAAAATGAACACCCAGATTTGATGTTTGTTGAATCAATGGCCAGATAGAACTTTTGCCACGTTTCAGGCTTCCGAAGTCAGAGCTTTCAAGTCCGTCCTACTGGGTCAGAAGAACTGTGAGATCTGGAGCCCACAGACCCACACCACCAGCCCCAACAACCAGTGCTTCTTTAGTGCTTGCACTCAACTCATGACTGTCAACATTAATAATCATGGCTCCCTTAAACTCAGTATCATATTTTCATGGAAGTAAGGAATATACACCTTTCATATTTATAATTGTGTTTTTATGTGTGTATGTATATGTGTCTGTCTGCTTTTTTGTCTGTGTGTCTCTCTGTCTGTCTATATTTCTTTAGTTTGGTACATTGATCCTACAGAAAACAGAGATTTCAATTTATTTATTTTGTGAATTATTATCTTTTATGTTTTAAGGAAAATTAAGATCTTCTATGTTTGTAAAAGCGTACAGCACTTCTATGCTCATTAAAAAAAAAATTGAGCACTTATGTTTAAAAGGGAAGTACTTTTACGCTGAGCACTGAGAAGAACATTGATGAGAGAGGCAAGAGCAGCAGGAATTGGCTCCCTCAATGAGATAGAGCTGCTTGCACAGAACAGAGACAAATGGCGAGATTTGATAAAATATCTTTAAAAGAATTAAGACTAGTAGAACACAAATTCAGATAAGAGAGGGAGTATCTTGGTCTACGCCCTATGGGCTGGCTTCTGCTCGAAAGGTCAATAGATAGATAGATAGAATGAGAAAGGAACAACTGCAATATATTGTGACAACTGGAAAATTGAGGGATGGGACAGAGAGGAGCAAAGAGAAAAAATAGCAGACAGTTTAAGAGAATGGCTTGGCAGAAGGTCAACAACAGCAATGATAAATAGCTGCTGAGATCGAAAGTTGTGGAGAGACATGATCACCTACACCAACAGGCATGGTACTTGATGATGATGATGTTTGAAGAAGAATTTTACTTTGTTGCCTGGTGTTACACTTAATATTTAATTATGAACTAAACATGTTGTGAATAAGGAAATATAGTAATTGTGAGATATTATAATTACAAAATAATATTTGTTTCAGAACTAGGACTATAGAAAAGTTGAAATCAAATAGAAGAGCAATTTTAGAGCCATTGCATTTATTTACATACCTACCATATAATTGTGAGTAATCATTTGTCAGTTATGTAACTGAACACGGAAGGTAAAATAAATATACTTTACAGTCCTCTAGGAAGCATGGATGACTTGGCCACCTTCCTCCAATCACCCATTCATTCAGCAGGTTCAGCCAGCAAAATCTGGCCAAGATCAAATCTTTCTCCTAATGGAAGTCTGGTAAGTTTTGTTCATAATTTGATCTCTCATTTGGGCTTGTAAAGGTCTGGTAAGTTTTGTTCATAATTTGATCTCTCATTTGGGCTTGTAAAAGTCTGGTAAGTTTTGTTCATAATTTGATCTCTCATTTGGGCTTGTAAAAGTCTGGTAAGTTTTGTTCATAATTTGATCTCTCATTTGGTCTTGTAAAAGTCTGGTAAGTTTTGTTCATAAATTGATCTCTCATTTATGTTTGTGGAAACAATTTCTCAATATATATTTTGCCACTTCTTACCATTCTTCCTTCCAAATCTCTAATATTTTTACTCTCATTTTCATTGGGCACTATGAACAGAGAAAGTTGGGCATTGTGAACAGGGAAAGTTGGGCATTGTGAGCAGGGAAAGTTGGGCATTGTGAACAGGGAAAGTTGGGCATTGTGAACAGAGAAAGTTGGGCATTGTGAACAGGGAGAGTTGGGCATTGTGAACAGGGAGAGTTGGGCATTGTGAACAGGGAAAGTTGGACATTGTGAACAGGGAGAGTTGGGCATTGTGAACAGGGAGAGTTGGGCATTGTGAACAGGGAGAGTTGGGCATTGTGAACAAGGAAAGTTGGGCATTGTGAACAGGGAGAGTTGGGCATTGTGAACAGAGAAAGTTGGTCATTGTGAACAGGGAGAGTTGGGCATTGTGAACAGGGAGAGTTGGGCATTGCGAACAGGGAAAGTTGGGCATTGTGAACAGGCAGAGTTGAGCATTGTGAACAGGGAGAGTTGGGCACTGTGGACAGGGAAAGTTGGGCACTGTGAGCAGGGAAAGTTGGGCATTGTGAACAGGGAAAGTTGGACACTGTGGACAGGGAACTTAATAGGGCATTGTGATAATGTTACAATTATATGGAATGGGAGAAAGGATGACAGACAGCGGTGACACAGAACAATTTTTAATTGTGGCTTTGAGATTATCAACAAATGTGATCAAACAATTCCTGGGCATTGACTTATATATGTTTACCAAGATGGCACATGATGATGAGCTGTGTTTTACTATGAGCAAAAGGGCTGGCAATAACAAATATACATCACAGGAAAACACTATTTTAAAAAGCAAGCAAGTGATATCAGTTATCTATATTTTCATTTTGCAGAATAATTATTTTCTTTTATTTTATTTCAATGTTAATTGCCTCCCTTTCAGACAAGCAGTACCTTAGATTTAACTGGCAGACATGAGAGAAGATTTCATGGTCAAATGCAGTACAAGAAGCATCAAAAACAACACCGGAATCTATGGCTCTGCCACTTCACTGCCCAGCCACATAACTTCAGAAATTGTCCATCAACATCAGTTCCGGTCAGCATCTCCTATCATGCGAGCCCACAGTGCATTAAGGAAAGGACATTATTATAATGGCCACCTGCGACCTTACAGCTTTAGTACGTTCGATGTGAGAAATCCAGGGTCCCAACCTTCATCACCAACTTCAGCATTCTCTGACAGCTCCTGCCCTAACAGCACGTGTACATCCATAAACGTAAGCTTAAATCCATCTTTTTGCATGAGCATCAATTATATCTGCCAATGAGGTTTTAAACATACATTTCAGCTGAATAGATATGAAATCTTTGTATGTTTTATATTTATCATAATTTATATGTTTTTAAAAAAATATTTATATTAAATCTTTGTATTTTTTATATTTATCATAATTTATATTATTTTTTATAATATTTATATTAAATCTTTGTATTTGTGGCCGAGAAATGGAAAATTCTGTACTAGAAACTTGCAAACAATATTTTGACAATTTCTTTTCTTTGTCTTGAAAAAGGCACGTGTTGCATTATTTTGCAGCTGAGAGGCAAGTGTTGCATTATTTTGCAGCTGAGAGTCTCTTTCTATTTCTGGTGTTCACCTGACGACTACTAAAGAAATTAATAGACCTCTTTGTTATCCCCCCTTAACTCTTTCCGTATGGAAGTTTTTATCAATGCAACGGAAGAGATTTAAGACTTAATATTTTTCATGTTTTTAAGAATCAATCTACATATTTATATTTATCTAACATATAACATTTTATATATGAATTTTAAGATAATTGAACAAGGTATTACATTTCAGCAAGACCAAGATGATACAAGACATGTAAAAAGAATATGGTTTGATGACGGTTCACACTAATAAAATTGAGAGTGGTGCACTATGTGGCAAAAAAAACATAAGCGTCTGAAATCGGCTTATGTGCACAGTGTGGCAAAACATATGGAGAGAGTTAAAAGGACATTAAGTTGGTGTACAGGGTTCGTGTTGTGGATTGCAGTAGAACAGTGATATTTCTGCCTTACAGCCCAACACATCCGACTTCAGCAGGGTGTTTTTGAATGCCAGGTTGCCTTCCCTCTTGCTAAATTAAAACTCTCTTTATGACACTTCTCCCATTTCTGGAGCCAGCCAGAGGGTGTTTATATGAACTAAGAATAAAGGCAGTCGCTACAAGGTGTTCTAGTCAGAGTTTTTCTTTTGCGCCCGATCATATATTTTTGTGATCTTACTAATTGGAACTACCCCCCCCATGATGTCAATTTGGAGAAAGCAAGAGGAAGACATCAAACATGCAAATGTTATTGAGGACTAGAACCACACGTTACCATATGGCACAAACAAGCAACTCTGTTATACCCCTTTGTCTCCATGGTGAAGATCAATGTTTACTTAACTCTGGTGTGATTGACCAATCAACTATTTGCTTAAAGTGAATAGAAACATAAAATGTACTATAGCAGTTTTTACCTTTCCTTACTGATAATCACAAAATTAAGATTTCAATAAATCTTTATCAAGAAAAAGAGTTTTTCAATTCTTCACCTTCTATGCTCTGTTTTCCTAACTTCTGTTACCTTGCCAATTGTTGCAAAATCATAGCAATTGTTGTTGTGAATAAGTGGTATCTCTACTCAATATCATCCTGAGCTGTAAACATGTTTAATCAACAAGCCACCATCCTTCATAAAATCAGTTATATCATTGTTGCTTCACATCTCAGCATTTCCTACATGCACCATATGGTTTACACTCACCCACAGCAGTTTATTGACACAGCTCTTTGTCATTCATTTAATGACACAACTCTTTGTCATTCATTTAATGACACAACTCTTTGCCATTAATTTAATGACACAGCTCTTTGTCATTCATTTAATGACACAATTTTTTGTCATTCATTTAATGACACAACTCTTTGTCATTCATTTAATGACACAATTTTTTGTCATTCATTTAATGACACAACTCTTTGTCATTCATTTAATGACACAACTCTTTGTCATTCATTTAATGACACAACTCTTTGTCATTCATTTAATGACACAACTCTTTGTCATTCATTTAATGACACAGCTCTTTGTCATTCATTTAATGACACAACTCTTTGTCATTCATTTAATGACACAACTCTTTGTCATTCATTTAATGACACAACTCTTTGTCATTCATTTAATGACACAGCTCTTTGTCATTTATTTAATAACTGCGATATTTTTAAATCTTGATATTTAATCACATCAAAATACTCTGAATACATATTTTCAATCTTTAGTTTTTAAATATTTATTTTATTCTATTAATGAACAAACTATTATTTTATTGTAGATCTTTTGAGGTATCTTTGAAGCGATGACTAAAATTTGACTTAAAACTGAATGAAAGATATGAGCAGTTCACAAGGATTTTTAAATGTGATAACCAAGTGTGGGTTGTGGATGATTCTTTTTATTCCTCAGTTCGAAGGTGAAAGTTCACTAGGATGTTCCTCACCCATCATGGCTGCCACTACCCAACCAGTCATCCCTGAAGTTACGCAGGATATGATCCCAGGCTTAGTTGTTCAACAGATGGAGCCACATGACAACAATCTCACATTGGGGGAGGCCTTACAGAACCTGACAACTACTCTAGAAGATTATCTTGGACATTACACTGAACTCAAAAGCTGGAAGAAGTTGTACAGGTTGTTGCTTCCCTTGTTAGGGTGAGTTTCAGCTATTAAACATTTTCATTTATGAGTATTTTTGTTTCCAGCATGATACAACATTCTGTGATATATAACAAGCAAGGTATGCTCAAAAGCCCTGGCTGGTATCCACCCTACAAGAAGGAAAACTCCCATATCAAACCAAGATCCAGCCTGCCGAAGATGGAATGTGTCACAGATTTAGGGGAAAAATCTCAATACACTCATATACAAGTACTGACTATGCTACTAGCTCATCGTGTGTCATGATGATGTTCCTACCCTTCCATATACAAGTACTGACTATGCTACTAGCTCATCGTGTGTCATGATGATGTTCCTACCCTTCCATATGCAAGTACTGACTATGCTACAAGCTCATTGTGCGTCATGATGATGTTCCTACCCTTCCATATGCAAGTACTGACTATGCTACTAGCTCATCGTGTGTCATGATGATGTTCCTACCCTTCCATATACAAGTACTGACTATGCTACTAGCTCATCGTGTGTCATGATGATGTTCCTACCCTTCCATATGCAAGTACTGACTATGCTACTAGCTCATCGTGTGTCATGATGATGTTCCTACCCTTCCATATACAAGTACTGACTATGCTACTAGCTCATTGTGCGTCATGATGATGTTCCTACCCTTCCATATACAAGTACTGACTATGCTACTAGCTCATTGTGCGTCATGATGATGTTCCTACCCTTCCATATACAAGTACTGACTATGCTACTAGCTCATTGTGCGTCATGATGATGTTCCTACCCTTCCATATGCAAGTACTGACTATGCTACTAGCTCATCGTGCGTCATGATGATGTTCCTACCCTTCCATATACAAGTACTGACTATGCTACTAGCTCATTGTGTGTCATGATGATGTTCCTACCCTTCCATATGCAAGTACTGACTATGCTACTAGCTCATTGTGTGTCATGATGATGTTCCTACCCTCCATATGCAAGTACTGACTATGCTACTAGCTCATTGTGTGTCATGATGATGTTCCTACCCTTCCATATGCAAGTACTGACTATGCTACTAGCTCATCGTGTGTCATGATGATGTTCCTACCCTTCCATATACAAGTACTGACTATGCTACTAGCTCATCGTGTGTCATGATGATGTTCCTACCCTTCCATATACAAGTACTGACTATGCTACTAGCTCATCGTGTGTCATGATGATGTTCCTACCCTTCCATATACAAGTACTGACTATGCTACTAGCTCATCGTGTGTCATGATGATGTTCCTACCCTTCCATATACAAGTACTGACTATGCTACTAGCTCATCGTGCGTCATGATGATGTTCCTACCCTTCCATATACAAGTACTGACTATGCTACTAGCTCATCGTGTGTCATGATGATGTTCCTACCCTTCCATATACAAGTACTGACTATGCTACTAGCTCATCGTGCATCATGATGATGTTCCTACCCTTCCATATACAAGTACTGACTATGCTACTAGCTCATCGTGTGTCATGATGATGTTCCTACCCTTCCATATACAAGTACTGACATGCTACTAGCTCATCGTGCGTCATGATGATGTTCCTACCCTTCCACCATGAAGAAGGACAAATAGTCAAGTTCGCATGATCACATGACTTGAAAGCTGAAGAAGAAGAAGAAGGAGGAGGAGAGGGGTGGTATGTAAGATGTAAGAGCTAGTTACAGTTTTATTGCACTTGTAAAACGTAAAAAATATCTTACAAGTCTCTTTCACACAACATTTACACCTGATTTGTTAATGTTTGACATTACTCTGTGCTATAATGTGAGCTATTTTTCTCTACTTTTAACACTTTATATATGAGCAAATCCAAACAAAACAAGAAACCAAAAGTGACCCAAAAAATGTAATCTTCAGAAAACATCAACCACACGTTCAAGGTCATCCAGTATGGATGCCTCCATGGATGGCGCTATTGAGGAGGCTTTTGATTTTCTGAACACAGAAGAGGTGCAGGATGACTTTGAGGAAGAAAATGAAACAGTGCTAGAGCACCACAAACTGTAAGTGTATTTGTTTTGTATGTTTAGGCTTTCCAAAGTTAAAATCCTTGATATATGTTGTGGAAGCTGACATCTCATACTTTTAGAAGATGTTGTATATCCAACTTTAACTCCTTATGTACATAACATACATGCTATATAAAGAAACAAAGAGACTTCTAGCTTTAGAAACCCATCAACTAACATAAACATTCTGTACGACATATGAAAACACCAAATACGTGAGCCAGATAAGTGTTTTACTACCTGGCACGATGAACAAAAATGTGAAAACTTGTAATCCCAGGGAGGAAAAAAGGGAAAATAAAAGAATGTTAAAGTGAAATCATTAAAGATGTATCTGGCATTGTGCTCATGTCTTTTTTAATTGTGCAACATCTTCTTTATTATTCCTTTAGCAGAGTCATCTGGCAATAACAAAAAAAAACCTTAATCAACTGCTTCTTTCTTGTCAGGCAGTACCATCTCTCTGTTCCTAATTGCATGTATTCTCTCTTTCTTCTATGAAACATTGTCAATTTTCCAAGTTCATTTTTCCAAGGGACTTTAGTTTACAATGTTTTGTACTGCGATTTATTGTTAAATTTATCACTGCTGAGGATGAGATTTGTCACTACAGTTTATGAGATTTAGAACAGCAATATCTTAAATTTATCACTGCTGAGGATGAGATTTGTCAATACAGCTTCTTAGTTGCACAGCAATTTCAATTTTTTTCCCCCTGAAATTTGTAACATTGACTCTGCACTTTTCAACCTCAGCCACGAAATATTTAAATATAAACCTCAAGATCTGGACATTACTGACACATTTGTTATTGACACAGTAGATGTCCAAGCTAACAATAGGTCATTTAAATAGAAAAAGCATAAGAATGGGAGGAAGTAATGATCATGAGCATTTCTAAATGTGACAGTTTTACTTCACTTCACTCTTATAGCTTTACATCTCTCCTCTAGCTTCACGTCTCTCCTCTAGCTTCACATCTCTCCTCTAGCCTCACATCTCTCCTCTAGCTTCACGTCTCTCCTGTAGCTTCACATCTCTCCTCTAGCTTCACATTTCTCCTGTAGCTTCACGTCTCTCCTGTAGCTTCACATCTCTCCTCTAGCTTCACGTCTCTCCTGTAGCTTCACGTCTCTCCTCTAGCTTCACGTCTCTCCTCTAGCTTCACGTCTCTCCTCTAGCTTCACGTCTCTCCTGTAGCTTCACGTCTCTCCTCTAGCTTCATGTCTCTCCTATAGCTTCACGTCTCTCCAACTAACTCTCTCCTGTAGCTTCATGTCTCTCCTGTAGCTTCACATCTCTCCTGTAGCTTCATGTCTCTCCTGTAGCTTCACCTCTCTCCTGTAGCTTCATGTCTCTCCTGTAGCTTCATGTCTCTCCAACTAACTCTCTCCTGTAGCTTCACATCTCTCCAACTAACTCTCTCCTGTAGCTTCACATCTCTCCTGTAGCTTCACGTCTCTCCTGTAGCTTCATGTCTCTCCTGTAGCTTCACGTCTCTCCTGTAGCTTCACATCTCTCCTCTAGCTTCACGTCTCTCCTGTAGCTTCACGTCTCTCCTATAGCTTCACGTCTCTCCTGTAGCTTCACGTCTCTCCAACTAACTCTCTCCTGTAGCTTCACATCTCTCCAACTAACTCTCTCCTGTAGCTTCACGTCTCTCCTGTAGCTTCCCATCTCTCCTGTAGCTTCACATCTCTCCTGTACCTTCACATCTCTCCTCTAGCTTCACGTCTCTCCTCTAGCTTCACGTCTCTCCTCTAGCTTCACGTCTCTCCTCTAGCTTCACATCTCTCCTCTAGCTTCACGTCTCTCCTCTAGCTTCACATCTCTCCTCTAGCTTCACGTCTCTCCTGTAGCTTCACGTCTCTCCTCTAGCTTCACGTCTCTCCTCTAGCTTCACGTCTCTCCAACTAACTCTCTCCTGTAGCTTCATGTCTCTCCTGTAGCTTCACATCTCTCCTGTAGCTTCATGTCTCTCCTGTAGCTTCATGTCTCTCCTGTAGTTTCACGTCTCTCCTGTAGCTTCATGTCTCTCCAACTAACTCTCTCCTGTAGCTTCACATCTCTCCAACTCTCTCCTGTAGCTTCATGTCTCTCCTGTAGCTTCACGTCTCTCCTGTAGCTTCACATCTCTCCTGTAGCTTCATATCTCTCCTCTAGCTTCATGTCTCTCCTGTAGCTTCATGTCTCTCCTATAGCTTCACATCTCTCCTGTAGCTTCACGTCTCTCCAACTAACTCTCTCCTGTAGCTTCACATCTCTCCAACTAACTCTCTCCTGTAGCTTCACGTCTCTCCTGTAGCTTCACGTCTCTCCTGTAGCTTCACATCTCTCCTCTAGCTTCACGTCTCTCCTCTAGTTTCACGTCTCTCCTCTAGCTTCACGTCTCTCCTCTAGCTTCACGTCTCTCTCTCGCTTCACATCTCTCCTCTTGCTTCACATCTCACTTGTAGCTTCACATCTCTCCTGTAGCTTCACGTCTCTCCTCCAGCTTCACGTCTCTCCAACTAACTCTCTCCTGTAACTTCACATCTCTCCTGTAACTTCACAAATTGTGACTGTATAGTTACATATTTCTTGACCTGCAATGTCACAGGAGCACACAAATAACAAACATCGATCAGATCATTCTAGCTTCCCATCTCTCCTGTAACTTCACAAATTGTGACTGTCTAGTTACATATTTCTTGACTTGCAATGTCACAGGAGCACACAAATAACAAACATCGATCGGATCATTCTAAGCCCAAGCTCGACAGCAAAGACGGCAGATTCTGGCATTGAGTCCCTAGCCAAGTGTCTTCAAGAAGACCTTCACTTCAGTTCCAGTAGGGAATCAAGTCCTGTGCCTCCATCTAGTGGTAATGAACAAGTGGATCAAGTCCTGGTCTTTCACTTGACTTTCTGTGATACGTTGTTAAAGGTATGGAGCTGCCTTCCTTGTCTTCTTTTAATCACTCATCTCTTTGTTCCTTATGGATCACATATCTTCAACAATCTTATGTGGGTTGATTTAAATCTGTATTTATTTATTTATTTCATTTTGACAGGATTTGATATTCAATTCAAAAATTCTTTGCTCCCACAAATAAAAGCTGGCAATGCTGCTTTCCTGTGAGAGATGAATGTAACAAGAAATGATGCCTCATCATGATGATTAATAAAAAAAAAATCTAATAGCTAGAGAAGCATTCTTCAATAGATGCATCTTGCAGTCGTTTGTACTGTACCAGAAGATGCAAAGTGCATAGCAGTTTGTTTTAAATGGTGAAAATAATCAACATTGCATCTCTTTAGTAGCACAAGTTGTTTTCCCTGTTAAAATGTTTAGTTTTAAACTCACAATCATATTTTGTTGTTGTAATAGCACAATCTTCATTGTGTTCTACCAAGCTATTTAATCTGTTTCCCATTTGTGCTCTCACATTACCAAGCTATTTAATCTGTTTCCCATTTGTGCTCTCACATTACCAGGATATTTAATATGTTTCTGATTTGTGCTCTCACATTACCAGGATATTTAATCTGTTTCCCATTTGTGCTCTCACATTACCAAGATATTTAATCTGTTTCCCATTTGTGCTCTCACATTACCAAGATATTTAATCTGTTTCTGATTTGTGCTCTCATATTACCAAGATATTTAATCTGTTTCTGATTTGTGCTCTCACATTACCAAGATATTTAATCTGTTTCCCATTTGTGCTCTCATATTACCAAGATATTTAATCTGTTTCCCATTTGTGCTCTCACATTACCAAGATATTTAATCTGTTTCCCATTTGTGCTCTCATATTACCAAGATATTTAATCTGTTTCTGATTTGTGCTCTCATATTACCAAGATATTTAATCTGTTTTTGATTTGTGCTCTCACATTACCAAGCTATTTAATCTGTTTCCCATTTGTGCTCTCAAATTACCAAGATATTTAATCTGTTTCCCATTTGACAACTTCTCTAGACTTGGGAAACTTTGGACCTCTGAAATGTCAAGAGCTCTATGCTCTAGACCACCTACAGAAACAGGCTGTCATTTGGAGAAGTTGGTCGGGATCGCTAAATCTGGACCTGATGTTGATCTGCATGCAGGTGAGTCTCATTTCAGAAATGTGGGAATGGATTGTCAGTGGGGCGCTAAGGTACCAACAACAGAACTGGAAGCTGCCAGCAGTTCATAACTTATGGCTTGTACCAGGATCAGTGAACCAGAACTAACTAGATTTTATTCCACCTCATCGCAGTGCCCCTGGAAACAAACTAGCAGGTCTAGTCTGGTCAAGTGAGTAGGGAAGACAACCCAGTACTCAAAAATGCTGTGCTGATATTGAATGTGTTGGGCCAAAAGATTTAAATTAACAGAGTTCTACTGTGGACTACATCACAGTGCATCCATGCCCATTTAATGGATAAGTCATTTCACAGGCTCACAGTGCATCCATGCCTATTTAATGGATAAGTCATTTCACAGGCTCACAGTGCATCCATGCCTATTTAATGGATAAGTCATTTCACAGGCTCACAGTGCATCCATGCCTATTTAATGGATAAGTCATTTCACAGGCTCACAGTGCATCCATACCCATTTAATGGATAAGTCATTTCACAGGCTCACAGTGCATCCATGCCTATTTAATGGATAAGTCATTTCACAGGCTCACAGTGCATCCATGCCTATTTAATGGATAAGTCATTTCACAGGCTCACAGTGCATCCATGCCTATTTAATGGATAAGTCATTTCACAGGCTCACAGTGCATCCATGCCTATTTAATGGATAAGTCATTTCACAGGCTCACAGTGCATCCATGCCTATTTAATGGATAAGTCATTTCACAGGCTCACAGTGCATCCATGCCTATTTAATGGATAAGTCATTTCACAGGCTCACAGTGCATCCATGCCCATTTAATGGATAAGTCATTTCACAGGCTCACAGTGCATCCATGCCCATTTAATGGATAAGTCATTTCACAGGCTCACAGTGCATCCATGCCCATTTAATGGATAAGTCATTTCACAGGCTCACAGTGCATCCATGCCCATTTAATGGATAAGTCATTTCACAGGCTCACAGTGCATCCATGCCCATTTAATGGATAAGTCATTTCACAGGCTCACAGTGCATCCATGCCCATTTAATGGATAAGTCATTTCACAGTCTCACAGTGCATCCATGCCCATTTAATGGATAAGTCATTTCACAGGCTCACAGTGCATCCATGCCCATTTAATGGATAAGTCATTTCACAGGCTCACAGTGCATCCATGCCCATTTAATGGATAAGTCATTTCACAGGCTCACAGTGCATCCATGCCCATTTAATGGATAAGTCATTTCACAGGCTGACACTAGAAGTGGACAGGTCATGTGACAGAAAAGATCCAGAAACAATCACAAGAACTGCCATGTGGTAGATTACAGAAGGAAAGTGAAGAAGAAGTAGACCAAAGAACTTAATGAAGAACAATGTAGGCAGAAATAAATAGTGTGAGACAGACTTAGCACACTCAGTAAAAACATGACAGAAGATCATGTCAGATGGGAGATTTTGTTGGTGCCTTATAAGATGTTGAAAGAACACTCACTGCATCGTATGAGTAAAGTGAGTGCAGGTGATTTCCATTATATATACAATTCCTCTTTTTTCCTTAGGTAATATAAATGAGGCTTGTTCAAATGAGACTTGTCGCGGCTTTAGTACAAAACATCAGGTGTGGCAGAAAAGGTACTTCGGCAGATGTGGCAGAAAAGGTTCATCGGCAGGTGTGGTAGAAAAGGTACATCGACAGGTGTGGTACTCACCAGAGTGAGGAAGACCCAGAGCGAGATGAACAGACAACATCAGAGAAATGCTATAACTTCAATTGTCAATAACTGAAACAATCAAAAGAGTGAGAACAAGAACTTTGTATCTCCCTCGACACCTGAATGGATAGAAGAGGAAGTGAAGAAAGAAAAGAAAAAGAAGCTCACCACCAGTTCTTTAGAAAATGTCACCATAGGCATTTCCAAGAAAAATGACTTATGTTGCTCATTGTACCATTTTGTCACAGAGGCCTTGGCGTCTGCATCGGGGTTGAATCGTTGTCCCTTCACAGGTTTTTAAAGGGTCCGAACAAATGAAAGTCAAATGGTGATAGATCGAGGCTGTAGGCTGGGTGTTGCAGAACTTCCCCCATTTCCTTACTAACGATTCCTGCACAATATTTGCGACATGTGGGCAAGCATTATTGTGCAACAGAATCACACCACACGAAAACATGCAGGGTCTCTTTATTCTTCATGGCTGTATGCAGGTTATCTAGTGTGTTACTTGTAGATGATGCCATTGATGTTTAGACCAGGCTCTTTCAAGTCTGCCAATAGAAGCCCTTCATGGTAAAAAAAAAAACACAGACGGATTCCATATCACACCGACCATTTTTCCAACTGTCTGCAACAAAACCAGTGAATATATCATATATGCAAAGAATGAACACAAACAGAATTGTATGTTGCAGGGGGGCTTATTACATCAGGCATGACATCATCATGTCTCCCGTGTGACATCATCATGTCTCCCATGTGACATCATCATGTCTCCCATGTGACATCATCATGTCTCCCGTGTGACATCATCATGTCTCCCATGTGACATCATCATGTCTCCCGTGTGACATCATCATGTCTCCCATGTGACATCGTCATGTCTCCCGTGTGACATCATCATGTCTCCCGTGTGGCATCATCATGTCTCCCAAATATTTCCACTTGATGAAGCATGGGCAGGTTTCAGTTGAACATGCCTCATAGTTTCATGCTTACTTTTTGTTTCTTTTTTGTTAATTTACTATTTAAATCATTTCAGTTTTGTCAGTTGAGACATCTGACAAGGTGCTGCGAGAATTGTGGATGCTCTGTGTAGATGAAACCCCATTGTGTGTACATCCAGAAAAAGTGATATCAGTGTTTGAGCAAAAATTTGGTGCCAAGCTATTGGACAAATACGAAATTAAACCAGTCAGAAGTAAGTTTATTTATAGATGATTTATCTTTCTTTCATTACATCTTTCTTTCTTTCTTCATATACCTTTCTATGGTCCAAAATCAGGATGCCTTTCATAATATGAATAGATGTGAACAAGTTATCATTATACACCTCAGAACAGGACACAATTGACTACATAGTCTTGTGTATACAAAATTCAAGATCGGCACCTCAACTACTTGTACATGTGGACAGGCACCCCAGACTGCTGAACACATACTTCAAGACTGCACTGAATATAGTAGTATAGTAAATCCATTGGCCCATAGATACAACACTACAGACAAAAACTATATGGGCCACTGCAAGAATTACAAAAGACAGTAAAATTTATACAGGAAACGACATTGCAGATATAGATAATACTTCAGGCGAACGAAAGATAGATAGATAGATGTGGCAATCATGTTTTCTTCCAGTGGCCCCTTGTTTCATAGTTGGTGATATCAAGCTCCTAGTCCTATCAGAGACAAACTAAAAAACATAGGTCATCCACTAGTGTTTGCTTCTTTCATCAGCATTACTGGTTTGACTTTCACATTTGTGGTTCATAGATTTATGTCACTTTCCAATAAAAAAAAATAAAGATTCCTCCTCTGCCTTGCCTGGCGTATGGAAAATATGATGTTAGTGACCAGATTTTTTCTGTTACCATGGCACATTTATTTGGGTGATGTCATCAGTATCTTCCCAGAAAAATCTCAGGTACCCATTCTTAGAAGTTGGGTGATGTCATCAGTATCTTCCCAGAAAAATCTCATATACCAATTCTTAGAAGTTGGGTGATGTCATCAGTATCTTCCCAGAAAAATCTCAGGTACCCATTCTTAGAAGTTGGGTGATATCATCAGTATCTTCCAGAAAAATCTCAGATACCCATTCTTAGAAGTTGGGTGATGTCATCAGTATCTTCCAGAAAAATCTCAGGTACCCATTCTTAGAAGTTGGGTGATATCATCAGTATCTTCCAGAAAAATCTCAGATACCCATTCTTAGAAGTTGGGTGATGTCATCAGTATCTTCCCAGAAAAATCTCAGATACCCATTCTTAGAAGTTGGGTGATGTCATCAGTATCTTCCCAGAAAAATCTCAGGTACCCATTCTTAGAAGTTGGGTGATATCATCAGTATCTTCCCAGAAAAATCTCAGATACCCATTCTTAGAAGTTGGGTGAACCCTGGAGCCTTGTTGGTCTGAAAAAAATCAGCCACTTCTGGAGATAGAACCGGATCTTTCTGATCAGAAAAGGCTCCGACTTTCCTAGAACAAAACTGAAATAACAAAGCTATTTATAGAGAGAAATGTTGGCCAATCATGTGTAATCTTATTACAAATAATTCTTTGAAAAATTGTAACTGTTTTATATTCAAGGTTTAGAACTATTTTGGTAAATCTGAATAATTTATTTTATTTTATATTTAAGCTCTTGAATATTTCATGTGCTTTTCTTTGCTTCAGTCTTCCATCAAATACTGGCTCATATGTTGCATTGTGCCACGTACGCGCCTGAAGTTGGTCGCACATCTTTGTTACATTGCATCAGTGCATGTTGTTCTTCAGAAACTCAGATGGACTTAAAAAGGTGGAGGAGGCTGCAGAAGAATGTGAGTGATAATGATCTGCTCAAGTCTTAATCCTTTTCAAATGTTGTATTCTAGTCTAGGGAACTAAACCAACCAAAATATTTCAAGTCAGATGCTATGGGAATAAAATTAAAATTGGTCCCGCCTTCCTCCATCTATCCATCCATCTACCTATTTTATCATATCTCATCTATCTATTTTATCATATCTCATCTACCTATTTTATCATATCTCATCTATCTATTTTATCATATCTCATCTACCTATTTTATCATATCTCATCTATCTATTTTATCATATCTCATCTATCTATTTTATCATATCTCATCTATCTAATGCCTTTTCTAGCTGAAGAGATGACATATGGGACAGAAATTCTAGACTCTCCATGCCTGACAGTCATTGATATCAAGTGTCAGACTTTGCACAGGGCTCACATTGTATTTTGCCAAACATTCCTGTAATCTTCAAATACTGTGGCAATAGAATCCACTTAAAACGGGACTGTCAGGACCATCCAAATTATATGTCATTATGACTGTATCTCATTATATCTCATTTAGTGCGGTTTTGCCTTATGTATTTTGGCGTGTACTGAGACTGTTATGATGGGGACTACAGCTACCTTTCTTTGTTTTTGTAGATGAGTTAGTAATTCGGATGATTCCACTGGCAAGGGCGGTTGAGCAATTATGGATTTTAATTCGTTTGCAGTGATACCGGGGCCTTCCATAACAATAACAATATCTCATTTATGTTTAATAACAAGGGGAACGTACTTTGTAACATTCAAAAACAGATTTAATGGTAACGTCCCTTGTAAAAAGTTCAATATTGCTACTTGTAAATGCCAACACAATGTTGTTTCTGTCCTTCAGGATTGTATGTAGTGTGTGTGTGTGCTTGAGGGAACATCACGTTCCCTGCATATTTTTTATGTTGATTTTAACTTTTTGTCTACTTTCTCTATAAATATCACTTTTATTTCAAATAATATGCACTTTATGTTTCTTGCCAGTACTGGAAGCCATCATAACAACAAATTTAATGACCTGCAAATAGATTTGAACAAGTACATAGATGTGTGCCAATACTCAGCCTTTATACTGAAGGCCCATTGGCCTATCTAATAAAACAACACACTCATTTCTCAATTCATAGCCACAATGTGTACAATATTCCTTTGTTCCCCAAACCATACGTCTGTCATCCACTACGTGTGCAAGTAGGTCTTACTAGTCATACCTTACCCGCATAGTCTCACAGTTTACACATGAACAAGAAAAGTACACACAGCCTTTATCTGCTTCTTGCTAGCTGGGCATATTTAACAAATGCACTATAACCACTTTTCAGGCTGGGTAAAAGCATCTTATAAAAGATTTGATTTAACTCTCGATTATGATAAACTCCCCTATGAAATACGTCATGGGACACCACTCTTAAAAATATTTTTTCTTTTATTTTGCTTTAATTTCATCCTCTAGCCACAGATGCATAACCACAAAGTCCTCCTGGTAATGTTAGTCGTTTCTCTGCTAAAGTGACAAGTAAAGGCAAAATAAATGTTAAACTATAACTTTATTCTTCAAATTCTACATTGCAGTACGATTATTGGACCTCTTGAATGCCAGTTCCAATGATGCGGTTACCAAAACCATATTAAAATTACAAGGGGAATTACCTTCCCCTGTGTGCTTGAAGATGCTTGTGAAACTATTGGTTAGCAGTAGCCGTGAGATCCAGCAGTGTGTCAACACATATCTGAAAATTATCAACAAAAATAGGACACACAGAGATAAGGTAAGTTTTGCTACTACCTCATCCAGCAAATGTTGACATTTGCTCTATAATTTGTAGTTTTATGAAGTCAGTCTCCATCAATTACTTCATGTTGCAGTTCTATTTTGTTCCCGGTTTGCCCTAGTATCTTCCATCTTTTTGCCTGAAAAGTTTGTGATGTCATCATATTGGCCAATATCTGTTTGGAATTTGTACTTTGTGGGTAATGAGTCTTGGTAGGAGTTACTCAAGACAAAAGAAAATTGGGGGTAAGAAACAGCAGCCTACTAAAAGTAATCTTGGAAGAGAAAATGCAAGGTAAAAGAGGTAGAGTAATACTAACATGGGCGAGTAACATCTAAAGATAGACAAGTCAGCCTATGACTACCTGCACCATCAAAGCAAGAGACAGAGCAGAATGGCACTCTATGGTAGCCAACCTTCGATGCAGAGACGGCACTCAATGATTACATTGTTTTAAAATAATTATTTGTCACATATTTGCAGCATTATTTTTACTTCGAATTCATTCATTTTTCGTACATGCTTGTACTTTAAGTCCATTCTAGATTAATGAATTCTTTAATGAATTCTTCTGAATTCTCAGAAAAATCATGAAACCATTTACAACCGAGTGACCCTAGAAGCAAATGATTGAGATAAATCCTAACCTCTTGTTCAGGACACAGCACTTCAATTCACTAATCACTACTCTCCAGCAACTCCTAGCATATTTTATTTATGCATTTTGAAGCCATTTTGGATCTTCACTAATCCATGAATATTTTTGGTTGTAAATAGGCACTGGTAGTTCTTGTAGAAGGACTTGAGGATCGCATTGCTGATGTTAGAGTTGGATGTTGTGCAGCTCTTTCAGTTTTAGAGGTAAGAAGGGAACAGCAAATAATTGTAGTGCTGCAGTAAAGCTGGTAGCAAGGAGCCAGTGGCGTAACCTCCAACTAAAGTTTGGTAACAGCTTACGCAAGAAGAGATGATCATGATGTTTTGGCTTAGAAGGCCGCATGTAGTTGAAATGTCATGATTTTGTTTTGTTCCTCTTTTGTAAAGCTATCACTTTACTTTGTAGGAGTGTACCTTACATCCCACCACTGGGTCTTTGGAGATCAGCAAAATGAGCAATTAATTGTATAATAAAATCTGCTGAGTGTCAAGGTCGTCTCACTTTAGATGGTGGGAACTTGCAAGAGAGAATATAAACTCTAGAAGTCAACTGGTTAATAGTGGGTTAACGAGGATGGATATAGGTGTTATAGGAGATTGGTTCCAATATTACATTGGATAAATGGTTTAACGAAGATGGATATAGGTGTTATAGGAGATTGGTTCCAATATTACATTGGATAAATGGTTTAACGAAGATGGATATAGGTGTTATAGGAGATTGGTTCCAATATTACTTTGGATAAATGGTTAACGAAGATGGATATAGGTGTTATAGGAGATTGGTTCCAATATTAGTTAAAAAAAAAAAAAAAAAAGTAAATAGCCCTGTCACGCCAAGTGGTGTATAGGGAATATGGTGTTAGTGACCATAAATTTTACAGACCTTCAGCACATGATTTTTGGGGTAATATGGTCGGTATTACGCCCTTACCGCTTTACTTTCCCAGAAAAAATCCAGTACCCATTTAAGGTTGGGTGAACCGGAAGCTGTCGATTAGGATTGAACCCAACCTCTTGTCCTTTGTAGTCCAGTCCACTAACCACTGAGCTTAATGGGTGGCTCCTGGTTCCTATATTACTTTGGATAAATGGGTTAACGTAGATACATGATTTTCATGAACATTCACAAAGATATATGTTTATAGTCTCTTTATTAAGAACAAAATATGGATGGATTTTTTTTTCAAAAATCAAACCCATGGTTTCTTGTGGTTTTATACTCCACTGGTCTTCGGTAATGAGATCCAATGTCCATGCCTCTCTGGTAATGAGATCCAATGTCTAGGCCTCTCTGGGTAATGAGATCCGATGTCTAGGCCTCTCTGGGTAATGAGATCCGATGTCTAGGCCTCTCTGGGTAATGAGATCTGATGTCTAGGCCTCTCTGGGTAATGAGATCTGATGTCTAGGCCTCTCTGGGTAATGAGATCTGATGTCTAGGCCTCTCTGGGTAATGAGATCCAATGTCTAGGCCTCTGTGTATTGAGATCCGATGTCTAGGCCTCTGTGTATTGAGATCCGATGTCTAGGCCTCTCTGGGTAATGAGATCCGATGTCTAGGCCTCTCTGTGTAATGAGATCCGATGTCTAGGCCTCTCTGTGTAATGAGATCCGATGTCTAGGCCTCTCAGGTGGTGCACAAACATAGTAGGTTCTGTGTGCTTTCAGCGCATGTTAAAGAACTCTTGGCAGTTGGAAATAGAAAAAAAAAAGAGTCGGCCAAAAATGTCACAACTCTCAACTGTAAAAAAAAACATGAATGCCTCTGAAGTCGGAGAATATGTGCCTGTATGGTGGGGGACACATGAGAAGCTGGTGTTGAAAATAGGAAAAAGTTATATTCACGCAAAATTCAGTACCTTGGGACTTCACTATACACACAGGAATCTCAATGACTGAGTGGTTAGTGTGATCACCTCGGTGGCTGAGTGGTTAGTGTGCTTGCTTCATGACAAGAAGGGACTGGGTTCGATCTCCAGCAGTGGCAGATTTTTTTTCCGACTGACAAGGATCCGGCATTCACCCAGTCTCTAAAAATGGGTACAAGGGATTTTCTGGGAAGTGAGGGCAGCCTGGTGTGATACCGACCACATCACCCAAAAATGTGCCGTGGTCATAGAAAAATCTGGTCACTAAACACCATATTTGAGATACGCCTAGCAAGGCAGGGAGGAACCATTACTTTACATTCTCAAACAATGATAATAAAATTTAGAGAAAGAACAAAAGAGAAAGTAAATGATGAAAAGATGGTGTTCTTGTGATCACAACAGTGGTGTGGAATGATGACAGTACTTATAAATCAGCAATGATGTTACAGTAATTATGCCCTATTGATAATGATGCATCTTTAGCAATGGTCTTCCTGTGATGAAATTAATGATGGTATGTCAGTGATAGTAGTAATGGCATGGTTGTCTGACTCTGGTAGTGTACCATAATTTATGGTGAGGCTGAATATTCTAATAAATTAATCTTCCAGGCAGAAGAATGCCTTAACCAGCTGGTCCATGTCAGCCAATCAGATTCATCATCAGCAGTATGCAAACAGGCTAAAGAGGCTCTTTACTCATTTGGTAAGTTGTTCTTGATTGGATGGTGATTGTATGTGTTGTCTTGCTGATTGGCTGGTGATTGTATATGTTGCTTGTTTGATCAAAATCCTTAATTTATTTTATTTACTTGTAAATTGTGCAGTGAACAAAACCACACAAAAAATGCCCCTATAAAAAGTGGCAGAAGGTGGAGTCATTATTTACACAATTATTTCTTTTCAGTGATGGTTGGGAGAACGGTTTGGATGTTTAGTTGACATGAATGTTTAGACAATATGAATGTTTAGTTGAAATGAATGTTTATATGTCATGAATGTTAAGATAGTATGAATGTTTAGATGACATGAATGTTTAGACAATATGAATGTTTAGTTGAAATGAATGTTTATATGTCATGAATGTTAAGATAGTATGAATGTTTAGATGACATGAATGTTTAGACAATTGAATGTTTAGTTGAAATGAATGTTTATATGTCATGAATGTTTAGATGGCATGAATGTTTAGATGATATGAATGTTTAGTTGACATGAATGTTTAGATAACATTAATGTTTAGATGACATGAATGTTTAGATGGTGTGAATGTTTAGATGACATGAATGTTTAGATGGCATGAATGTTTAGATGGCATGAATATTTAGATGGTATGAATGTTTAGTTGACATGAATGTTTAGATGACATGAATGTTTAGATGGTGGAATGTTTAGATGACATGAATGTTTAGATGGTGTGAATGTTTAGATGACATGAATGTTTAGATGGCATGAATGTTTAGATGGCATGAATTTTTAGATGCTGTGAATGTATAGATGGCATGAATGTTTAGATGACATGAATGTTTAGATGACATGAATGTTTAGATGACATAGATGACATGAATGTTTAGATGACATAGATAGCATGAATGTTTAGATGACATGAATGTTTATATGACATGAATGTTTAGATGACATAGATGACATGAATGTTTAGATGGCATGAATGTTTAGATGACATAGATGGCATGAATGTTTAAATGACATGAATGTTTAGATGGCATGAATGTTTAGATGGTATGAATGTTTAGTTGACATGAATGTTTAGATGACATGAATGTTTAGATGGTGTGAATGTTTAGATGACATGAATGTTTAGATGGTGTGAATGTTTAGATGACATAGATGGCATGAATGTTTAGATGACATGAATGTTTAGATGACATAGATGGTATGAATGTTTAGATGGTATGAATGTTTAGTTGACATGAATGTTTAGATGGTATGAATGTTTAGTTGACATGAATGTTAGTTGACATGAATGTTTAGATGACATGAATGTTTAGATGACATGAATGTTTAGATGACATGAGTTTAGATGACATGAATGTTTAGATGGTATGAATGTTTAGTTGACATGAATGTTTAGATGACATGAATGTTTAGTTGACATGAATGTTTAGATGACATGAATGTTTAGATGGCATGAATGTTTAGATGGCATGAATGTTTAGATGGCATGAATGTTTAGATGACATGAATGTTTTAGATGATATGAATGTTTTAGAAATTGCGGGTTTCCACTTGAGAAGCTTGGGGTCCCAAACCAGGGTGTCTGTACATCCAAAAACATTAAGTATATGACGTCTTGACAGAAGGTTGGGGTCCCAACCAGGGTGTCTGTACATCCAACCTTATTAAGTTGATGACCACCTTCATAAGATTGGGGTCCCAACCCAGGATGTCTGTACATCCAAAAAATTAAGTATATGACATCTTGACAGAAGGTTGGGGTCCCAACCCAGGGTGTTTGTACATCCAGAAAAGTTAAGTATATGACGTCTTGACAGAAGGTTGGTAGCAGACAGCCATGATTAGTCAGTAGTTTGATCAAATATTAGTGTCTTATGCTGGATGCTGCTTTACTGAACAGCTTATCTCATGGCCCAAGCTGCCAATATTGGATAGGCAGACTTGACCACAAAATGAACAAGGTATAGTTGTGGTGCTAAGGTGCCTTCTAGTAGACAACATAAGCATCTTATGGGTATTTCATAACATTTTTTTTTTTATTATAAACATCTTGATCTTTCCCATGCCACTAGACATCACATGGGGTTCTTAGTGTTTTTCGCCATCCAGTTTACCTAATGAGTCTGTATCTACCAACTTTGCTTATCAGTTTTCTTTTTAGTCTCTCTAGGTCTTCCTCTTTTTCTGTATCCTGTTGTTTCCCAAAGAAGAGCCGTTATGAAATCCTCTTGTCTCTTCTCAACATGTGCCTGACATTGTCCATCTTCTCTTCCTAATTGTAGATGATCACTTGTTGCATGGCCATTTCTCTTATCTCTATATAAATCTTGAATTCATTACATCATACACAATATTTTTCTTAGGTATTTGTTTTCAAAAGCATTTACAAATATACTCTTCTTAAAATAGGGGAATGCAACATTTTAAATCCTGGATTTGTTTCTCACTTCTTGTTTCAGGAGATGTGGGTAGAAAAGCAATTGAAGAGGCTCAACTTAGTCCCATGGTTTTCAAGGTCTCCATGTTCACAAGCGAGTGGCAAAAGGAAGCCGTAGACGTATGCCAACATAGAGACTTTCATGAGGATTTTGTTCTGCAAGAGAGTTCGTTCCTTGCCAAAATTGCCAAAAACAACAGACATAAGAATAAGCAAACAATACAGGCCAAATTCTTGATTATGACAGGCCAAACTGGCAAAGCTGAGTTAGCAGCCAACTTTTGGAGGGAAAATGAAATCATGTTTTTTTTTAAGTTTGGGTATTCAGTGGATTTATTTCATAATTTGTTTTGGGATGTCTACTTTGAGAAATGATTTGTCTTGAAAATGTGATACTTCTAAACTTGTCATATAAATGTTATTCATGTCCGCCCTGCATTGATCAGTGACTTCATCAAGACATCCTAGATTCTGCATACAAATTGTCATGTTTACATGCAGAAATGTCTAAAAATTACCTTTAATGGATCTTCACAAGATGTTGGCATGTACCAGTTGCCGGAGCCAGCTGTTAGTGTTAGGTCAAGTAACTTGCACATTCTTGCTCTTTGGCCTCAATGCTGTAGAGTGATATCCAGATCTTTCTGTGAATTGTTCCGTACACAAATCATGTTCCATTTATCTGATCTAGGAGGGAGAAGTTTTTTCTAACATCATCAAGTGGCAGGTGCTCAGTCAAAAGCGCTGGTCAGTATTTTATCCAAACGTATACACGAGCGATGTGCTGGAGTGGTTGAGGCTGGGTATGACCCACGAACTAGTGAGATGGCGACTCTGGGGAGAATTGACGACATAAAATGTTGTGATGGCATTGTGGATGCTGAACTGATCTACTAACCAAGTGCTCACGGTTCAATTCCTAACTGATAAAACTTATTTTTTTAACCAATACAGCATTAAAGGATCCACCAAATCTCTGGAAAGGGTTCCTCCTCTCTGGAAAGGGTTCCTCCTCTCTGGAAAGGGTTCCTTCTCTCTGGAAAGGGTTGGTTCTCTCTGGAAAGGGTTCCTCCTCTCTGGAAAGGGTTCCTTCCTCTCTGGAAAGGGTTCCTCCTCTCTGGAAAGGGTTCCTTCCTCTCTGGAAAGGGTTCCTTCTCTCTGGAAAGGGTTGGTTCTCTCTGGAAAGGGTTCCTCCTCTCTGGAAAGGGTTCCTTCCTCTCTGGAAAGGGTTCCTTCTCTCTGGAAAGGGTTGGTTCTCTCTGGAAAGGGTTCCTCCTCTCTGGAAAGGGTTACATCTCTCTGGAAAGGGTTGGTTCTCTCTGGAAAGGGTTCCTTCTCTCTGGAAAGGGTTGGTTCTCTCTGGAAAGGGTTCCTTCCTCTCTGGAAATGGTTCCTCCTCTCTGGAAAGGGTTCCTTCCTCTCTGGAAAGGGTTCCTTCCTCTCTGGAAAGGGTTCCTTCCTCTCTGGAAAGGGTTCCTTCCTCTCTGGAAAGGGTTGGTTCTCTCTGGAAAGGGTTCCTCCTCTCTGGAAAGGTTGGTTCTCTCTGGAAAGGGTTCCTTCCTCTCTGGAAAGGGTTGGTTCTCTCTGGAAAGGGTTCCTTCCTCTCTGGAAAGGGTTCCTTCCTCTCTGGAAAGGGTTCCTTCCTCTCTGGAAAGGGTTCCTTCCTCTCTGGAAAGGGTTCCTTCCTCTCTGGAAAGGGTTCCTTCCTCTCTGGAAAGGGTTCCTTCTCTCTGGAAAGGGTTGGTTCTCTCTGGAAAGGGTTCCTCCTCTCTGGAAAGGGTTACTCCTCCTCGTAGGACGGAAGAACCCAGCATGATATGATACTGAACACATCATCTGTGAATATGCACATGATCAAGAGAAAAATATGAGCATGTTGCTTATACTACATCACAAGGCATGATGGGTATCCATTAGTTTATTCCAGTTGATGAGTGTCGATCATGGATCTTGTACCAACAGCTGCCAACACCATCTTGATAAACCAGTTCTCAACTCCGCAGTCAACAAATACACACAAACCTATGGTATTTTATTATCATCGTCTTGGTGACATGCCAGTTCTCCAGTCATTGAATAAACACATAAACCTATGGTACTTTATTATCATCATCTTGGTGACAACCCAATCAATTCTCCAGTCATTAAATAAACACACAAACCTATGGTATTTTATTATCATCATCTTGGTGACATGCCAGTTCTCCAGTCATTGAATAAAACACACAAAACAATGCTATTTTATTGACACAAATTTACTGGAGTTTTATATTTCATGTGCCAGTTGGCATTTTTAAAAGTCTAGATCTGATTGGTTGACTTATTTTGTATTTTTCAAATGTAACATTTTCTAGTTTTATACAAATTGTAATTGTTCTTGCATTTAATTAAGGATAATTTTAACTTTTGAGATTTCCAGGATAACTTTACCTCACAAACTGACCTGTGCAATCATGTCTCATTGATAAAGCAGGATTGTAAGGGATTGTGCCAATATAGTGCAACATAACTATCTTTTTGTCACTGCTGTATATGTATACATTTGAACTGTTTTCATTTTATAAGTGCCCAACTAGACCTATATTAATTTGTTTACACAATCTTTATTTTATAAGTGCCCAACTAGACCTATATTAATTTGTTTACACAATCTTTATTTTATAAGTGCCCAACTAGACCTATATTAATTTGTTTACACAATCTTTATTTTATAAAGTGCCCAACTAGACCCATATAATTTGTTTACACAATCTTTATTTTATAAAGTGCCCAACTAGACCTATATTAATTTGTTTACACAATCTTTATTTTATAAAGTGCCCAACTAGACCTATATTAATTTGTTTACACAATCTTTATTTATAAGTGCCCAACTAGACCTATATTAATTTGTTTACACAATCTTTATTTTATAAAGTGCCCAACTAGACCTATATAGACATGTTTACACAATCTTTATTTTATAAGTGCCCAACTAGACCTATATTAATTTGTTTACACAATCTTTATTTTATAAAGTGCCCAACTAGACCTATATTAATTTGTTTACACAATCTTTATTTTATAAAGTGCCCAACTAGACCTATATAGACATGTTTACACAATCTTTATTTTATAAAGTGCCCAACTAGACCTATATAGACATGTTTACACAATCTTTATTTTATAGTGCCCAACTAGACCTATATAGACATGTTTACACAATCTTTATTTATAAAGTGCCCAACTAGACCTATATAGACATGTTTACACATCTTTATTTTATAGTGCCCAACTAGACCTATATAGACATGTTTACACAATCTTTATTTTATAAAGTGCCCAACTAGACCTATATTAATTTGTTTACACAATCTTATTTTATAAAGTGCCCAACTAGACCTATATAGACATGTTTACACAATCTTTATTTTATAAAGTGCCCAACTAGACCTATATAGACATGTTTACACAATCTTTATTTTATAGTGCCCAACTAGACCTATATAGACATGTTTACACAATCTTTATTTTATAAAGTGCCCAACTAGACCTATATAGACATGTTTACACAATCTTTATTTTATAGTGCCCAACTAGACCTATATAGACATGTTTACACAATCTTTATTTTATAAAGTGCCCAACTAGACCTATATAGACATGTTTACACAATCTTTACTTTTTTGAAGTGCACAATGATTCAGGTCACATTTAAATAACAAATTATAGTCACATCATCAATTGAGTCACAGAGCAACCCATCCATTAACCCTCACAACTAGTCCATCCAACTTGTGCCAAATCTCACACGACCTGCCCCTGCAGTACCTAGATAATCATCTTTATGTCTTCTATTACAGCACATAGCCACATAACTGTGTCTCTAAAGTCAACAAACAATCGTTCCCCAACAATCAGTCATTGAACATAAAACATTACATCAGTTCGACAGATGTTAGCCCACACCATTGCATGATCTCTGACATTTTTATGACTCTTGGTCTTCCTCAAGCCCATGAAACTGGATCATCGATTGTTGCAAGCATGCATAGGTGGATGTGTTTCATGAGATGATCAGATTTACTTTAACTAAGTCTAGGAAACTTAGTGGCTGGCATGTATAGGTGGATGTGTTTCATGAGATGATTAGATTTACTTTACCTAAGTCTAGGAAACTTAGTGGCAGGCATGCATAGGTGGATGTGTTTCATGAGATGATTAGATTTACTTTACCTAAGTCTAGGAAACTTAGTGGCTGGAATGTATAGGTGGATGTGCTTCGTGAGATGATCAGATTTACTTTACCTAAGTCTAGGAAACTTAGTGGCTGGAATGTATAGGTGGATGTGCTTCGTGAGATGATCAGATTTACTTTAACTAAGTCTAGGAAACTTAGTGGCTGGAATGTATAGGTGGATGTGCTTCGTGAGATGATCAGATTTACTTTAACTAAGTCTAGGAAACTTAGTGGCTGGAATGTATAGGTGGATGTGCTTCGTGAGATGATCAGATTTACTTTAACTAAGTCTAGGAAACTTAGTGGCTGGAATGTATAGGTGGATGTGCTTCATGAGATGATCCGATTTACTTTACCTAAGTCTAGGAAACTTAGTGGCAGGCATGCATAAGTGGATGTGTTTCATGAGATGATCAGATTTACTTTACCTAAGTCTAGGAAACTTAGTGGCTGGCATATATAGGTGGATGTGCTTCATGAGATGATCAGATTTACTTTACCTAAGTCTAGGAATATTAGTAGCTGGCATGTATAGGTGGATGTGCTTCATGAGATGATCAGATTTACTTTACCTGTTTACATCTTGGAATCTTAGTGGCAGGCATGTATTGGTGGTAGCTGGATGTGCTTCATGAGATGATCAGATTTACTATAAGTCTAGGAATCTTAGTGGCTGGCATGCATAGCTGGATGTGTTTCATGAGATGATCAGATTTACTTTAAGTCTAGGAATCTTAGTGGCTGGCATGCATAGGTGGATGTGTTTTATGAGATGATCAGATTTACTTTACCTACTTCTACTTACATCTTGGAATCTTAGTGGTTGAATGGTTAAACTTGGGATCGCTACTAATCAAAGGACTTGAGTTCAATTCCTGATGCTCACACTTTCTTTTTTTACAAACTAGGCCTCAAGGTTCACCCAAGGCTCTAAAAATGGGTACAAGAGAGAATTTTAACAGAAAATAAAGGCAGCCTGACATGGTATTAGTCACGTCACCCACAAATGTACCACTGGTCATGAAGTAATATGATCACAAATACAATTGCCCCAATTAGCTTACAAGCCATGGAGGGACCCTTATATCTTGACCAACAGTTTGAAGTCTTCTCAAAAAGTAAAAATATAGAGTAACACTATAACTGCCATCAATAATAAATGACTTGATGGCCTCAACTAAATCCACAGACACAGACCTCATTTCTCATGATTTGAGCAGTTTTAATTTGTATAAATAGCTTATCACATTTTATACAAAATAGTTCCCCAGTCTGTGTAAATAAATTGTCACATTTTATACAAAATAGTTCCAGTCTGTATAAATAAATTGTCACATTTTATACAAAATAGTTCCAGTCTGTATAAATAACTTATCACATTTTATACAAAATAGTTCCAGTCTGTGTAAATAAATTGTCACATTTTATACAAAATAGTTCCAGTCTGTATAAATAACTTGTCACATTTTATATTGGAATACAGGGGGAGAGCGGGTGGCCAAATTAATAACTTGTCGGGCTCCAAACCAGGAGAACACAGGTTCGAGTCCTGGTAGAGTCAAAAGTCTTTTCTATCAGGGGTGAAATAAAAACTTAGACCTGAACACACAACGATGACAGCATTGGACAAGCAACATTTATTCTCCAGTCTTATAGGTCACCAGGGGAGCCATGATAGCTCAGTGGTTAGTGAACTGGACTACATAGGACAAGGGGTAGGGTTCGATCCCAACCGACAGCTTCCGGGTTCACCCCACCTTAAATGGGTACCGGATTTTTTTTTCTGGAAAGTAAAGCAGCACGGGCGTAATACCGACAACATTACCCCAAAAATAATGTGCTGAAGGTCTGTAAAATATAGGGTCACTAACACCATATTTCCTGTGTGTTACCGGGGTCTCATTATGAGTAAAGAATAGTGACACTGTGACCTTCCAAGCATGTCGTAAGAGACGACTAAGGAGGTTGATCGATGGCTTGACAAGCTGTCATTGTAAAAACTATTGTTATGGAAACAGAGCCATAGATTTTAGAGGCAGTGACCTCTGTAATATGTGCCATTTTGGCATGCAAGGTTTTTATTTTTGAGATTCTGGTTCTGCCCTATGTGCCGTCTTCGGCTCGAAAGGACAATAGATAGATAGAACACCATATTCCCTATACACCACTTGGCGTGACGGGGATACTTTACTTTTACTTATAGGTCACCCCCGTCAGACCCCAGTGATTGGAAAAGACATAAAGATAGTTTTATGAATCGTTTGTCGGTATAAATAATGTCACATTTTACATGAATAGTTCATCGGTATAATGTCACATTTTATGTGAATAGTTTGTCTGTATAAATAATGTCACATTTTACGTGAATAATTAGTCGGTATAAATAATGTCACATTTTATGCGCATAGTTCATCGGTATGTCACATTTTACGTGAATAGTTCATCGGTATAAATAATGTCACATTTTTCGTGAATAGTTTATCGGTATAAATAATGTCACATTTTACGTGAATTGTTCGTCTGAATAAATAATGTCACATTTTACGTGAATTGTTCGTCGGTATAAATAATGTCACATTTTATATGAATTGTTTGTCGGTATAAATAATGTCACATTTTATATGAATTGTTTGTCGGTATAAATAATGTCACATTTTACGTGAATTGTTAGTTTCGTATAAATAATGCCACATTTTACAAGAAAAGTTCCAGTCTATAAGTTTCTTCTTTGCGTTCACCAGTCAAGAGGACATGTTGTGGTGATAATTTCTGCACCTTTCATCCCAACACATCCATCTTCAGCATGCATGGGTAGATTTGCTTAACAATTTTTGTCATGACTGCTGCCATTTTTACCCTACTCTTTTCATCTTGAAACAATCAAGGGTTGTGAAATGTGGGACCTTAAACAATCAGGGGTTGTGAAATGTGGGACCTTAAACAATCAAAGGTTGTGAAAGGTGGGACCTTAAACAATCAAGGGTTGTGAAAGGTGGGACCTTAAACAATCAGGGGTTGTGAAACATGGACCTTAAACAATCAAAGGTTGTGAAACGTGGGACCTTAAACAATCAAGGGTTGTGAAACATGGGACATTAAACAATCAAGGGTTGTGCACATGGGACCTCTCTTTTCACCATTTTCGAAGAGGGCTAGACATTGTTTCCCACTATTTAAGACCTGGGGAAGGTAAATCCATGAAGAACCACAGATTTGATCTTGATAAATTCACAGTGTCTGTGATGGGGAAAGAACACATCGACGTCTTACCTCTAGACCATCCAGTTCTACATCTATTTAAAACAAATAATCTGTCACATTCTATATAGAGCTGCTCCAGTTTGTATAATCTGTCACATTCTATATAGAGCTGCTCCAGTTTGTATAATCTGTCACATTCTATATAGAGCTGCTTCAGTTTGTATAATATGTCACATTCTATATAGAGCTGCTTCAGTTTGTATAATCTGTCACATTCTATATAGAGCTGCTCCAGTTTGTATAATCTGTCACATTCTATATAGAGCTGCTTCAGTTTGTATAATATGTCACATTCTATATAGAGCTGCTCCAGTTTGTATAATATGTCACATTCTATATAGAGCTGCTTCAGTTTGTATAATATGTCACATTCTATATAGAGTTGCTCCAGTTTGTATAATCTGTCACATTCTATATAGAGCTGCTTCAGTTTGTATAATATGTCACATTCTATATAGAGCTGCTTCAGTTTGTATAATATGTCACATTCTATATAGAGCTGCTTCAGTTTGTATAATATGTCACATTCTATATAGAGCTGCTTCAGTTTGTATAATATGTCACATTCTATATAGAGCTGCTCCAGTTTGTATAATCTGTCACATTCTATATAGAGCTGCTTCAGTTTGTATAATATGTCACATTCTATATAGAGCTGCTCAGTTTGTATAATATGTCACATTCTATATAGAGCTGCTTCAGTTTGTATAATATGTCACATTCTATATAGAGTTGCTCCAGTTTGTATAATATGTCACATTCTATATAGAGCTGCTTCAGTTTGTATAATATGTCACATTCTATATAGAGCTGCTCCAGTTTGTATAATCTGTCACATTCTATATAGAGCTGCTCCAGTTTGTATAATATGTCACATTTATTTAGCATAGTTTCTTTTTAAAGATACCTTGGATAATGAAAAAGAGCAATGAAGACATATTAACAGATTTAAACATTAAAAAGAACTGGCTTATAAACACCATTCTACAGAGGGAGTTAAAAAAATACTGTGATCATGTCAAAAGACAACAGTGGGTTGGAAATTGTAATAATGGAAGGTATGGTTCTTGGATGACAAGGCAGGGACAAACCAAAAAGAAGGTGGTTTCAAGACATCAAGGAGACCGTAAACATGATAACAGAAGAAGTGGGAGATCTGGCTAGAGAGAAGAGATTCTTTCAGACGGGCTGTGGTGAATGTAACGTTCTGTGGGAGATCTGGCTAGAGACAGAGATTCTTTCAGACGGGTTGTGATGATTGCAACGTTCTGTGGGAGATCTGGCTAGAGACAGAGATTCTTTCAGACGGGTTGTCATGATTGCAACGTTCTGTGGGAGATCTGGCTAGAGACAGAGATTCTTTCAGACGGGTTGTGATGATTGCAACGTTCTGTGGGAGATCTGGCTAGAGACAGAGATTCTTTCAGATGGGTTGTGATGATTGCAACGTTCTGTGGGAGATCTGGCTAGAGACAGAGATTCTTTCAGACGGGTTGTGATGATTGTAACGTTCTGTGGGAGATCGGGCTAGAGACAGAGATTCTTTCAGACAGGTTGTAATGATTGCAACGTTCTGTGGGAGATCTGGCTAGAGACAGAGATTCTTTCAGATGAGTTGTAATGATTGCAACGTTCTGTGGGAGATTTGGCTAGAGACAGAGATTCTTTCAGACAGGCTGTGATGAATGCAACGTTCTATGGGAGATCTGGCTAGAGACAGAGACTCTTTCAGACGGGATGTGGTGAATGCAACGTTCTGTGGAAGATCTGGCTAGAGACAGAGACTCTTTCAGACGGGTTGTGATGATTGCAATGTTCTGTAGAAGATCTGGCTAGAAACAGAGACTCTTTCAGACGGGTTGTGATGAATGCAACGTTCTTTGGAAGATCTGGCTAGAGACAGAGACTCTTTCAGACGGGTTGTGATGAATGCAACATTCTGTGGAAGATCTGGCTAGAGACAGAGACTCTTTCAGACGGACTGTGATGAATGCAACGTTCTATGGGAGATCTGGCTAGAGACAGAGATTCTCTCAGATGGGCTGTGGTGAATGCAGCATTTGTAAAGGACATGTGACCTGATGATGTAGAATTTTATTCTTTCTCATCATTTGCCTGATGACTACTCATCTTTGTCATTTGTCCTTAAAAAGATGTTTATGATGGGAAATGAAAAGAATCTTGATCAGCTGTTGGCTTTTGCTGCCAATCCTAGCACAAACAGTCAGCTTTGAGTCATTATCCAATTTCAATGATGATGCTGTTCAGCGTCCTGGACCCAGGATAATTCCAATCTGTATAAACAATTAATTTGTCACATTATATGGAATAATTCCAGTGTGTATAAACAATTAATTTGTCACATTATATGAAATAGTTCCAGTGTGTATAAACAATTAATATGTCACATTATATGAAATGGTTCCAGTGTGTGTAAACAATTAATTTGTCACATTATATGAAATGGTTCCAGTGTATATAAACAATTAATTTGTCACATTATATGAAATAGTTCCAGTATGTATAAACAATTAATTTGTCACATTATATGGAATAGTTCCAGTGTGTATAAACAATTAATTTGTCACATTATATGGAATAGTTCCAGTGTGTATAAACAATTAATTTGTCACATTATATGAAATAGTTCCAGTGTGTATAAACAATTAATTTGTCACATTATATGAAATGGTTCTCACATCAAAAGCTGCACATTTGTTACCATAAACATATGTTTATTTGTATATAAACTTTTGAAAACAAACTCCCATGATTATTATGTACTGTTTATGTTTAACCAATGGCATTTATTATATAACATTTTTCCTCAAATATGTTATTATTGTTATATTTTATAACATTCCTCTAATTTATCACTCATTATATGTATTTTCCTAAACATTCTCATTCTTTATCTATAATTTTCCCATCTAAATTATGTCTTATTATTTTCATTTTCACCAAATTATTATTCATTAAATGTCATATTCCTCTAAATTAGCGTTTGTATATCTCATTTTTGTTACATTATCATAGTTTTTAATATTACATGGAGTCTATGGACACGACTGCTCCGGGTCTTGTCTCAGTGTCTGTCCTTTATGTGAAGAAAAATCCGGAAAATGCCTACAATGTAAACGTCCAGGCTACATCTGCAGTGACACTGTCCCGATGGTAATTTTGGGCTACAGTACAAACAGACGTGTTCTGATGGCTGTGACATCATATGTGACCCGGAAAGTACAGACTACGTGCAAGGAAACGTACTACGGATCAGACTGCACTCTCAAATGTCCGGACAACTATTTCAACGACACCCGTGAACAGTCAACCGGGAACTGTACATGCAAGGGAACGTTCTACGGGTCAGACTGCACTCTCCAATCTCCGGACAACTGTTTGAACGAAACCTGTGAACAGTTAATAGGGGCCTGCGTCTCGTATGTCGATGATTCCCATGTTAAGAAGAGTCTGCCGACTACAACAAACCCAAGCATATGGATACCTCAATGTGTTTATGTGCTGGACATGTTCATTTCTTGGTGTTTTTCCGCGAAGCCATGGCTCATATCTTGATGTGTTTCTGTGGTGGCCATGGCTCATATCTTGATGTGTTTCTGTGGTGGCCATGGCTCATATCTTGATGTGTTGCTGTGCTAGCCATGGCTCATATCTTAGCTTGTGTGTGTGTGTGTGCTGGCCATGGCTCATATCTTGGTGTGTTTCATGTTAGTCATATCTCATATCTTGGTGTGTCCGTGTTAATCAAGTTTCATATCTTTATGTGTATGTGTTTAGTCATATCTCATATTTTAGTGTGTATCTGTGTTAGTCATGTGTCATATCTTTGTGTGTGCATGTTTGGGTTAGTGATATCTCATATCTTTGTGTGCATGTTTATGTTAGTCATATCTCATATCTTTGTGTGTGCATGACTGTGTATGTCACATCTCATATCCCTGTGTGTGCATGGCTATGTTAGTCACATCTCATATCTTTGTGTGTGCATGTCTATGTTGGTCATATCTCATATCTTTGTGTGCATGTCTATGTTAGGCATGTGTCATATATCTTGATGTGTGCCAGTGTTAGTCATGCCTCGTATCTCTGTGTGCATGTCTGTGTTGGTCACATTTCATATCTTTGTGTGTGCGTGTCTGTGTTAGTCACCTCTAGTGACTCGGGCAGATGGTGCTCGTAAACCTGGGAGGGCCGACCATCTAAGGGCAGAATCCCCCTACAGAAAAGACAATCTGCTGCCTTGCAGGAAGATTGGGGACAATCAAAGTCTATGGAATGCAAACCTGAATAAAATGTTGGCTGAAATCGGTTGCACTGGGCCACTGGCGCAGAACACAGTGCAACATTTTGACGGGTGTTCAGTCGGAGTGGATCTGGCAGACTCTAATTGTGATGTTCTTTTGTGGGGCGATCAACACACTTAACCTGACAGCTGACTTCATGTGAGGGTCTGGAATCCTACTCTGATTGAGTCCTGATCGCAGACAGAGAGAGAGAGAGAGAGAGAGAGAGAGAGAGAGAGAGATATGGTACGGCTATCCACATAGAATTCTTGTCTTTAGAAAGCGGAGTACTTCTCCTGGGTGTACCTCATTGGGAGTTTAAACAAATGTTCTCTCCTTTGATATTTTTATTTCCTTGAGCAAAGATCAGTTCCAATTTTAACCCTTAATTATGATATCTATCTAAAACTCTGCCAGCTATGATACCATAGTAAAAACTGGTACAATTTAAATCTAACCATTCTGTGCTCTAAAAACAGTAATTTCTCTGAACTCTTGACACAGCCCCATGTGTTCACACTAGTCAAAACATGGGACTCAAAATTCCTGGTTCAGATAGATTTATGACCTGAGATTCAACCTCATTGACTGTCGTCTACTAACTACGTAAAGCTTTTACCATACCATTTTTTCTATTTTTTTCTTCAATTTTCCCCCATGGACTGGACATGTTACAATGTCTATCAGTACCGTCGCTGTGAGTCTGTCAGTATAGAATTGTGGAAGGACACATGATCGCCTACGCCAACTGGTATGGCACATGATGATGAAATTTCTCATGTGCAGAAATAAGAGAAATGACAAAGCATCCAAAAATATCAACTATAATCAAGAGAAGAAGATGGCTATATGAGAAGAGACACAAAAGTGTCTCAAAGCAGGCCCTCAAGTGGGAACCACAGGGTAAAAGAAAAAAGAGGCTGACCAAGAGAAACACTAAAGAGAACATAAAAACTAGAGGCAGCAAAAGGCCTCCCTCACAAGATTAAGCAACTCACCCAGAACAGAGCCATGTGATGAGACACAAAGCAGGTCATGTGCAAGGTCCAACAGTTGTAAGATTGTCAGACACAAAGCAGGTCATGTGCAAGGTCCAAACAGTTGTAAGATTGTCAGACACAAAGCAGGTCATGTGCAAGATCCAACAGTTGAAAGATTGTCAGACACAAAGCAGGTCATGTGCAAGGTCCAACAGTTGTAAGATTGTCAGACACAAAGCAGGTCATGTGCAAGGTCCAACAGTTGAAAGATTGTCAGACACAAAGCAGGTCATGTGCAAGGTCCAACAGTTGAAAGATTGTCAGACACAAAGCAGGTCATGTGCAAGATCCAACAGTTGAAAGATTGTCAGACACAAAGCAGGTCATGTGCAAGGTCCAACAGTTGTAAGATTGTCAGACACAAAGCAGGTCATGTGCAAGGTCCAACAGTTGAAAGATTGTCAGACACAAAGCAGGTCATGTGCAAGATCCAACAGTTGTAAGATTGTCAGACACAAAGCAGGTCATGTGCAAGGTCCAACAGTTGAAAGATTGTCAGACACAAAGCAGGTCATGTGCAAGATCCAACAGTTGAAAGATTGTCAGACACAAAGCAGGTCATGTGCAGATCCAACAGTTGAAAGATTGTCAGACACAAAGCAGGTCATGTGCAAGGTCCAACAGTTGTAAGATTGTCAGACACAAAGCAGGTCATGTGCAAGGTCCAACAGTTGAAAGATTGTCAGACACAAAGCAGGTCATGTGCAAGGTCCAACAGTTGAAAGATTGTCAGACACAAAGCAGGTCATGTGCAAGGTCCAACAGTTGAAAGATTGTCAGACACAAAGCAGGTCATGTGCAAGGTCCAACAGTTGAAAGATTGTCAGACACAAAGCAGGTCATGTGCAAGATCCAACAGTTGAAAGATTGTCAGACACAAAGCAGGTCATGTGCAAGATCCAACAGTTGAAAGACTGTCAGACACAAAGCAGGTCATGTGCAAGATCCAACAGTTGAAAGATTGTCAGACACAAAGCAGGTCATGTGCAAGATCCAACAGTTGAAAGATTGTCAGACACAAAGCAGGTCATGTGCAAGATCCAACAGTTGAAGATTGTCAGACACAAAGCAGGTCATGTGCAAGATCCAACAGTTGAAAGATTGTCAGACACAAAGCAGGTCATGTGCAAGTCCCAGTGTGTGGGAGAAGTCGAGGGGAAAGTGAGAAGGGTTAACTAAAATAGAATCATCGAGTCCACGGGGAAAAGTGATAAGTGGTAAGAAGGATGGAAATAGAAGTGTAGCAGTGATTACAGAGTGTGTAAGACAAGATGGGAGCTAGGGGTAGAAGTCGAGGTGGAAAGTGAGAAGGGTTAACTAAAATAGAATCATCGAGTCCACGGGGAAGAGTGATAAGTGGTAAGAAGGATGGAAACATCAGGTCTCATGGGGAAGATATAAGGCGCAATTAGGAGTGAGGTAGAAATGTAAAACGGGGTATGATTGGTTGGAGGGAAAAACATTAGAGAAAAGGATAGGTGATCAAGTCAGTTGAGATAGAACAAGGGCTCAGTGTGGACAGTTGTTGTTTTGACAACTGATACCGTGAGCATGGTTCATGATACACAACAGGAAAATAGAGTTCAGTTTTAATTGTGTATGGCCGTTGCGTGAGGCGGACAATGCTTCTGGAACAGTGCTATGTATAGTTATGTGTTGGTGTAAATTCAATCCGGAGACTGATTCTGTAATGTAGTTGTGCAAGTTAAACGCAACGAACAATTTAAGTGACAGTGAGCGAGACAGTCTCACAGCGTTTATGCTCAATAATAAGTAGGTTATTGTAATGTAGTTGTGCAAGTTAGGCGCAATGAAAAATTTAAGTGACAGTGAGAGAGACAGTCTCACAGCGATCATGCTCTATAAGGGTATGATTCTGTAATGTAGTTGTGCAAGTTAGACGCAACGAACAATTTAAGTGACAGTGAGCGAAACAGTCTCACAGCGTTCATGCTCCATAAGGAGTATGATTTTGTAATATAGTTGTGCAATTTATAAGCAATGAACAATTTGGGTGACAAGGGGTGAGACAGCTTTTGCCGAGACATGCTCAACAACGAGTGTGCTCTACCAAGGAGTTATGAAACTTAGAAAACGATGAACAGTGGAGGCGAGATTGAGCGAGTCAGATATCGTCAACTTATGTGCTCAGCATTGAGGTACTATTATGAGTTAGGGGTGGAAGTCAGAAGCAACGAATCATTCAGGTGAAGGTAGGCGAGACAGCCATCGCCGAATTCATGCTCGATACCATGGGTGCTGTTACAGGCACGAACAGACAACAGTGGGAGATTCATCGGCGCATACCAGTGGCCGATAGCTAGCGGAAAGATTCTGCACACAGGGTCATCAAGAGAGTCCGACTGAGTGGAGTCGGTCCGACATGTAAGAAAAATGCATAGTGGCTTGAAGGGAGTATTGTAGTTCTGTACTACTGCGGTCCTTAGATAACAGCCCAGACAAGTTGGGATACGCCTCGTAATTATGCAATGTGAGAAAGGCCGCTAAAAGCATATTGTTGTTGTAATTGTGTAACTTGTTGTGAAGTACTCACTGTGAGACAATGCTGGACACTGTAGCAACAAGAAACATGTATAACTACTCACTGTGGGACAATACAGAACACTGTAGCAACAAGAAACATGTATAACTACTCACTGTGGGACAATACAGAACACTGTAGCAACAAGAAACATGTATAACTACTCACTGTGGGACAATACAGAACACTGTAGCAACAAGAAGAAACATGTATAACTACTCACTGTGGGACAATACAGAACACTGTAGCAACAAGAAACTTGTATAACTACTCACTGTGGGACAATACAGAACACTGTAGCAACAAGAAACATGTATAACTACTCACTGTGGACAATGCTGGACACTGTAGCAACAAGAAACATGTATAACTACTCACTGTGGGACAATACAGAACACTGTAGCAACAAGAAACATGTATAACTACTCACTGTGGGACAATACAGAACACTGTAGCAACAAGAACATGTATAAACTACTTCACTGTGGGACAATACAGAACACTGTAGCAACAAGAAACATGTATAACTACTCACTGTGGGACAATACAGAACACTGTAGCAACAAGAAACATGTATAACTACTCACTGTGGGACAATACAGAACACTGTAGCAACAAGAAACATGTATAACTACTCACTGTGGGACAATACAGAACACTGTAGCAACAAGAAACATGTATAACTACTCACTGTGGGACAATACAGAACACTGTAGCAACAAGAAACATGTATAACTACTCACTGTGGGACAATACAGAACACTGTAGAAGCAACAAGAAACATGTATAACTACTCACTGTGGGACAATACAGAACACTGTAGCAACAAGAAACATGTATAACTACTCACTGTGGGACAATACAGAAACTGTAGCACAAGAAACTTGTATAACTACTCACTGTGGGACAATACAGAACACTGTAGCAACAAGAAACATGTATAACTACTCACTGTGGGACAATACAGAACACTGTAGCAACAAGAAACATGTATAACTACTCACTGTGGGACAATACAGAACACTGTAGCAACAAGAAACATGTATAACTACTCACGTGGGACAATACAGAACACTGTAGCAACAAGAAACATGTATAACTACTCACTGTGGGACAATACAGAACACTGTAGCAACAAGAAACATGTATAACTACTCACTGTGGGACAATACAGAACACTGTAGCAACAAGAAACATGTACAAAACAAGCAAATGAAACCTCAGCATGTAATGCAATTCAAAACAAAACTGACACAATTATTTTACACCTTGGTACAAATGTAATCCAATTAACAACAAAAGTAACACTCAGTGTAAAACAATTATTTTACAGCTTTACACAAATATAATCCAATTATAAACAAATGTAATACAATTATTTAATTGTCATGAAAGTAAAAATATATGGCTTGTAATGAGCAAACTCCTTGCAAATTAATTTTAAAAGGGTACCACCATATAACAATCTGTTGTTGGATGAATATTATCACACATTGAACAACTGTCCATAAGCACTGAGATCTTCCAGCAAATCCTGCAATGTGAAACTATAAATGGTTTTCAAGTCCCCCTCATAGATCCCTGAACTTAGACAACATCGCTTTTGACTGAAATAGAAATTCCAAGAGTTGTACCAGGGCTGCACATTCACAAACAGCATCAAGATCTTTATCATGTCACGCTCCTTACACACCAGGGCTGCTCCTTCAGAAAACAGCATTCAGATCTTTATGTCACACTTCATATACCACCAGGGCAGCACATTCACAAACAGCATTCAGATCTTTATGTCACACTCCATATACCACCAGGGCAGCAAATTCACAAACAGCATCGAGATCTTTATCATGTCACCCGCCATATACCATTCTAATATGGAGTAATATCCCTTTGAGGGGGACTGGGTGGTTGAGAGGTAAAGCATTAGCCTCTGGAAAGGAAGGTCTTGTGGTTTGATCACCACCACAGGCAGTGAGAATTTTTCAAAAATAATTTGTGATTTCCTCATGGATTTACCCTCCAAGGTAGTGAGATCTGATGTCTAGCCCTCTCTGGGTAGTGCGATCCCATGTCTAGGCCTCTCTGGGTAGTGAGATCCGATGTGTAGCCCTCTCTGGGTAGTGAGATCCAATGTCTAGCCCTCTCTGGTAGTGAGATCCAATGTCTAGCCCTCTCTGGGTAGTGAGATCCAATGTGTAGCCCTCTCTGGGTAGTGAGATCCATGTCTAGCCCTCTCTGGTAGTGAGATCCGTAGCCCTCTCTGGGTAGTGAGATCCAATGTCTAGCCTCTCTGGGTAGTGAGATCCAATGTCTAGCCCTCTCTGGGTAGTGAGATCCAATGTCTAGCCCTCTCTGGGTAGTGAGATCCAATGTCTAGCCCTCTCTGGGTAGTGAGATCCGATGTGTCACCCCTCTCTGGGTAGTGAGATCCGATGTGTAGCCCTCTCTGGTAGTGAGATCCAATGTCTAGCGCTCTTGAAAACAGTATAAAACAGGATGTCCCATGTGCACTCGCGATTTTGGAGAGTTGTAACATTTATTGCTGCTCACTAAATACCTCCAGTTATTGTGTCTCTACATAATGGTTATGTAAACATCTCAAAAGTACTGACCAAAAACATCACTATCTCAAAGGCCTAGAGCTTATCCTGAACTCATACATATCCATTACTTATGTTCACAATTTCTATTCAAACATCTAGTTACTTATTAAAACACCTTCACTTAATGACCTACTTAGACAACCAAAACATCAGCACCACAATGACCTATTCACACAACTTATATCAAAACATCCACACCACAATGACCTATTCACACAACTTATACCAAACATCTACACCACAATGACCTATTCAGATAACTCATACCAAAACATCTACAAAACTGATCAAAACACAACACAATGAGCCTTCAATAAACGTTGCAAGAACATCAGACCCAAGGGCCGGCCACAAAAAGATGGATCAATGGAATATTGGAAGCACTAGGAAACATAACAGCAGCAGACATGAACAGAAGAGCAAAAGGTAGACTGGTAGGCAAGACGTCGGCCTCGAGACAGAGAGATTATGGGTTCAAATCCTAACTGCACCAAGTGGGATTTTTTTTATGATTTCTCTCTGCGGCAATCACCCCTGGTCTCAGCAGCGATGCCTGGCTTCAAACGTCAATTACTCATGGGCAGAAAAAATATGAGTACCTCCGAAGACAGAGTTATCTGCCTATGCGGCGAGGGACCCCTGTGCACACGGCTGCCAGGGAAAATGGAATAACACACAAAATTCAGTTCCTAGTCTCTAGGGACTTCGTCAGAGGTAAAAAAGCTGGCGAACCAAAAAAAAAAAAAGAAGAAGAGCAAAAGATAGCAAATTATATCTCCCCTCGAAGCAGCTGAAAGGCGAAAGAGAAATGAAAGAAGAAGATCTACACTACAATGACCTATTCACCCAACTTTTACCAAAATATCCTCACCATACTAACCAGGTAAAAAGTCTCTATCTCAATTAACTATTCAGACATTTTCAGCCCAAACATCTCCATCTAGCTAATGGTCCAAATTTTGTACCTTCTTCTTTCCTTCACTTGTCTTTCAGAATTGTTGGCAGACTTTTGCTCTTTCTGTTTGGCTTTTTCTGCTGTTATGTTTCCTAGTGTTTCTTCTTCTTCTTCTTCAGCGATCAGCTACAGCTATACACTTAGATATTCCAGCTTTGATCATGAACAAGACAGTGCATTTTAGGTCATCACCGGTTCCCCATAGCTTGTCATGTAAGATTGTTTCTGCAGGCCATATTTGTGTTTTTAGGGTGTTTATAGAGTCCTGCTGTTCTGTAGTGAATGGCCTGGAGTTTGTCTAGATGCTCTGAAGTCACAGCCTAATAGTGTTTCTAATATTCCATCAACCCATCTTTTTCATGGTCTGCCCAATTTTTTATGTATGCTAAATTCCAAAGGAAAAAAAACAAAAAAAAATGGTATAATATAAAAACACCCGCTTGCTCATAAACATACAGCCGGGGGGTTGACAGATTTTTCTTCAAGCCATACATCAAAAAATATGTGAGGCCAAGTTGTCAAGTTTTTCCATTTGTAGAACCAGCTCTCAATGTGTTCCTGGACATTGGCTAAAAGACAAACTGGCACAGTGAATGAAAATATCACATGACAATCACTCGAATGATGTTTAGAGTTAACTTTTTCACATTGTGTGGATGGAGTTGTGAAGCATTTAGAGCTGATGGGTTTATCTTTCAAACAATCTGTCTTTAGCTGACCTTTGACTTGAAATAATTGCAAGAGTTGTCCTGTCAAACAGTGTTCATCTCCCTTTGTAACATCATACCAATATACACATGGGTAACCTAGCAACAGACCATATAAACAAGGCACATTTAACCCATCACTAATTTTTATATTGGTCACATTTATCAAATCTTGAGAGCTACAAATATCATTCATGGTATCACACAGGTTGATAAATACATCAGTGGTCTTCACCAGTTTCCCATGATCTGCCAGTATAGGACTCGACAATGACGGAGATACATCAACAAATGTCTGCAGATGGAATTACTTGCTAGAATATTGGGGTCAGGCACTGACCTGTAGATGATAACATCTAACCCAATGCTTAAAACATGAACTTGATTGTTGATGAAGTGTTGCTTGTGTAAGTCCTGGACAAAGCTCTGCATGTCATCTGGTGACACAGCCCAGTGGTCAAACAGACAGGCAGGTTTTATTCCAAAGTCCACAAGCTGAAAATCAACTGCTGCAGACAACCAGCTCCGTTTTGCTTGCTGCCAAACTTTGAAAGGATCACCATTCTCCATCGTTTCCTCATGGTAAACCTGGTAAGAAGAAATATACCCTGTAATGTTGACCACCAATTGACAACAAGAGTTACCCTGCTTGCAACAAATCTACAACTAGCATGTGCCCAATTCAAGCAATCAAATATTACCAACAAACATTTGTGTGGAGACAAACAATCATACATGAATATTTTATTGAGGGAAACTTCCGAGGTGACAGATCAGTGAATCATCCAAAGGGAAGAGGTCATGACACAGGTTGAGCTGGTCGCATGGGCCGTGACTGACAGACTCTCACATGACTCTGTCTTCAACAGGCCTGATGTCTTTGTTTAACGTAGTTTTCCTTCTCGGAGGGCGGAGAATATATTAGAGAATGACCACATAAAGTGCAAGGGAACATTACTCTGAGCAGAAAGATACTAAACTAGGACTTTACCTTTAATTAACTGCTTACTAATACTTGTAATTTGAAGAAAAAAAAAATACAATATTATATTATATTAAATTATAATGTAAAATACATTATTGATTAAATTGCACTTAATTACATCTGGCAGTCACACTCAAATAAAACTATGACCATAAACAAGAAAATACTCAAAACCCACAAGTGGATATCAAAATTGAAGGAATAGACCTGGAGACAGTTCAGAACTACAACTACCTTGGACATACTATAACCAGTGATGGAAAATGTACAACTGAAATAAACAAAAGAATAGGAATGGCAAAAAGTAATTTTAATGTCATGAAGGACATACTAACATCAAAACAGATAACACCAGAGCTAAAACTAAGAATAGCAAAATGATTTGAAAATGTTATGTCTTCTCAACATTCCTATATGGTGCAGAAACATGGACATTAGACATGAAAACAGAACAGAGAATTCAAGCCTTTGAAATGTGGATATATAGAAGAATAGGTAGAATTGGATGGAAGGAAAAGAAAACAAACGATGAAGTCTTAAAACAACTAAAAAAGAAACAGAAAAGAGACTACTAAACACAATTAGAACAAGACAAATGAGATTTGTGGGCCATGTTAAAAGACACAACAACCTACTAAAAGTAATCCTGGAGGGAAAATACAAGGTAAAAGAGGCAGAGGCAGACAAGACTAACATGGATGAGTAACATGAAAAGATGGACAAGTCAGCCTATGACAACCTGCACCATCAAAGCAAGAGATAGTCAGATAGAGCAAGATGGCGCTCCATGGTAGCCAACCTTTGTTGCGGAGACGGCACTCGATGATGAGTCACAGATATTGTTGAACGATACCTCACAAAACAATAGACCTTAGACTGACCAGAACTGGACCTCTTTAAACCGATGTCTCAAAGTGTGCGAGGACAAGCAGACGGATGTTGATGTGAGCTACCGAGAGAAGACAGTCTCTAGCGGACACCGACAGCCTCTGAGGGCGGACATGACAGGCCGGATGTACTGCTCCGTACGTGTCGCCGGTATCAGGACACAAGTGATTCTGTATCCGACAATGTGATTATCATCAGTACCGGGCCTACTGGCGTAGGTGATTATGTCTGGTATTTTTTCTCTTTGCTTCCCTCTATCTCTTCGTCCCTCAATTTTCCCAGTTGTTACAATATATTCCAGCTGTTCTCTTCTCATTACATGGCCAAAAAATGGTGATTGTTTCTTCCTAATATTGGAAATTAGTTCTCTTTTTGCTTTGACCTCTCTCAGAACATCTTCATTACTCTTCTTAGCTGTCCATGGTATTCTCAACATTCTTCTGTAAAACCACATTTCTACAGACTCCAGTGATTTTCTTGTCTGTTGTCCTATTGTCATTGATTCACATCCATGTATTAAGACTGGCTCTACATGACATTTAAGAACTCTTTTTCTTGTTTTTTTTTATAAATAAATGTGATTATAGTATAGTTTTTGATAGAAAGTCAGTTATGACAAGCTACTAGAGTCATATGTGCTTAAAGAATACTATGATATATAATGTTTTGTTGACATTAATTGTTCTTTTACCAATTAAAAAAAGTATTCATCGTCATCGAGTTGCGTTCTCCGCAACGAAGGTTGGCTACCATGGAGCGCCATTCTGCTTTGTCTCATGCTTTGATGGTGCAGGTTGTCATAGGTTGACTTGTCCATCTTTTGATGTTATTCGTCCATGCTAGTCTTGGTCTGCCTCTTTTACCTTGTATTTTCCCCTCCAGGATTACTTTTAGTAGGTTGTTGTGTCTTTTAACATGGCCCAAGAATCGCATTTGTCTTGTTTGAATTGTGTTCAGAAGTTCTCTTTTCATTTTTATTTGTTTTAAGACTTCGTCGTTTGTTTTCTTTTCCTTCCATCCAATTCTACCTATTCTTCTATATATCCACATTTCAAAGGCTTCAATTCTCTGTTCTGTTTTCTTGTCTAATGTCCATGTTTCTGCACCATATAGGAATATTTAGAAGATATAACATTTTGCTATTCTTAGTTTTAGCCCTGGTGCTATTTGTTTTGATGTTAGTATGTTCTTCATGACATTAATTACTTTTTGCCATTACTATTCTTTTGTTTATTTCAGTTGTACATTTTCCATCACTGGTTATAGTATGTCCAAGGTAGTTGTAGTTCTGAACTGTCTCAAGGTCTATTCCTTCAATTTTGATATCCACTTGTGGGTTTTGAGTGTTTTCTTTGTTTATGATCATAGTTTTAGTCTTTTTGATATTCATATCTAGTCCATATTTTTTGCTTGTCATGTTTATTTCATTAAATAATGTTGTAGATCTTTAGGATTTTCTGCTAGTAGTACAGTATCGTCAGCATATCTTAGGTTATTAATTATCTTTCAATTAATTTGTAGGCCTGGCATCTCTATGATGTTTTTTAAAGATTTGCTCAGTGTATAGATTGAACAAGCTTGGTGATAGGATGCATCCCTGTCTTACTCCTCTTTTTATATCAATGGGTGTAGAGTTCTCCTTGTTATATTTTATTATTGCTGTTTGCTCCCAGTATAGATTACATATTAGTCGTATGTCCATGTCATCTAGATGTATCTCTTTTAGGCATTCTATAAGTTGTCTGTGGTGTACTCTATCAAAAGCTTTGGTGTAAACAAAGTATTACGTTATAACATAGTATTGTTTGCTCTTTAGTATGCCAGCTAAGTAGGTAAGAAAACTACTTTTGTTTCTTTTATTGAATCTGTCTGATGTATTCAAAAAGCACAGGAGGAAGGAGACGAGACCAGACACCTCAAATACATGAATGACAATTTTTGAAAGAAGTAAAAAGTAGTAAAACAGCTTTAAATATGTGCGAAAAAATAAAACTAGAACCATATGCCTTTAACTGGAACAATAAAAAAAAACAACACAGAAATATATAAGGATATAGACAAAAATGTAACTACATGGAGATAATATGTGAGACTATCTAAACAGGAAGATAATATTATTATCGCCATGTAGTTAGATTTCTGTGTATATCCTTATATATGTTTGTGTTGTTGCTTATTGTTCCAGCTGAAGACCTATTTGGCCGAAACATCGTTCTAGTGTTGTTTTGTTTTTCACCTGCATAAAGCCATTACCATACCACTTTTTTTAAATGTTCATTTCTATCATCAACTTAACAGTAGCTTCGCATTTCTGTGCATCTTGATCCCTCTACTCCACCCGAATATATCTTGTTCATTCTGCGGTCGAATCTATCGATCCAATATTAGCAGATTCAGCCACAAGAGAAGCTGTTCAGCAAAAACAGCATCCAGCATAAGACACTAGACAACCAGGTCAAACGATCGACGAGGTGAACCAGGTTCTCCATGAGAAATAATGGAAGACCTAAATTTTCATGAACATGACAAAACTTTGCCACCGCGATAGCCAGCGGACTTCACTGTGCCACCAAGAATGGTTATTGTTGTGGAAGGCTCCGGTATCACTGTAAACGAATTAAAATCCATAATTGCTCAACCGCCCATGCCAGTGGAATCATCCGAATTACTAACTCATCTCCAAAACAAAGAAAGGTAGCTGTAGTCCCCATCATAGCAGTATCAGCACACGCCAAAGGACATAAGGCGAAACCGCACAGAAAGTGAACACAACCGTCTGTTCCCTATCATACGATGCCATCATTCATCGTAAACAATCGGGATATTAAAGCACGATTAAAACGGATGAGACACACAGCTCACGGTGTGCACAGAACATTTAACTCAGTAGCTCCTGCAGCAAGCCGGACATGGAATATGAGGAAACTGCAACAAGGAACACTCTTCAGACATAGCCTTCAATGGTTCCTGCCGCCTATCCACAATATTGACCAGAAGTTCACGTCCTCCTGAAAATGTTGATCGTCATATTTTTTTTTTAATGTATAGCACTTGATGATGTTAGGACATCGTTTTTAACTCCAAATCCGAACATATGAAACACACTTAGTCATCGGATTATCCCCGCCGCACATCAAACAACAGACCGTAAGATCTCCACACAATGTGAGTTTGTGCGCAAAGGTTGATTGTGTTCACTGCCCATATCTTTGCAGAGTTGTTCAAAATGTTTTCAATTCAGAGATTTCCGTTGTTCTTTTTTTTTTTTTTTTATTACAATTTTGACCGATTCATTTAAGGTCCGTTTTAATCCTTCTGACATCTTCTTAGCAATTAAGCTTTTCTGTGCATGAAGCTATGGTTCCATGTCATAGACGGCATGATTTCTCGTAACCGCATTAAAGGTACAATAAGCATCCCTGACATTGCCCATGCCCCATCCGTGATAATTCCAACCAATCCAAGACGTGATGTGTTATATGATCTGTAGTTGCTATTTACTTATTCAGTTGGTGATTCAGAATGATACATGATTGTTTTTTTTTGTTTTGTTTTGTTTTGTTTTTAATGGAGGGAAACTTCCGAGACAACAGAGTAATTAACGTATTATTTCAGGGGAAGGGTTATATTTACAACACTCGGGGAAAAAACAAATCACAAAAAAACAACAACAACACACACAAAAATAGTAGAGAGCCCGAAGCAGGGGATAGAAAACGAATTCCTCGACACAGCGACTTGCCACGTCAAACAAATGCTAGAGCAGCCAGCTAAGCATCTCAAAAAATTGCTATATTTAGCGATGTCTTTCACGTAAACCTACGCTATAGTCGTGAGTGAAAGACATCGCAATGATAACAACTTTTCTAGGTTGCAAAGTTGGCCGTGTGCTCTAGCTTTTGTTTCTCGTGGCAAGGCGCTGTGTTGATGAGTTCGTTTTCTGTCCTGTTTCGAGCTGTCTTTTGTTTTTTTGTATTTTTAAAAATTCTATTCTTTTCTTAGAGGCAGGGCGGATTTACATGTAAAAGTTGTAGGGCCTCAAAAAATGGTGAGAATTTGTTTAGGGGCTACACTTTGTCGTAGCTATTGACGAGATCAGGTTTTGTGACACGAACTGCGTTCATTTAAGGGAAGAGAACTCTCAAACTTTGATTTAGCTTAAGGCCTATCAAGGGGCTAAGTCTGGCACTGCTTGGACATGAAGGAAGTCAACATCGGGCAGCTCTACTTGAATATTCTCTGCTCTTTAGCTTGACTCCTGGCTAAGATCCGAGGTCTTATCTGTCGGGGCAGTAGCTGTTAGATACTGATGATGGATTATCATTATTTCCTTCACTCCTGTCGTTCCACCGATGATACCGATACTAAAGGAATTACTTGTCCCCTTCATCAACCGTCCTTAGAAAGACGTTAAGTGGGCATAAGTTGTGTAATAGTTTGCAGGGAATTGTGATATTGCACCTTTCGGCCCAATACATCCGACTTCAGCATGTTATTTTTAAGTACCGGTTGTCGTCCTTCTTCGATCCTACCTAGTTTGACAAGACTTGACAGGTTAGTCTGTTTTCTGGAGGCACCACGAACAGGTAGAGTAGGGTCTGAGTGGTTCGGGTTCACTGAGCCTTGCACAAGCCCGCAGCCGCAGGTCGCTGACAACTTCCAGCTCTGTGAGGTGACTGTTCCTCGATCTACTTGTTGAGCAACTCCCAGCCCCACCAAGAGCTATCAGTGACGTCGCTACTCGAGACAAGGTCAAGTCATAAGCGAAATTTAGTCACCAAACCGGGCATTCTACAATACAATCTTCATCCTAACGTTGTGCTCCCAATGCCAGTCCTGGACCTTAGACTCAAGTACAATAAGAAAAATAATCTCTACTGAGATTAAATGTGTTAGACGAATGACAGGAAACAGCCTGAGATATAAGATCAGAAATTAAGAACTGAGAAAAAAAGCTAGGAATAATTCCTGCCATTGAGTATATAAAGAAACACAGATAACATTGTTTTTTCACGTCATAAGGCAGAAAGATCAAAATAAAACACAGCGAGCCATCAATAAACGTTGCGAGAACACCACACCCAAGGGTCAACCATGAAAAAAGATGAATTGGTGCAACATTAGAACACAAGGAAACATAACAGGAGTAGAGGCCAAGAGAAGAGCAAAAGACCGCAAATTATATCTCCCCTCGACGCTTAAAGGCAAGAGAAAGGAAGGAAGAAAGAAGAAGTCACAATTTCAATAATTTGCGAAAATCGACTGAAGTGGCCTGAAGAAACAAATTAAAAACAAGATCATCTGATAAAGAAACGGAACAAAGCCAATCTGAACTCTGTACAAAGTGCTTGTTCAGTTTGAGCGTTCTTTCTACCAGACATGCGCCAAAGAAGGAGAAGAAAGTAGATCCAGAGACAGATCCAAAGTAACGATGGTGTGGTAGCATAAGGAAGCTCGGCAGCACAAGGCCATATTTAGACTTGATGAGGCCATAAGCTGGCTAAGTTAAACGAAATTTTGAGGCCCCTTTAAAAAAAGAGGCTGACACTTTCTCCGGCATGGCCCTAGAGCTTAATTGGTTCCGACACTGCTATCCAGTCCACGTTTGGTTCCTCGTGTCTGCTTGTGTACGGCAGTGCCATCTCCCGGACAACGGCTTTGACTGGCCGGAAATAATACGGTACACAAAGAAGGCCCCTTCTATGGTACACACAGCTGTTGGCGGAAAGGGCGGAGGATCGACTAGGTCGACAACGGTCCTGTAGACAGGAGCTGGAACAGCCTGGTAGACGGCTCAAGGGACAACAAGGACCTAAGATGTTAAGTGGCCAGAACCAATCAGAATGCAGTGGTAAATTACTGATTGTAGACTGTTGAGATATCATGGACCATTTAACATGACAACAGAGGTGGGAGATCTGGCTAGAGACAGAGATTCTTTCAGACGGGGTGTGGTGAATGCAACATTCTGTGGGAGATCTGGCTAGAGACAGAGATTTTTTTCGATGTACTGTGGTGAATGCAACGTGATGCAAATGACATGCACCCTGATGATGATGATGATGATGATGATGATGTTAAAAAATGAACACCAGAAGGTCTCTATCACAGATCACAATAAAAACTACATTCAGGTCTCCTCGGACTCTAAGACCCTAAGGTAACCTATTTAGATTTGGCCTACACACAGCTATGAGCATCATCTAATGTTGTTGCGACTACCGAAAGTGTAGAATATATATCTTGCTGACCACCCGAAGGTGTTGTACACTTGATAATGATCAGTGAAGCAGGTAGTCTAGAGCGGTCGCGTTTTAATGTACAAGACGCACTTTTGAAATAAGGATAAGAGTCGAACTTTGTTATCATTCCTTATCTTCCCATTGTGTGGAGAAACATGAAAGAAAGAAGAAGAGGAGGTACACAGAGAAAGAGATTGGAAGATAACATAAACATGTGCATGGACGTCGACTTTGAAGAGTCCCAAAGAATGACTGAAGATATCGGCCAATCGTTTGTTAGTGATACCAAGACGAGCATCAGGGTGTAGGGATGAGGAAGGAGGTAAGGAAGGATGGAGAGGAAGGAGGGAGGGAAGCAAGGGAGGGAGGGGAAGGAGGAGAAGAGGGGGAAGGAAGGAGAGAGGGGGAGGGTAAGAGAAAGGATGGAAAGAAGGAAGAGGGAATTAGGGAGGAAAGAGACGATGGGGGATGGGAGGGGGATAGGAGGGTAGGAAGGAATGGAGGGAGGGGAAGGAAGGAAGGAAGGAAGGAAGGAAGGAAGGAAGGAAGGAAGGAAGGAAGGAAGGAAGGAAGGAAGGAAGGAAGGAAGGAAGGAAGGAAGGAAGGAAGGAAGGAAGGAAGGAAGGAAAGAGACAGTAGCACGTTGAACATCTATTTAAGTCTGCCACGAACAATAAAATGTCCAACAACAGGCTGCATGCCGCATCCAGGTAGGCTGCAAATATTTTCTTGAGACAAAAAAGGGATTTGGATGGCAACACCGGGACAGTGGGACAGCCAGGACAGGACATTAGAATGGCCAGAACGGGATATTAAGATAACCAAACGGGACATTGAGATTACTAAAACGGGACATTGAGATTACTAAAACGGGACATTGAGATTACTAAAACGGGACATTGAGATTACTAAAACGGGACATTGAGATTACTAAAACGGGACATTGAGATTACTAAAACGGGACATTGAGATTACTAAAACGGGACATTGAGATTACTAAAACGGGACATTGAGATTACTAAACGGGACATTGAGATTACTAAAACGGGACATTGAGATTACTAAAAATGGGACATTGAGATTACTAAAACGGGACATTGAGATTACTAAAACGGGACATTGAGATTACCAAAACGGGACATTGAGATTACCAAAACGGGACATTGAGATTACCAAAACGGGACATTGAAATTACTAAAACGGGACATTGAGATTACCAAAACGGGACATTGAGATTACTAAAACGGGACATTGAGATTACTAAAACGGGACATTGAGATTACCAAAACGGGACATTGAGATTACCAAAACGGGACATTGAGATTACCAAAACGGGACATTGAGATTACCAAAACGGGACATTGAGATTACCAAAACGGGACATTGAGATTACCAAAACGGGACATTGAAATTACTAAAACGGGACATTGAGATTACCAAAACGGGACATTGAGATTACCAAAACGGGATATTAAGATTACCAAAACGGGACATTGAGATTACCAAAACGGGACATTGAGATTACCAAAACGGGACATTGAGATTACCAAACGGGACATTGAAATTACTAAAACGGGACATTGAGATAACCAAAAAGGAATCGGACGGAGGTTCTGAGACATCCTTCAGTCATAAAAACAAAAACAAAAACTATTTAAAAAGTATGAGGGGCGTTCAAAAGGTAATGCACCACATCGTTTTTCTCAGCTGTTAATAAACACAGAAGCATACAATTTTGCCCACTGTAAATGTGGCTTATGTCAATTGTGTGCACCAAATTGTACTGCATTCCGCAAAATAATAGGACATGCACTAAATCCTTGATTGGAGCATGTTATAGCAACTTGCGTTATAGCCAGCGAATTGGGATAGAATTTCTCGTTTTATAAAGGGAAACTGTTGTGAACATTCACAAGAGCTTGTGTGATGTGTATGGAAGTTCTGTGAACATTCACAAGAGTTTGTGTGATGTGTATGGAAGTTCTGTGAACATTCACAAGAGTTTGTGTGATATGTATGGAAGTTCTGTGAACATTCACAAGAGTTTGTGTGATGTGTATGGAAGTTCTGTGAACATTCACAAGAGTTTGTGTGATGTGTATGGAAGTTCTGTGAACATTCACAAGAGTTTGTGTGATGTGTATGGAAGTTCTGTGAACATTCACAAGAGTTTGTGTGATGTGTATGGAAGTTCTGTGAACATACACAAGAGCTTGTGTGATGTGTATGGAAGTTCTGTGAACATTCACAAGAGTTTGTGTGATGTGTATGGAAGTTCTGTGAACATTCACAAGAGCCTGTGTGATGTGCATGGGGTTCTGTGAACATTCACAAGAGCCTGTGTGATGTGTATGGAAGTTCTGTGAACATTCACAAGAGCCTGTGTGATGTGTATGGAAGTTCTGCAGTCGACAGGAACAAAGTAGATAGCTGGGTTCAGAGAATAAAAAAATCGGGAAGCGGAGATACGGAGCTTCTTGATCGGCCGCGCTGTGGATGGTCTGCCACAACCACCAATGCAGAGATGTTGAAATGCGCTGAGGGCATTATTCTTGTTGATAGACACATCACTACTCAACAAATGGCCTTAAGTTCTCAGTCAGCATTGGTAGTGCAAATGCAATTATACAAACTCTCGCATTCTCTAAGGTTTGTGCAACATGGATTCATGAAATCTCACAAATGAGCACCGATTGTAAAGAAAAGCAATTTCTTGTGAACTTTTGAAGTGTTTCAATGTTGATGGAGAGAAGCTTTTGGCCAAGATTGTTACAGGGGAGGAAACTTGGGAACATCATTTTGAACCTGAGACAAAAAGACCGTCAAAGAAGTGGTATCATTTGCATTTACCCCGAAGAAAGCAATTCAAGACATCTCCTTCAGCTGGAAAGGTCATGGTCACTGACTTTTGGACATTGCAGGTGTGATTATTGTGGATGTTATACCAAGAGGAGAAACAATCAATTCACAAGTTTACATTAAACCATTGAAGGTGTGATTATTGTGGATGTTATACCAAGAGGAGAAAACAATCAATTCACAAGTTTACATTAAACCATTGAAGGTGTGATTATTGTGGATGTTATGCCAAGAGGAGAAACAATCAATTCACAAGTTTACATTAAACCATTGAAGGTGTGATTATTGTGGATGTTATACCAAGAGGAGAAACAATCAATTCACAAGTTTACATTAAACCATTGAAGGTGTGATTATTGTGGATGTTATACCAAGAGGAGAAACAATCAATCACAAGTTTACATTAAACCATTGAAGGTGTGATTATTGTGGATGTTATGCCAAGAGGAGAAACAATCAATTCACAAGTTTACATTAAACCATTGAAGGTGTGATTATTGTGGATGTTATGCCAAGAGGAGAAACAATCAATCACAAGTTTACATTAAACCATTGAAGGTGTGATTATTGTGGATGTTATGCCAAGAGGAGAAACAATCAATTCACAAGTTTACATTAAACCATTGAAGGTGTGATTATTGTGGATGTTATGCCAAGAGGAGAGACAATCAAATCACAAGTTTACATTAAACCATTGAAGGTGTGATTATTGTGGATGTTATGCCAAGAGGAGAGACAATCAAATCACAAGTTTACATTAAACCATTGAATAAAACTCAATCAACGTTTACGCAGAGTTCGACCGCACAAGAATCCAGCAGACCTGCTTGTCCTTCACGACAAATGCGTGCCCTCACACAAGTCTGGCAACACGGGAGGCAATCATCAGATTGGGTTGGACTGTATTCCCTCATCCACCATACAGCCCTGATTTGGCACTCTCTGATTTCCATCTCCATGGTCCACTTAAAGATGGCCTCCATGGAACAAGGTTTGAAGATATTGAAGGAGTGATTCATGCAGCGAAGGAGTGATTCATGCAGCGAAGGAGTGATTCATGCAGCGAAGGAGTGATTCATGCAGCGAAGGAGTGATTCATGCAGCGAAGGAGTGATTCATGCAGCGAAGAAATGGCTAAACGATCAAGACAAAAGACTGGTACAGGCTAGGAATACATGCACTTGTTGCACACTGGCGTAAGCTGTACAAGTGGATGGGGATTATGCTGAATGAGACCGATGTTTACATCACATATCCATACTTATTGTGTAAACATTTCATACTTTTTGAATTAGCGGTTCCCGAGAAAGCCGATGTGGTACATGACTTTCTGAATGCACAAAGTATCATGACATCAACATATGTCAGAAACATGACATGCTGTGGGCCAAGATTACCGTTCAGCAGCTATTGCCAGCTGGACATTATTGGTGGGCCTATGTTACCTTTGTAAATAACTCAAAACAACAGAAATGGGATCCAGTGGTCACTGACCAAACAACTTGATGATTTAGACTTTGCTGATGACATAGCTCTCCTATCACACAGCCACCAACAGATGCAAGATAAAATGAGTATATTAGATGAGAGATCACAACAGCTAGGACTAAAGATTAATAGAGATAAGACCAACATTATGAGAATTAATGCAGTTGGCAATAACCAAATAAAACTAGGAGAAATACCTATACTAGACGTACAATCTTATATATATATATATCTGGGCAGTAATATAGATAAAGAGGGAGGAACAGAAAACGATACAAAAATAAGGATATCAAAAGCAAGAGGAGCTTTCATTGCACTGGGAAACATATGGAATCCAAAGAAATTAGGCTAAATACAAAAATACAAATTTTCAACTCCAATGTTAAGTCGGTTCTATTATATGGCTGTGAAACATGGAGAATAACAAAATTGACAATCACGAAGGTACAGACTTTCATTAATGGATGCTTGCGCAGAATAAAGGGATGGAAATGGCAGGACAAAGTCACAAACGTGGAATTATGGAAATGTACCGGTCAAATACCAGTGGATAAAGAAATACAGCGAAGACGATGGCGATGGATAGGACACACACTACGGAAACCAACTGAGAGTATTACACAACAGGCCCTTTTTTGGAATCCCCAGGGGAAAAGACAAAGAGGAAGACCAAGGAATTCTTGGAGAAGACAGATTGAAGCAGAGATGAAGATGATGGGGAAGACATGGAATGATCTTAAAAGAATTGCAAAAAAACAGAACGACTTGGAAAGTGTTTGTTGAAGACCTATGCTCCACTGGGAGCTAAAAGGTAGAAGAAGATGTTACCTTTGTGCCACTGATTGTCCACTTGTATTAATGTCAATCCTTTCTGAAGGTCACTCAAACTACAGTTTCACTTCTCTGATATTACTATGATACAGTGTAGACTTGAATAATGAAACTAAAAACTTTGTTTTAAAACAGTTTCACTTCTCTGATACTACAAATGTAGACTTCAAACTTGAAAGAATGAAACTAAACACCTTTTTCCAAAAAAATTAAAACGACATATTCTTTGAAAAAAAAACCTAACACAATTTGACACTTTTATTAAGAAAGGAATTTTTTTTTTATTAAAAAAAAAAATCAATAACAGAACGGTCGGGAAATGTGACAACAACAGAGATGTCCCTTTCAAAACGGGATCTAATCTCAGTCTACCTCCTGCGTTTAATTTCAACAACAAAATTAAAACGCAACCAACCCAACCAACCCAACCCACCCCAACTCAACGCAACCAACCCATCCCAAACCACCCCAACTCAACGCAACCACCCAACCCACCCCACCCCAACTCAACACAACCAACCCAATCTCTCTGAACGTACACACTTTCCTGGGGTGGAGGGGGGGGGGGTGGGGGTGGGAAGGGAGGAAACGTGGGCGAGTCTAAATCTGAAGACTTCCCACAATCCCATCTGAACCGAAAAGACAAACCCCACGCGCTTCTACGTAAACAAAAACAGCTCATTTCTTACAGTTTTTTGCCCTTCTTTCCTTCCTCATCTGCTTTCAGCGTCGAGGGGAGATATAATTTGCGGTCTTTTTCCCTTCTGTTTGCCTCTCCTGCTGCTATGTTTCCTAGTGCTTCTAATATTCCGTCGACCCATCTTTTACGTTGTCGCCAAGGTGTCTGATGTTCTCACAACGTTTGTTGAAGGCTCGTTGTGTTATGTTTTGATTACTCTGCCTTGTCACGCGGTCAACCATGTTATCTGTTGTTTCCTTATATTCTATGGCGGGGCTATTCCTAGCTTTTTTTCTCGGTTCTTCATTTCTGATCTTACCTCTGAGACTGTTTCCTGTCATTCGTCTAACACATTTCATCTCTGTAGAGGTTATTTTTTCTTATTGTTCTTGCATCTAGGGTCCAGGTCTGGCATTGGTAGCACAACGTTGGGATATAGATTGTATTATATAGTTCTCGTTTTGCCTCCAGAATTATTTCCTTGTTGGACAATAGTGGTGATAACTGTCCGATGATTTGACAAGCTTTGTTGCATTTGATTCTATCTCTGCTGTTTGTGAATTATCGTTTGTCACTAAACTACCTAGGTATTTAAATTCCCTTACTTGTTTTAGTTGTCTGCCTTCTATAGTTATGTTGATGTCCTGTTTCTCTTTTGCGATATTCATGGCTTCTGTTTTGTTGATGTTGATTTTCATGTTGTATTTTGTGCCTGAGCTGTTGAGTTTGTTTAAGTGTTCTTGTAGGTCTTCCATTTTCCCACGTATTAGTGCCTGATCGTCTGCAAATAAAAGCTCGTTATCACCTCTGTCTCTGATGGATTGTCTAATGCATATATATATAGTCCATGTATGTAATAATAAGTAAGGGGGATAGTATGCACCCCTGTCTTACACCTGATCTAACTTTGAAGTGGTCCGAGTAACCTGCTACTGCTCTCTGACTGTGCAGCTGCTGTTGATGGCATCATCATGTGCCATACCGGTTGGCGTAGGTGGTCATGTCCCTCCACAATCTTCTATCTACAGTGCATCGTATCAGTTCTGTTGTTGACTGTTTTCCATGCCATGACACCAAGCTATCCAGTATTTTCTCTCTTTGTCGCCCGCGATCTCTCTTTCCTTTTATTTTGCCAGTTGTAACCAAGTATTCCAACTTTCCTCTTCTCTCATGATGTGTCCGAAAAATGTTGATTGCTTCTTTCTAATGTTTTTTTTAAGAGCTCCCTTTTTGTGTTGGCCTCTTTGAGAACTTTCAAGGAGTAGGGTTCGATCCCAACCGACGGCTCCGGGTTCACCCAGCCTTAAATGGGTACCGGATTTTTTCTGGGAAAGTAAAAGCAGCACGGGCGTAATACCGACCACATTACCCCAAAAATCATGTGCTGAAGGTCTGTAAAATATAGGGTCACTAACACCATATTTCCCTATACGCCACTCGGCGTGACGGGGGGTACTTTACTTTTTTACTCTTTGAGAACTTCCTCATTGGTCTTTTTATCTGTCCAGGGAACTTTCAACATTCTTCTGAGAAATCCCATCTCTGTGGCCTCTAATCGTCTTTTCATTTGTTTCTCTACTGTCCATGATTCGCTTCCATAGGTCAGAATTGGTTTCTATATAGCACCGATGAATTCTCTTTCTCATTTTTATTGACATAGATTTGTTGCATAAGATATTTTTCATTTTCTGAAATGCTATTTTGGCCTGAGCTATTCTGTTTTTTTATTTCTGTGGTGCATCTCCCATCTGATGTTATTATTATGTCCAAGTATTTGAAACGTTGCACTTGTTTCAGATTTGTCTCGTTTATTTTTATGCTGCATAATGGTGGTGATTGTTTCTTCGATATAACCATTACTTCTGTTTTCTTACTATTCAGACTGAGACCTTTCTTGTTGCTTTCTTTTACTGTTATATGTCTATCATTTCTTGTAGTTCATTCTCTGTCTCTGCTATTAAAACTGTGTCATTCGCATATCGCAAATTATTTATGTTGTGACCGTTGACTTCAATTCCTTTTTTGTCTACTATTGATCTCATAATATATTCGCTGTAAAGTGAAAACAAATCCGGTGACAGAACACAGCCTTGTCTGACTCCTTGTTTTATAAATTGGAATTGTCCTGTTTGGTTGTTAATTCGTATAGCTGCTGTTTGTTGCCAGTACATGTTTTTTTATGATTCGCAGATCCTTGCCATCAATGTTTAATATTGATTATTTCCACATGCTTTACTTTGTCAAATGCTTTTGTGTAGTCCATAAAGCACATATATAGATCTTTCTTTACCTCTATAGCTCTTTCTATCAATGTTCTTAAGATGTATATTGCATTATTGGTGCCCTTTTCTTCCACAAATCCACATTGTTCCTCACTTACTTCTGGTTTTATTTTGTTCCTTACACGTCTCATGATGATTCTTAGTAATATTTTCGTCATACCGCTCATGAGACTAATAGTGCGATGGTCTTCACAATCAGTGGCTCCTGACTTCTTCGGTGTGGCTACAAAGATAGATTTTAGTAGATCTTCGGGTATGTGTCCAGTGTTATATATGTCATTGAGTAGTTTTGTTATGACTTGTACTCCCAGCTCTCCTAATGCATTTATCTCTTCGATTGTTATATTGTCGGGACCTGGAGCTTTGCCTCTTTTCGTGTGTTGAATTGCGTCCTCCACTTCACTCTGCATTATTGGTGGTCCTGTGTCTTCATTTGAATTGTTTAATTCTGGTCTTTCATCATCATAGGGTTGACTGATATATTCTGTCCATCTTTCATTGTCTTCTCCTGTCCCATTATTATATTTCCTTCCTTTGATTTCACACATCCTGAAAGTATGACTACTTTTCTTCCACTGTTGTTGATGTCTTCTTCTTCTACCTATTTAGCTCCCAGTGGAGCATAGGTCTTCAACAAACACTTTCCAAGTCGTTTCTGTTTTTTGCAATTCTTTTAAGACCATTCCATGTCTTCCCCATCATCTTCATCTCTGCTTCAATCTGTCTTCTCCAAGAATTCCTTGGTCTTCCTCTTTGTCTTTTCCCTGGGGATTCCAAAAAGGGCCTGTTGTGTAATACTCTCAATTGGCTTCCGTAGTGTGTGTCCTATCCATCGCCATCGTCTTCGCTGTATTTCTTTATCCACTGGTATTTGACTGGTACATTTCCATAATTTCACGTTAGTGACTTTGTCCTGCCATTTCCATCCCTTTATTCTGCGCAAGCATCCATTAATGAAAGTCTGTACCTTCGGGATTGTCAATTTTGTTATTCTCCATGTTTCACAGCCATATAATAGAACCGACTTAACATTGGAGTTGACAATTTTTATTTTTGTATTTAGCCTAATTTCTTGGATTTCCATATGTTTCCCAGTGCAATGAAAGCTCCTCTTGCTTTTGATATCCTTATTTTGGTATCATTTTCTGTTCCTCCCTCTTTATCTATATTACTGCCCAGATATATATATATATATATATAAGATGTACGTCTAGTATAGGTATTTCTCCTAGTTTTATTTGGTTATTGCCAACTGCATTAATTCTCATAATGTTGGTCTTATCTCTATTAATCTTTAGTCCTAGCTGTTGTGATCTCTCATCTAATATACTCATTTTATCTTGCATCTGTTGGTGGCTGTGTGATAGGAGAGCTATGTCATCAGCAAAGTCTAAATCATCAAGTTGTTTGGTCAGTGACCACTGGATCCCATTTCTGTTGTTTTGAGTTATTTTCATAATCCAATCTATGGCCAGTAGAAAGAGAAATGGAGACAGAAGGCATCCTTGCCTTACTCCTGTTCTTATTTCAAATGCTTCTGTAAGCTGTCCTTCATGCACCACACTACATTTTGTTCCTTAATACATTGTTTTTATCAGGTTAATAAACTTTATGGGGATTCCGTAATGACTCAGCAACTTCCAAAGCATTCTTCTGTCTAAACTATCAAATGCCTTTTCGTAATCTATGAATCCAATATAAAGTGGGGATTTTAGTTCTAAACTTTGTTCAACTATTATACGTAGAGTAGTTATTTGATCAGCACATGATCTGTTCTTCCTAAAACCTGCTTGTTCATCTCTCAAGTGTTTCTCTATAGCCTCTTTTAGTCTCTCCAGAATGATTCTGCCTAATATTTTTCCTGGCACTGATAGTAGCATAATTCCCCTATAATTTGTGCACTCCTGTAAACTTCCTTTCTTTGGTAGTTTGATCATATAACCTTCTCTCCAGTCTTTAGGTATTTCTTCCCTCTCCCAAATTTTATCCAATAGATCATGTAACATCTTGGTAGAGGTGATAATATCTGCTTTGATGGCTTCCGAAGGAATTTCATCTGGTCCTGTGGCTTTACCATCTTTTAATAGTTTGATGGCTTTCATTATTTCTTCTTTGCTTGGTTTTCCGCAGTTAATGTGTAACTCTTCTTCTGCTGGTAGTATATCTGGAGGATTATTTGAGCCGGGTCTGTTCAAAAGTTCTTCAAAGTGCTCTTTCCATCTCTCCATTTGTTCCCTTATATTACTAAGCAGATTTCCTTTCTTATCTTTGATAAAGGCGTTGATCTGTTTGTATTTTCCACCTAATTTCTTTGTGCTGTTATACAGTTCTTTCATATTCCTTTTATTTGCTGCTTCTTCTGCCTCTTTAGCTAATTCATCTATATATTTCCTCTTATCCTTTTAATGCATCTTCTCACTTCTTTGTTCACCTCTGTGTAAGCTTCCTGTGTCTTGGCTTTATTACTTCTTGTTTTGCTTTTATTTATGTCTGCTTTCTTGTTCTTTCTTTCTTTAATTTTATCCAGGGTCTCTGCTGTCATCCATGCCTTATTCTGGCGTTCTCTTTTCCCCAGTGTTTCTTCGCATGTCTCTTTCCATATATTTTTTACCTGTTTCCAATGATCTTCTATATTTATTGTATTTTCTAGTTGTTGGAGGACTTGGTATTTGTTTGATATTGTGACTGCGAATTTATCTTTAATTCCTTGTTCTTTAAGAAACCCTACATTGAAATACTTTCTACCGTTATTCGTTGTAGTATACCTTTTTAATTTAATTTTAAGTTTGGCTAACAGAAGATGATGATCAGAAGTGTTGTTGATGTAGAGACTTTTAATTAGATTGGTTAGATGTTGGCTTACTCCGTATGTTGTTAGTATCTCCCACAGTTGTTGTCTGTTTACTCAGTCGAATACTTTTGTCAGGTAAATGAAAGCTATGTTCAAACTTTGTGTTCTGTCAATTTTTCTGCTAGTTATTTTAAGAAGAATAGAGCGTCAGTACATCCTCTGTGTTTTTTTTTTTTCCCTGTTAGCTAAAAATAGCTGATGACTGGATTGGTTGTCCGCTCCGCGCGAAACACGGAACTGGATTTTCCTCCAAGCTAATCGACAAGGAAGCTCATATAGTCAACTCGCCCGCACGAGGCGCGCGCTGTACGCAAAATTCACATTATTGGTTCTTAAAGAGAAAGGATTTTATTTTGTGTTATCGTTTTATATTTCATATCGTAATAAATGTTGAAGAACGGATTGAATGGACTGGAGATTGTTGCCGTTGAAGAGCTGACTCCGTACGAAGGCCGCTCTGTGGCAGACGATATTCCTTCAATCGCTGTTGTGAGTATGGACCTGTTTGGTGTCTTTCTTAATAATTATTTGGTGACGGTGGCAGAGTCGTTAATGGAACATGGCTGTCGCTGGCCTAGATCTCGACTCGCCAGAAAATCGATAGAGTCTGCAGCTTGTTGGGTCAAGCCGGAACGACACATCAGCTTCAACAGTTGATAAGACCTCTAATACATTTCACGTTTGTTTTAACTCGGTAACAATTTCCTGTTAAGTCTCTTTCACTGTCTACGAAACATGATTTCCTTCATGATAGGGATTATTAAATGAATGGAATCAGGGATTATGAAGCACCAGATTCCAAGGATAGTTTCTTGTATTCTGGACAATTCTGTAGCAAATTAGGCCCACAAACTGACAATTAAGTCGTCAAAATGTGAAATTGTGTATCTGAAGCAGTTTTCCCCAATGCCTGATTTAGACTTGGTGTGACTCTAAACTAGACGAAATTGTGGCTCCGAGTTGGCTAAACTAGACGAAACTGAGGCTCCGAGCTGGCTAAACTAGACGAAACTGAGGCTCCGAGCAAGCTAAACTAGACGAAACTGAGGCTCCGAACTAGCTAAACTAGACGAAACTGAGGCTCCGAGCTGGCTAAACTAGACGAAGACAAATAATAATAAATGAATATTATTATAGAGAGAAACTTCCGAGGCGATAATCAGCGGATCAATTCAGATGAAGAGGTATGCTTACAGCACTCGGAAATAAATGACAAATAATCAACAACAAAAAACAAAGAACAATATATGGCCCGAAGCAGGATCAACGAAGCTGAGGCACTAAGTTGCTTAGCTTGGCGAAACTGAGGCACTAAGTTGCTTAGCTTGACGAAACTGAGGCACTAAGTTGCTTAGCTTGACGAAACTGAGGCACTAAGTTGCTTATCATGATGAAACTGAGGCACTAAGTTGCTTAGCTTGACGAAACTGAGGCACTAAGTTGCTTAGCTTGACGGAACTGAGGCACTAAGTTGCTTAGCTTGACGGAACTGAGGCACTAAGTTGCTTAGCTTGATGAAACTGAGGCACTAAGTTGCTTAGCTTGACGGAACTGAGGCACTAAGTTGCTTAGCTGACGAAACTGAGGCACTAAGTTGCTTAGCTTGACGGAACTGAGGCACTAAGTTGCTTAGCTTGACGAAACTGAGGCACTAAGTTGCTTAGCTTGACGGAACTGAAGCACTAAGTTGCTTAGCTTGACGGAACTGAGACACTAAGTTGCTTAGCTTGACGGAACTGAGGCACTAAGTTGCTTAGCTTGACGTAACTGAGGCACTAAGTTGCTTAGCTTGACGAAACTGAGGCACTAAGTTGCTTAGCTTGACGGAAGGAGGCACTAAGTTGCTTAGCTTGACGAAACTGAGGCACTAAGTTGCTTAGCTTGACGGAACTGAGGCACTAAGTTGCTTAGCTTGACGGAACTGAGGCACTAAGTTGCTTAGCTTGACGAAACTGAGGCACTAAGTTGCTTAGCTTGACGAAACTGAGGCACTAAGTTGCTTAGCTTGACGAAACTGAGGCACTAAGTTGCTTAGCTTGACGAAACTGAGGCACTAAGTTGCTTAGCTTGACGGAACTGAGGCACTAAGTTGCTTAGCTTGACGAAACTGAGGCCCTAAGTTGCTTAGCTTGACGGAACTGAGGCACTAAGTTGCTTAGCTTGACGAAACTGAGGCACTAAGTTGCTTAGCTTGACGGAACTGAGGCACTAAGTTGCTTAGCTTGACGAAACTGAGGCACTAAGTTGCTTAGCTTGACGGAACTGAGGCACTAAGTTTCTTAGCTTGACGAAACTGAGGCACTAAGTTGCTAGCTTGACGGAACTGAGATCCCCCTGTTAAAAACATTACACCAGAATGTCTGTGACCATTAAGAGATTAGATTCAATTACATGAAGATTAAAATATAACAAATATGAGGCCCCTCGACTTGTGAGGCCCTAAGCTATAGCTTATTTAGCTTAAACCCAGCCCAGATTCTCCCATATTCTACATAAAACTCCCGTCTATATTTTTTTTTAACCCAGTCTCTTTAAACACAGACTGACGTTGTTGTGGATGAGACCGGAGTAATATGTTCAAGATTATCGCCCATTTACGATATTTTCAATATTCTTTGTACTCGTAGTTGTACACATTTTTGGCCATGTAATGAGAAGAGAACAGCTGGAATATATTGTAACAACTGGAAAAATTGAGGGACGAAGAGATAGAGGGAAGCAAATAGAAAGAAAAAAAATATCAGACAGCTTAAGAGAATAGCATGGCAGAAGGTCAACAACAGAAATGATAAATAACTGTTGAGATCGAAAGTTGTGGAGAGACATGATCACCTACACCAGCAGGCATGGCACTTGATGATGATGAGTTGTACACTATAACACATTTAAATAGGAACAAAAGGTATCTTCCTGATACAAGAGTTATATTTGATCATGAACTCTTCCACAGGAGGTGGTGGCAACGAAAACACCTCTCTTTGAGCTGTGTCGGTCTGTGTCCATAGCGCTCCTAGTTTGTTGTGACAAGGAAAGATAACTCTGCCTCAAGTGCTCAAGAGGCGGGCATTCAGATATGGGGATCACAAATTTAATTTCAAGTTATTTAAAGTTCAAATGATTTTGAAACCAAAGAGTAAAGAAGGTTTTACCCAAACATAAATGAGCAAACTCGCGTTTCTTTTCGTAATACGTGACGTCACTAAATCATCATTATCATCATCTAGATGCTTGCTCATGCTGGAATTTGCCTCCCATGAACAGCCACGAAGACATTCCTCTCTGTCCTGTTCAAAATGTCCAGCGTCTGCAGCAGTCAGTCCTAGCTCGTCTGTGATATCTTGCATCAATCTTCTAGATCTAAATCTTCCTCGTGTCTATGAAACTATGCCCTCCATAATTATCTTCTCCAGGCCATTATGTTTTTTTTTCTTTACACGACCAGATATTTTGTTTCGTTTTGTATGTTCTTGCAAAATTAACTTTTGTTCTTTTCTCCGCCCATGGTATTCTGAATATTCACGCGAAACACTTGTATTCAAATTCATTGGAGTATTTTTCAGCAGATATTTCGATTGTCCATGTTTCACAGCCCTAATTTACAGTGGAACAAATACAGGTTCTTAAAAACATACTGTTCAGAACTATATCAGTTCTTTGTCATGCGTTGTGTAGTTGTTTTAACTCATAGCTGTGTCCAATCTTCTTGTGATCTCCTTGATTGTGTTTTCATCGTCACGATCACCGGCGAGCTATTGTAGCCATTACCAAGAAGGAAAGGAACGTCAAACTACCTTCTTCAATTGCCTTCAAACTCACGATGAGCACAATTGTAGAAATATAAACATCCTGTGACAAGTTACAATTGTAGAAATATAAACATCCTGTGACAAGTTACAATTGTAGAAATATAAACATCCTGTGACAAGTTACAATTGTAGAAATATAAACATCCTGTGACAAGTTACAATTGTAGAAATATAAACATCCCGTGACAAGTTACAATTGTAGAAATATAAACATCCTGTGACAAGTTACAATTGTAGAAATATAAACATCCTGTGACAAGTTACAATTGTAGAAATATAAACATCCCGTGACAAGTTACAATTGTAGAAATATAAACATCCCGTGACGAGTTACAATTGTAGAAATATAAACATCTGGTGACGAGTTACAATTGTATAAATATAAACATCCCGTGACAAGTTACAATTGTAGAAATATAAACATCTGGTGACAAGTTACAATTGTAGAAATATAAACATCCCGTGACAAGTTACAATTGTAGAAATGTAAACATCTGGTGACGAGTTACAATTGTAGAAATATAAAACTCTGGTGACGAGTTACAATTGTAGAAATAAAAACATCTGGTGACAAGTTACAATTGTAGAAATATAAACATCTGGTGACGAGTTACAATTGTAGAAATATATACATCTGGTGACGAGTTACAATTGTAGAAATAAAACATCTGGTGACAAGTTACAATTGTAGAAATATAAACATCTGGTGGCGTATACCCCGCCTAAATTGGAACACAAACTTGTTGGGGGGGGGGGGGGCAATAGTCAGTGCTATCAATTGTGATAACGGGCTACAGCAAGGCGGTGTAACTAAGGGAAATGATTAAAAAAAAACCAGTTGCATTAATCAGCCATGCAGCTCGGTCATGGGAATGGTCCACAGAAAACTGGAAGAGGAAATTAATTATAGTGGGCTTTTTTTTTATTTGAGTGAATTATTGTTTTGCTCTTGAACTGAATCTGGGTGTGGTATTTCATACAGGGAGCCGTAATAGCTCAGTGGTTAGTGAACTGGACAACAAAGGACAAGAGGTAGGGTTCGATCCCAACCGACGACTTCCGAGTTCACCCAACATTAAATGGGTACCAGTTTTTTTCTGGAAATTAAAGCGGCACAGGCGTAATACCGACCACATTGCCTCACAAATCATGTACTGAAGGTCTGTAAAAATTATGGTCACTAACACCATATTCCCTATACGCCACTTGACGTGACGGGGGCTCTTTACATTACTACTATTTCATACTGTTATTGTTATTTATTTATATTTTTTCGTTCGCCAGCTTTGACCTCTGGACAAGTTCCTGGTGACTATGAACTGAATTGTGTCTGCTAATCTGTTTTTCCATAGCATCAATGTGTACAGGCGTCCCTAGACGTACAGGCAGATAACTCCGTCTTCGGAGGTACTCATAATTTTTCCGTCCATTAGTAATTGACGTTTCAAGCCGGGCCCCGCTGCTGAGACCAGGGGTGGTTGCCGCAGAGAAAGTCAGAAATAAAAATCCCAACTTCTTCAGTCGGGATTTGAACTCACAACCTCTCTATCTCGAGATAGGCGTCTTGCCTCGAGACCAATATTCCCCGGTTTCTGTATTTGACCAAATGTTTACGTTAGTCATAAAATAGTAAAAAGTAAGAGCCCCCGTCACGCCAAATGGCGTATAGGGAATATGGTGTTAGTGACCCGTCACGCCAAGTGGTGTATAGGGAATATGGTGTTAGTGCCCTGTCACGCCAAGTGGCGTATAGGGAATATGGTGTTAGTGCCCCGTCACGCCAAGTGGCGTATAGGAAATATGGTGTTAGTGCCCCGTCACGCCAAGTGGCGTATAGGAAATATGGTGTTAGTGACTAAATTTTACAGACTTTCAGCACATGATTTTTGGGGTAATGTGGTCGGTATTACGCCCGTGCCGCTTTACTTTCCCAGAAAAAAATCCGGTACCCATTTAAGGCTGGGTGAACCCTGAATCCGTCGGTTGGGATCGAACCCTACCTCATGTCCTTTGTAGTCCAGTTTTACGTTAGTCATAGTCAATATGAATACGACCATATTTAACTTTGTGTTGAGGTATTCGCTGGCTCCCCTATTTTGGTGTTGCTATAGACCCAAATATGTGAACAAGTCCACGGCTACAAACTTCTGGCTCTTTGTTCAAGCTACCCATTTTTTTAATTCATTCATTTCTCTCTTGGGCCGATGGCGGCTCATACGACATAAGTCACAGTTCTCCGCGACTGACAAATTTGCTGCTTGTTCTTGCCTGTCTATGTTGTTTCTTAGTCCCATGTGTGAGCCTTCCCTAGTAATTGTTCCGCCTACAATTATCTGATCTGTCTTGTTTTCTGTTACCAGATAGTTTCCACATGAATACCTGACGTGGAAGTCTTTCGTCATTCTCAGCACATGACTGATACATCTCGACACGTATTCTTGTTTTAATTCGTCTTTTATCTGTTCATTTGATATGTATTCTTTCCAGCTCATGTTTGAGATCCTAAGAAGAGATTTGTTTTCAAATACATTTAATGTTCCATGGAAAGTCTGGGTGGATTGACAACTTTCACATCCATGTTTATGTTAAAGTTGTTTTTTTTTCTTCAATTATTATATTAGTAAAGGTAAAGGTAAAGTACGAGACTTGAACCGGCGTCTTAGCACGCGAGTTTCCACCCATATGTGCTCGGCCGCCTATCTTAGCACGCGAGTTTACACCCATATGTGCTCGGCCGCCTATCTTAGCACGCGAGTTTCCACCCATATGTGCTCGGCCGCCTATCTTAGCACGCGAGTTTACACCCATATGTGCTCGGCCGCCTATCTTAGCACGCGAGTTTACACCCATATGTGCTCGGCCGCCTATCCAGAAATGTTCGGAGATTTCTGTATAGTGTCGCCTCAAGCATCGAAACTCAGATGCGAGGCAACATTCCTCACCTTCCCAGGGTAATACCCTGGTACCCATTTCTGCCAACGGCTGGGTCGACCGTGACGATATATATATTTTTTTTTCCAATCACGACTACAATTCACACTGCTCCCAGCGGGAATCGAACACGGGTTGTCCGAACGTCGGTAGTCCCAGTTTTCCCAACTAGGCTGCCGAGACCCCCAAATATTAATAATTTAGAGCAACCATCTTAGCGCTAATGTTCAATTCGACATGTTACTGTATCTATGAAATCTGTGTTCAATCCGAGATGTTACTGTATCTATGAAATCTGTGTTCAATCCGAGATGTTACTGTTTCTATGAAATCTGTGTTCAATCCGAGATGTTACTGTATCTATGAAATCTGTGTTCAATCCGAGATGTTACTATATCTATGAAATCTGTGTTCAATCCGAGATGTTACTGTATCTATGAAATCTGTGTTCAATCCGACACGTTACTGTATCTATGAAATATGTGTTCAATCCGACATGTTATTGTATCTACGAAATCTGTGTTCAATCCGACATGTTACTGTATCTATGAAATCTGTATTCAATCCGAATATGTTACTATATTTCTGAACTTTCTCTGCTCTACAACCTTTCCACCGTGCGACCATTGTTATGTTCATTCGTTTCCTAGCGAAGACAGCACACAGGACAGAAGAAAGGACAGCACAGAGGACAGCACAAATGACAGCCCAAACTTCCCATGTCAAGCAATTCCTCACTGTAAACCTTCCAAAATTGTCAGACTTTTTTCATGTCCCACACATTTCTTTTGCGATCATGACGTCATTCAGACTAGAACTCCGGACTCTCTCATGAAGTCAGCTGTCTGTTTAAGTGATTTGATTGCCCCATATAGTTTCTCTTCCAGGGAGGTGGGTGTGGGCCACATTGTCCTTCTCAGGTCTGTGTACTGGGGGCAATCCTGTAGAACATGTTTTGTAGTCATATTGTCCAGTGTACAGTGGCATAGGCTGGTTGTACCTATTTTGAATTTGGTGAACATGTGATTTCTCATTCTATTGTGGCCAGTGCGTAGGCGAAGTATGATGACTTGATCCCTCCTTGATAGTTGGTGGTATCCGTCACTCTCGTTATACTTTGGGTGTTCTCGTTTCCATTTTTCATGATACTGGCCTTTGATGATGGATCTGACTTCAGCGTAGCTGACCAGATGGTTCCCTTGTGGTAATCTCCCTCCACTCCTCAGCTAGTTTGCCCGCGCATTCGTTTCCGTGTACAGTGTGATTACAGTCTGATGATGTCCACTGGATGACCACTCTCTTCAAGTTATTGCATAGTTGGTCTAGAGTTGTTCTCGGGTCATCTAGCTCACTGTTCCTGTGTGTTTATTTTTACCCACACACAAACCCCTGTTCTGGGCGAGCCCTTAATCTCAACAATGTAACCGATACCCTCTATCGTTGCCAATCTCATCAGTGTTTTTCTTAGTGTTCAAACCTCTTTTTTTATTTTGCCCACTGATTTCCATGTTGCGTCTGACACATTTTATTTCCACGATGTTTAGGAAATAACTAGAGGGAAAACTGTCACTCTACTGTACAATCTTCATCCCAACGTTGTGCCACCAATGCCAGACCTGGACCCTAGATGCAAGAACAATAAGAAAAATAACCTCTACAGAGATGAAATGTGTTAGACGAATGACAGTAAACAGTTTGAGAGATAAGGTCAGAAATGAAGAACTGATGAGAAAGCTAATAATAACCACCCGTCATAGAATATATAAAGAAACAACAGATAAAATAGTTTGGTCACGTGACAAGATAGAAAGATCTAACACAACAATACGAGCCTTCAATAAACGTTGCGAGAACACCAGACCCAAGAGCTGACCACGAAAAAGATAGATTGACGGAATATTAGAAACACTAGGAAACATAACAGCAAGAGGAGCAGAAAACAGCAAATTAAATCTCTTATGGACGCCGAAAGACAAACAAGGAAGGAACGAAGAAGAAGAAGATATATAGGACTCGCGCATTTAACAATCGATTGTTGGGTGATAAAAGGAAAGAGCCCACTGGCTGCTCGACCATGCAAACTCGGAACTCACCAGGTGGGTCGTAATTATTGTGAACCGCAAACGTCATAAAAAATATAGCTTTACTTTTGTTTGTTTCACCAATATCGTTGGTATACGTGTCAAGTAATATGATACATGGAGCGTGGAGGTATAAGCCCGTATCAGTGAGTCAAATATATGTTCTCACTAGCTCTTCTTACTTATATCTGTTCATCTTTGTTCATTCTTGGATACTTGCCGTTAACCTTTCACCCTAGCAACCTACTTTCCACGCGCATAGCCTTGACCTGATTTATTCACAGCTAGTCAACTCGTGAGTTTAAATAAGTTGAGTTTGTCCGTAACACGGATTGTTAGAAGGAAACTTAAATAAGTTGAGTTTGTCCGTCACACGGATTGTTAGAAGGAAACTTAAATAAGTTGAGTATATCTACAGACACACAATAATATCTATTGTAACAATTTGTTTACGTAAGTATTGGCGACAATTATTCCGATCTTATTTTCTTCGTTCTTTTCTTCTGACCTTATCTCTCCGATCATTTGAACAAACATTCCATTGATAAGCTGTTATAGCTGATCGTCCAGATGCAAGTACTGAGATCCTGTTAGATGTATGATTCATGATTATTAGCTTGTTCGGCTGTTGAGTGTTGAGCTACAGCTACCTTGGACATACTATAACCAGTGATGGGAACTGTAAAACTGAAATAAGCAAAATAATAGGAATGGCAAAAAGTAATTTTAATGGCATGACAAATATACTAACATCAAAACAAAAACATCAGGACTAAAATTAAGAATCTTTAATGGGTACCTTATTTTTTTCTGGGAAAGTAAAGCGGCACGAGCGTAATAACACATTACCCCACAAATCATGTGCCGAGGGTCTGTAAAATTTATGGTCACTAACACCATATTCCTTATACGCCATTTGGAGTGACAGGGTACTGTACTTTTTTTTTTTTTAACTTAAGCTAAGAATAGCTTAAATTCAAATAGAATAAAATTGAAGCCTTTGAAATGTGGATTTTTAAAAATTATAGGAAGAATTGTATTCGAAGAAAAGAAAACAAACGATGAAGTCTTAAAACAACTAAAATGAAAAGAGAACTACTAAACACAATTCAAGCTAGACATGGGATTTTGGGGGTACGTTAAAGCCCACTAAAAGTAATATTGGAGGGGGAAATACAAGGTAAAAGCAGAGACAGGCCAAGACTAACGTGGACGAGCAACATCAAAAGATGAACAGATCAACCTATGACAACCTGCACCATCAAAGCAAGAGGCAGCGGAATGGAGCTAGCTACATGGTAGCCAACCTTCGATGCGGAGAGGGCACTCAATGATTACGATGCCTTTATTCAGCAGAATATATTTAATGTTGTTCTTAAAAAAAAAACATAGTGAAAATGTCGTATTAAACGTGCGAGAAGAATACAAAGTAGCCACTTATGAAAGGTTGGAAACCATTGTGTTTGACCTGAAGCCTAATCTAAAGTTATATATAAAAAGTAAAGTAAAGAGCCCAGTCACGCCAAGTGGCGTATAAGGAATATGGTGTTAGTGACCATAATTTTACAGACCTTCAGCACATGATTTTTGGGGTAATGTGGTCGGTATTACGCCCATGTCGCTTTACTTTCCCAGAAAAAAACCCGGTACCAATTTAAGGCTGGGTGAACCCGGAAGCCGTCGGTTGGGATCGAACCCTACCTCTTGACCTTTGTTGTCCAGTTCACTAACCACTGAACTATCGCGGCTCCCTAAAGTTATATATATATATATATATTTATGCATGATTACCACCATGTCATTATTTGTAACGCATGCCAAACTAAGGGCAGTAATTAGAAATCCATGTCGACTCCAAGTTGATGACCTTGTCTGGGGCTCCCCCCCCCCCCCCTTCTCCCACAAATCACCAAGCGCCCGCTTCCCCTCACCCCCTGTAACCATGTAATTGAGATTACACAATCTCCAATAATTGCCAAATTAAACTGGGTCACGGTAATTTTTCCCAGGTAATGTAGTGGTATTGATTTCTGGTTACCCAGAAGTTTGACCCATTACCGTAGAGTGACACTTCCAGTGAGGCGTTTTATCCAATCTATTGGCCTCTTTATATTATTGATTATTTATTTTTTCCTAGTTTTTTTATTTGTGTGTTAACTTAATAAAACCACCCGCTGCTGTAAGTCATCCACACAAGTATGCACGCGATCGATGAGTTATGTACTTGATCTGTGAGTTATGTACTTGATCGGTGAGTTATGTACGCGATCGATGAGTTATGTACGCGTTAGGTCAGTTATGTAAGTGATCGGTGAGTTATTTACGTCTTCTTGTTCTTCTACCTTTCAGCTCCCTGCGGAGCATAGGTTTTCAACAAACACGTTCCAAGCTGTTCTCTTTCTTGCCATTCTTTAAGATCGTGCCATGTCTTCCCCGTCATCTTCATTTCTGCTTACATCTGTCTTCTCCAAGAATCCCTTGGTCTTCCTCTTTGTCTTTTCCCTGGGGATTCCAAAAAAAGGCATGTTGTGTAATACTCTCAGTTGGCTTGCGCAGTGTGTGTCCTACCTAGCGCCATCGTCTTCGCTGTATCTCTTTATCCACTGATATTTGATGGTACATTTCCATAATTCTATGTTAGTGATTTTGTCCTGCCATTTCCATCCTTTTATTCTGCGTAAGCATCCATTTATGAAAGTCTGTATCTTCATGATTGTCATTTTAGTTGTTCTCCATGTTTCACAGTCATATATAAGATTGACTTAACATTGGAGTTGAAAATTTTTATTTTTGTATTTAACCTAATTTCTTGGACTTCCATATGTTTCCCAGTGCAATGAAAGCTCCTCTTGCTTTTGATATCCTTATTTTGGTATCATTTTCTGTTCCTCCCTCTTTGTCTATATTTCTGCCCAGATATATGTAAGATTGTACGTCTAGTAGAGGCATTTCTCCTATTTTTATTTGGTTAATGCCAACTGTATTAATTCTTATAATTTTGGTCTTATCTCTCTTAATCTTCAGTTCCTAGCTGTTGTGATCTCTCATCAAGTATGCTCATTTTACCCTGCATCTGTTGATGGCTGTGTGATAGGAGAGCTATGTCATGAGCAAATTATAAATCATCAAGTTGTTTGGTCAGTGACCACTGGATTCCATTTCTGTTGTTTTGAGTTATTTTCATAATCCAAGCTATGGCCAGTAGAAAGAGAAATGGAGACAGAAGGCATCCCTGCCTTACTCCTGTTCTTATTTCAAATGCTTTTGTAAGCTGTCCTCCATGCACCACACTACATTTCGTTCCTTCATATATTGTTTTTATCAGGTTATAAACTTTATGGGGATTCCGTAATGACTCAGCAACTTCCAAAGCATTCTTCTGTCTAAACTATCAAATGCCTTTTCGTAATCTATGAATCCAATATAAAGTGGAGATTTTAGTTCTAAACTTTGTTCAACTATTATACGTAGAGTAGTTATTTGATCAGCACATGATCTGTTCTTCCTAAAACCTGCTTGTTCATCTCTTAAATGTTTCTCTATGGCCACTTTTAGTCTTTACAGAATGATTCTGCCTAATATTTTTCCTGGCACTGATAGTAGCATAAAAAAAAAAAAAGTAAAGTACCCCCCGTCACGCCAAGTGGCGTATAGGGAAATATGGTGTTAGTGACCCTATATTTTACAGACCTTCAGCACATGATTTTTGGGGTAATGTGGTCGGTATTACGCCCGTGCTGCTTTTACTTTCCAGAAAAAATCCGGTACCCATTTTAAGGCTGGGTGAACCCGGAGCCGTCGGTTGGGATCGAACCCTACCCCTTGTCCGTAGTAGTCCAGTTCACTAACCACTGAGCTATCGCGGCTCCTACTAATTTTTAGGGAATTAGTAAAACCCAGGTGTCCTCGCCAGGATTACGAACCCCGGCTGTTGCCGTGGTAAGCCAACCGCCTATCGATTGCGCTAACCGGACACCCTGATAGTAGCATAATTCCCCTATAATTTGTGCACTCCTGTAAACTTCCTTTCTTTGGTAGTTTGATCATATAACCTTCTTTCCAGTCTTTAGGTATTTCTTCCCTCTCCCAAATTGTTTCTAATAGATTATGTAACATCTTGGTAGAGGTGTTAATATCTCCTTTGATGGCTTCCGAAAGAATTTCATCTGGTCTTGTGGCTTTACCATTTTTAAAAGCTCAATGTACGTGATTGGTTGGTTATGTACTTGATCAGTGAGTTATGTATTTGATCGGTGAGTTATTTCTGTGACCGGTGAGTTATATACGTGATCGGTGAGTTATGTAGGCCTACTTGATCGGTGAGTTATGCACTTGATCGGTAAGTTTATGCACGTGATCGGTGAGTTATGTACGTGATCGGTGAGTTATGCACTTGATCGGTGAGCTATCAAAGACCACTCATCTTATATTTAAAAACTCAGACACGGATCTGGGTATGGAAAGGAATTGTTTGTTTGTGGGTGGACGTTGAGGTGGCGATTTGTTTCTTATTGATCTCGCCGCTTGTGGGCATTTGTCCTAAATGTAATTTGTTGTTTTTTGCTGTGGAAGTCATGCTCGCCCGTAATTCTCCTCTACCATAAAGAAGAAGTGTAGAGCACAGCAGTTTGTTGATGAAATATTAGTAGTCTAGGAAAGTTTTCTCAATTCTGAATCTTATAAAAAGTAAGGTTCCCCCGTCACGCCAAGTGGGGTATAGGGAATATGGTGTTAGTGACCATCAATTTTACAGACCTTCAGCACATGATTTTTGGGGCAACGTGGTCGGCATTACGCCCGTGCCGCTTTACTTTCCCAAAAAAAAATCCGGTACCCATTAAAGTCTGGGTGAACCGGAAGCCGCAGGTTGGGATCGAAACCAACCTCTTGTCCTTTGTAGTCCAGTTCACTAACCACTGAGCTATCGCGGCTCCCCATTCTGTATCATAACTTGAGCATAACTCTGAATCATAACTTGAGTATAACTCTGAATTATAACTTGAGCATAACTCTGAATCATAACTTGAGCATAACTCTGAATTATAACTTGAGTATAACTCTGAATTATAACTTGAGTATAACTCTGAATTATAACTTGAGTATAACTCTGAATTATAACTTGAGTATAACTCTGAATTATAACTTGAGCATAACTCTGAATTATAACTTGAGTATAACTCTGAATTATAACTTGAGTATAATTCTGAATCATAACTTGAGTATAACTCTGAATCATAACTTGAGTATAACTCTGAATCATAACTTGAGCATAACTCTGAATTATAACTTGAGTATAACTCTGAATTATAACTTGAGTATAATTCTGAATCATAACTTGAGTATAACTCTGAATCATAACTTGAGTATAACTCTGAATCATAACTTGAGTATAACTCTGAATATAACTTGAGTATAACTCTGAATCATAACTTGAGTATAACTCTGAATCATAACTTGAGCATAACTCTGAATTATAACTTGAGTATAACTCTGAATCATAACTTGAGCATAACTCTGAATTATAACTTGAGTATAACTCCCAGTTGGGATTTTTATTATGATTTCTCTCTGCGGCAACCACCCCTTGTCTCAGCAGCGAGGCCCGGCTTGAAACGTCAATTACTCATCGACGGAAAAAAAAAAATAGTACCTCCGATGTCGAAGTTATCTGCCTGTACGGCGAGGGACCCCTGTAAATGCGGCTGCCAGGGATAGATGGATTAACACGCACAATTGAGTTCCTAGTATATAAGGACTTTGCCTGCGGTGAAAACTCGCGAACTAAAAAAAAAATATTTTTGTTAGTGTCACAAATTCGAACCACCCCAATAAAATATCAATCTGAAGAATGAGTGGGATGTAGTTTCCTCAGAACATCTTCATTCATACATGTAGCAGCAGTTTTTATGATCAGAACTAAAATATCACTTTGAGCTACAAGCAAGCAGCCGTGAGAGGTAACCTTGTTTTGAATGGAGGTTGATAGTTGAAGAAGAGAAGAGTATAGTACGAGAGAGAGAGAGAGAGAGATAGAGAGAAAGAGATTGAGAGTGAGAAAGAAAGATAGAGAGTGAGATAGCTAGATAGAGAAAGAGAGAGATAGAGAGGGATATATATATATATATATATATATATATATATAGAGAGAGAGAGAGAGAAAGAGATTGAGAGTGAGAAAGAAAGATAGAGAGTGAGATAGCTAGATAGAGAAAGAGAGAGATAGAGAAAGATAGAGAGAGAGATAGAGATATATATATATATATAGAGAGAGAGAGAGAAAGAGATTGAGAGTGAGAAAGAAAGATAGAGAGAGAGATAGATAGAGAGAGAGAGAGAAAGAGAGAGAGTGAGAGATATAAAGATAGAGAGCGAGAGAGAGATAGAGAGAGAGATAGAGAATGAGAGAGATGGATATAGAGATGGATAGAGAGATAGAGAGTAAGAGAGATAGATAGAGAGATAGATAGAGATAGAGAGAGTGAGAGCGATAGAGAGAGATAGAGAATGAGAGAGATAGAGAGAGAGAAAGAGATAGATAGAGAAAGAGTGAGAGAGATAGAGAGTGAGAGAGTGAGAGAGTGAGATAGATAGATAGATAGATAGATAGATAGATAGATAGATAGATAGATAGATAGATAGATAGATAGATCGATAGATAGATAGATAGATAGATAGATAGATAGATAGATAGATAGATAGATAGATAGATAGATAGATAGATAGATAGATAGATAGATAGATAGATAGAGAGAAAGAGAGAGAGAGTGAGAGAGATAAAAAGAGATAGATAGAGAGAGAGAAAGAGAGAGATAGATAGAGAGATATAGAGAGTGAGGCAGAGAAAGAGAGAGATAGAGAGTGACAGAGATAAAGAGTGAGAGAGATAGAGGGAGAGAGAAAGAGAGAGTGAGATAAGCAGATAGAGAGATAGATAGAGAGTGGGAGAGATAGATAGAGAGAGAAAGAGAGAGATAGAGAGAGAGAGTGAGAGATAGAGAGAGAGAAAGAGAGAGAAAGAGAGAGAAAGAGAGAGAAAGAGAGAGATAGAGATAGAGTGAGAGATAGAGTGAGAGAGATATAGAGAGAGATAGAGAGAGATAGAGAGAGATAGAGAGAGGGAGAGAAAGAGAGATATAGAGATAGAGAAATAGATAGAGAGTGAGAGAGAGAAAGAGAGAGAGAGAAAGAGAGAGATAGAGAGAGAGTGAGAGTGAGAGAGAGAGAGTGTGAGAGAGTTAGATAGATAGAGAGAAAGAGAGAGATAGATAGAGAGAGATAGCACGAGAGTTAGAGTTAGATAGAGAGAGAGAAGAGAGAGATAGAGAGAGATAGACAGAGAGTGAGAGAAAGCGAGAGATAGACAGTGAGAGAGATATATAGAGAGAGATAGAGAGATAAACAGTGAGAGAGAGAGATAGAGATAGAGGGGAGAGAAAGAGAGAGAGTGAGAGAGAAAGAGAGAGAGTGAGAGAAAGAGAGACATACATGTTTGTGAAATAAAGTATCTTGGCGTTATAACTCAATCATTAAAGTTGG